>JBBMOE010000011.1:3116285-3535935 GCA_037975065.1 Chaetodon trifasciatus
CTCTCTCTCTCTCTCTCTCTCTCTCTCTCTCTCTCTCTCTCTCTCTCTCTGTCTGTCTGTAAATCAGAGTTTCACTTTTGCTTCTACGGGTTCTGTATGTTTCCATTCAGACTTGTAGATGACTTCAGTGTAATTAGATAGTCACATGGAATGATGTAACACAAACAGGGATAATTTTTCCTCCATAAAACCCATCCTGACCACATTCCTTTTCTCTTTTGTACTGTTCTGTGTGTCCTCCCTTATGACCTTCTAAAGTCCTCTACCTCGGCTATGAAGCGGCATAATATTACATTGTAGTCTGCAATCATATGTGTCTTTCACAAGTTGAAAAGAGGGTCAAAGAGAAAAGGCGAAGGAGAGTCATGCATGGATAGATGGGTAGGAGGAAGCAGCAAGCTGTGACTCTTGGACATGTTCTGGTGGGTGCACTGAACCCCGGAGGCTGCAGCCACACTCAGCTCTTTGTTGTTTTCGTTCTGCACAGGGAGGCAGGGTACTTTCCTGAGCTGGGGAGGAGGATTAGCGTTGCATGGCCTCCATCCCCAGCTGCACACATGACCAGCAACGTAGGAAAGCCCCCGAAGACGGCCCAAAAAGAGGTACGTAAGGGATGATGGGAGCAGGGCGAGACATGAACATCAGCTTTCTCCAACACGGAGGAATGTTGCAAGCCCTGTAAACTCTCCAAATGATCACTGTAGCACACTTTCAACATCCCCTTTATTTCTGAGAGGCTGCCTTCTTCCTCTGCCAGTTGTTTCTCTCCCAACTTACAAATGTCCTTTTTTCTCTCATGGTTCGGCAGCACAAGCACAGAGAAAATCATTCGTTAACCTCTTTCCCATATCTGCACCAATACACATCAGCCCATTCCCACCATTAGATCTATTTATCTGTAAAATTCTGATCATAAATTCTGATTTAATCCCATCGTTGTCCTGTAGCTAACATTTTGAGTTCAGCGGAACTGCTATTTAATCATATTATAAATGATAAAATTACATTTACAAAATTAACCCAGACGTGTGTCTGAAACATGACATCTACTGACGACAAACAAGGTTCCTGCTCTCTCCTATTGGCTGGTTTTTGGTGCCAAGTGATGTCACTTCCCATAGAATACCATAGATCTTGTGTCACCAAGATTTACCAGCTGTTGGAGCAGCGTGTCCCAGTTGCTGCCTCTTTTCACAACCTCCAGGAAGTCACTGCCCATAGTTTCAGCACATAAAACCACAATGTGTAGTTTTTACATTGCAGTTTCTATACAGATTAAACAAACTAGATGTAATGTGTTAATTAGTGAGCTTTCAAAGTACAGGTAGGCATGTTTGTTGCCTCGGAGTGAGCCGGGCTAGATGTTTTCTCTTTCTCATTTCTTCCTGTTTCCATGCTAAGTTAAGCTAAACGTCTCCAAGGCTCTGGCTCCATAGTTAATGAACAAATATTAGAGTGGAATCAATCTTCTCATTTAATTTGCAACAGTAAAGTGAATAAGCATATTTCCCACAAAAAAATCCAACAATTCCTTCAACCAAAGTCATTGAATCCACAGGCAATTTATGATTGTACTTTAGTATTAGAAACACTTACTGTACTCACCAAAGTAATGAGATTCTTTTGCTGTGGAATCCATTGACTTTCTGCAATCAGACAGCGCATAAGATAAGCACATAAGCACACAAGATTAATGTATTCATGCTCAATACTCTTGCGAATTGTTGCTATTATGAGCCAGGACATTTTGCTTATGATGTAATTGAATCGCATATAACATGGCTTGTGATTTAATTAATGGCTTGTGCTGTTGAGAGTAAGTAGTAACTGTGAGTTAATTATGTGGGAACTTACACTTGGATAAGCTTCAGTATGTAATGCTGGAATAGACCATTTTCTCCTACTGTAGTGCCAGCGCAGCATGCCAGCAACAACAGTATTTAAAGGAGGGGTCAACAAATGTAGCTGCCAACAGGTCATTGCCACTACAGAAATACTCTACACTTGAGAAGCAGATTTTTTTTTTTCAAGAAAAACTCATTTAAAATTTGCTTTGCACACTTTGGCCTTATACACGTGACACTCAGTTAGTCACTTCCAAGAACGTGTCATTTCAAAGCAGTGCAAGACTTTTTAAGGCAGTAAATCAGACTTGGCAGTTGGTCCTTTTTCTGTATTATACATAATAAAATATGGCTCAAGAGTATTGCTCATTTTGGTCTCAATTATGAACTGAGAAGCAGAGCACCAGCACAAAATCCAGCATAGTGTCCCTTCGCTTTTATCACCACTCTCTGGTTTATCTCTCCCAGCAATATTGGCAACTTCAAGGACATACCATGTGCACCCAGGATGGGTATTGGACACTCTGCTGTCAATTGAGTCTCTAAAGTGTTAGAGATTTTGCCATGTGTTTTCCCGTCTCAGTGAACAAGCCTAAGCCAGTCACGCTTTGTGTGAGCCTCACAGCTCCACACTGCAGAGGCCCGCTGCCTGATGAGCAGCACTGGCTCCATTACTAGAGATTTATTACTCATGCTGCCACTAATCACATGCTCAGCCTCATCTGTCAGGAAGCAAGTGGCTCTATTGTCTTGACTGACAGTATGAGGACAAAAAAAAAGCATGAAAAAATGACATCAACAACTGTTTAGCTCATGCCGCTAAATAAGTAGTGTCGTTGCTTTCTCATTATCATGTCTCTAAATTTTAAAGAGCAAACACTGCCCCTCCTGTAGCAGTACCTGCCGACCAGCTGTTGCTGCTGTTGTTGCAGTTAAAATCAGGGTTAGGGCCCCATCTAGTGGCAAGTCTTCATAGAAGCGGTCTGAGAGATTGCTGGGAAAAAAAAACTCTCAGTGATTGCTGAAGCAGTATTTACCCCATGATACTTCTTAATAGCTCAAAAAGAAGAACAGGACAATGCTGCTCTCACATCCTGTTGCGTTCCGCGATGTTCCTCTTTTGAAAGGAGCTTTTCCATGAAAGAAACTGGCCACCAAGTTTTGGTTAGAAATTCAACTCATGCAAAGCGATTTGATCAACTAAAGCTTTGCCTCAGCCAGAGATGGATGTTAACACTCATGATTCAAAGCATTATAGATCTACAGACATGCTAACATGAGCGTCATTCACACCTGGTTTGCTGCTGTATAGAAGGAAAGGATGCTGGTTTTCATCAACATACCCAGGCATCCAAGATACATTTTTGTCGTGTGAAACATCCTCAAGATACCGTTCTTATTTATTTGTATGCATATAGTAATCCATCTTGAGTGTAAAGTCAATTTTTCAATTAAAAGTTTAGTATTTAATCAGAATTGGTGCCTACATTAAGTACCATACCTGTTATACTAATCACTTAAGTGAGTTTTTTTTTTTTTTTTTTTTTTTTTTTTTTGCACTGCGCTGTATAAGTGTGTTTCTCAGATACAAACAATCAAACCAAGTATCCAGCTGCTCCATTACTGATCAGCTGGGTTAAACATCTGGTGCCGGTTTACATCTTCAGTTTGTCTGTTTTAACAGTATGTTTCCTCCCAACAGTGTACAGCATTATGTGATGTGTTAACTTGGGTTTATTTTGTTGAAATCTGAACACAGCAGTCATGTAAGCCTACAGTGTATTAACATTGCGTTGTTCCAGAAAGATACCCATGCATCATTTTGAACCCAGGACAAAGAACTGCTTCATTCACTCTTATGCTACTAGCAGTAGCAAATTAGAATAACCGTGTCATTTTCTGCTTGTGAGTGCGTCCCAACTTTTTTTTGGTTTTTACTCTCTTAAGGTCAACAGGGTGTGATCCCTGTTTCATGTGTCATGTGCAAGCAAGAGCAAAGCAAGCAGAAACGCAATGCTCCCAAAAACACACTGTCCATGCCAACTTTTTCAAAGCTGGGAACAAGAGCAGCAGTGTGAGCAAAGCTTTTATTGCCAAGAGCAATAATGACGACGCAAAGCCATCGAGCAAGCAATGAAAGACTCATTCTCATGTTTCAGACGTCATGACTGTTGCTGATAGCAGTGAGTAATCTGATGGTGGTGACTGTAAGTATAACAGCAAGTGGTCAATAAATACAACTCAAGGGGTAATCTCCCGATTCAGTCAAGTAGTAAGAAATGCAGTGACATATATTTCAGATATTATGAAGAAATAAGTGATGAAACATTTCTTTAAATATGAAACAGTTATGTGAAAGCTGAGATGAATGCATGGAAGGATAAAGCAGCAGATTTTGAATTCTCTTTACATATTTGCCTGTGATTTCACACACTGACTGTTTAGCTTGAAGCATTTTATGTAGACATGATAGTGTTCAGTGGTATGAGCGCATAAATTTTCCCTGCAGGAAGTCATGAGGGAAAGAGGAATCGACTTAGTCTCGGATTTGCTTTTTAGGTTTAGTTTATTTCCATATTTTGAATTGGAATTAAACTATTTTTCGCTATGTGCCATAAAAAAAAGAAAATACCTTCTGCTACTTTCTTAAGGGCGGGCTATAAAAACAAGAGGATGGCTGTGACGTGAAATGATCTCTTTAAAATGCAATCAGTGTATATCATAGACATTCAAACAGTAGTTTTAAGCCTGATTTGCTGCTAAAATGTTAAGACCAAAAAGTGAACATCACATGCCTCTATTGGTGGTCAGTAGGAACTGCAGCAGACGCAGGGCTCTGCTCTGCGGGTACATTTACAGATACATTTATTACTACAAATTGTGGATCCTCTGAGTCAAAACAACATCCCTCAAAATGCAATTTCCATTTTTGACTCTGAATATTTTCCATCTTCAGAGTTGTGTAGACCATATGCACTTTATGTCTATGTTAACTTGATTTCCCACATTGACTGGATGTCCCAAAACAGCCTCCATGTAATAAAATAACAAATGGAGGGTTATGGCTGTGGATTTGTGTAAAAGTTCCACAGATGAAATGTGTTAGGTCAGGATCACTGGCTGAGAATTGATGAACAAAGTACAGAGCTGGACCATGGTTGGCTTAGAGTGACGTTGGACCACTCAGACATTTGCCTTGCAGTCCACACTCGGGGATTAACAATTTTCGGGTGTAGATGGCTGTAAATATTTGTCAATTCAGATTTCTTGATTTTATTCCTATGCGTCCAGTAGAGGTTACTGAACACACTTTAATCCATACATTTAACTAAGAAATGGTTGTAAAAATCCTAGAAATTCAAGTTTTCGTTTTGCAGCAGACAAGTTTGGTCAAGTATTTTGATGTGTGTAATCATCCTGAAAAATGTGTTTATTGGCCTTTCCTGAGGTCTAAAAGCCAAAAAATTAGGCCACATCATTAAATCTCTGAATTGCCAAAATTAAAACTTTTTTCCTGGGAAAAAATGTGATCCGGATCGCCAGTTTGAGCATCCTAGTCTGCACAAACCCTGATGGTTTGTCGCCACCAAGTGAAATTTCTCTGCCATCATTGCAACAGAACAACCGCCTGTAATGTTCGCGTGCACGTCCGCGCGCGTAATCAAAACGAGCCCGTGTAGTTCTCATGAATATGTTGCGCATGTTTTAGCAAGGGCCCGTGCGCTCTCATCTCCAGGCGTAACGCAATTTCGAGAATACCGAGACATGGCGCGCCGCGCGTGCGTGGGGGCAACCCCGTCTCAGCCTCCATCTGATGGCAGCATCAGGCAGTCCCGTGAAACATTTGCGTGGGAGTTCCCTTCACCGCCATGTCGGGATAGTGCACATCTCTCTCTCTCTCTCTCTCTCTCTCTCTCTCTCTCTCTCTCTCTCTCTCTCTCTCTGCATCCTCCCCCACATTAACAGCTTAGCACAGCAGCAGCAGCAGCAGCAGCTCCTACAGCATCCAGCATCCATCCCTGCCTTCCTGCCTGCCTGCCTGCCTGGGGAGCAGCAGTCCTACCCGGCGCAGCACCGACGCACGGAGGGGGCGCATCGTCTAAGTGATGCCACAGCATCAGTCGCATTTCGCCAACAAATACTGCGAGTAGATCCTAAGGGGACGGAGAGAAATCGCTTCAGCCACGAAGACAGCAACTGCCCATGAAGATGTCTAACGCTGACATCGTCTTAAACGCCACCGATCGGATGGTGAAATGTAAGTTAGCCTACATTTTTGCGCTCGGTTGTGGCTGTAGATATTACATAACATCTCGAGCGTTTAGCTGCTTGTGGTTTGGCAGAATGTGGCCTTTACTTTGATGTCGTGCATTGATGGTGTGTATGCGGCCATCAAGTTGCGTTCGTGGTGATGGTAGTGGGCTACTGGAGCTTTGATGTTGATAAACAGTCCGGTTTTCTTCGCTGCACAGCCCCCACGAAGAGCGAGCAGAAAGCTTAGAAACAGCAGCAGTGCACCGGGAAATATGGATTTTTCTTTTTTTTATATTGCTCTGATTTATTTCTATTTTATTTTTTGCTGTCACGATTTGACTGTGGCTTGGCTTTTGCTCGGGTAGGTATGACAGGAGAGGCAAGGGGGGGGGAAACAGCTGAAATGCCGAGCTGGTGGTAGAAGCTGGGGCAGTGATGCAGCAGGATTTCTCAGGCTTTGACAGGGCCAGTGGAGGAGGAAGAGGGCATGAAATTGACATTTAATGGGGTATATTTCACCAGGAGTGAGTCATGTTTTAATTTGATTAGAAAAAGTCTATCAGGAAGCCAAAAGCCACATCAGTGGATGTGGAGAAGGCTGCTCTGTCAGAGAATTACTGAGGACACAACTTGGATCAATGGAGGATGATGAAGTGCTCACAGTTGTGCCATAACTCATTTAGCCCTGCTCATTCTGACCATGGATCAGCTCTCAGTCAGCACTGTGCCTGAATATATTCACGTTCACGGTCGAGCAGCTCAGTCAGCATTAACAACTTTGTCTTCTTTGTCTTTGAGGCTACAGAGTTGTAGAAACACGGGCTGATCTGCACGGTGAGATACACTCATGTGATAATGACTGCGGGCACAACTAATGTCCTATATGTATGTGCTCTTACGACTGACAGCTTCATTTGAGAAATATACTAACATCTATCTGGACCCTAGAAAAAGGGGTTTGGGTATTGTTTTTTGCCAGAAAATCAGCTCTCATGAGGGATCTTAATCTTTTTCTCAGACTCAGGTTTAGTGGCGCGTGTCAGCGTGACAATGAAAAATGAGCATCATTACTCAATAGAGTCCTATCACAAATTGAAGTGTAACAAATAACATACTGTACATCCCAAATTCTGAAACAGCTGACACATCTCATCATATCTGTCCAGTTAGTACATGATTCAGTTCATTGTTTTCTAGGACATCCTATCAAAACATTGCATCCAATTACCACACAGTTAGTCATCTGTCAAGCATAAAGTCCACAATGAGAGACAGAAAGTTGGTCTACATTTATATTGTTATTAGTTGTTGTATGTTTGAGCGAAAGCCTCACAGCCTACAGCCAACAAAGCTATTGTGGTTATTTCTTTGGCAAAGCTTCGCTGACATCCAGGCATTCAAAAATATATCAAACAAAAAGTTCATATCGGCAAACGCAGCACGGCCAAGAATTCTGACTCAGGATTCTGCTTTTGTAACATGGTCATGTAACATTTAGGGTTTAGGGTGTGAAACGCTCAAAGCATTTTCTTTCCTGGTTGAATAAAATCATGTGCTTCATTTTTGCTCTTCATGTGACCTCAGGTCAAAACTTAGAAGCCTTTCAACATCAAACCTTCATTTGTCGCTGTTATAGTTGTATTTATGCTAGAAAGGTTAGACATTGCTTGACTAACATATGTACATTCCTTGTGTCATTTCAATCCATTCTCCTATTTCTGTACTCCACTCTGAAAAAGTAGTAAAAGCCTATTTTCTCTCCATTCCCCTAAAGGCTGAAAAGTGGGGAAAAAATGACAGGCAAGAAGCTGAATCATGTATCCTTCAGGTGATCAAAGGACGTTATCAAGACAGTGACGATTCTGATGAGTAGAGACTGATATTTCTTACACTTACTGAGTGCGGCGCTTGTAGAAAACTACTGAAAACTGACACTTCAAGCTACTCCAAGTTATTTTTATCACTACATATCTCCAACTTAAACCTCAGCAACTTTCTCACCAGCTCTCTTTTCCCTTGCATGTTTTAACCTGACAGAACGTATCTTAAGAGATACAATAACTGCTGGTCTGTGCAGTTTGTTTTCCAAAGCACCGTCACCACTGTGCTGTGGGCATCAAGAGGCATATTCAGGTCAGTTATTTCAGGGATGAGGCCTTTAGTACACCTGTGAACTATATTATAGCGCCTTAGAGAAGAATTTCCTTCACATTATTGACTCTGATATTGATGTTTGTCCTGATTTCACAGACGGACACAGTCAGTATTGTGAGGGAAATGCAGTATGTAAATCTGAAACTGTTTCATCTGTTGTTATAAAAGCAGTTTCTTTAAATAAACAATTGTGCAACAAAATGAGAAGCGTTGCACGGAGACATAATGTGTCAGCTTTAAAGTCAGTGATGTTGTGATGGGCTTAAATGTTCACTCCAGCTTCCAGTAGCAAACATGCAAATTGGCTCCAACAACACTTATTAATAGTTTATTAATGGTTACATTGGAACTAGAGATCTGCTTTTATCTACACGTTTAACATTAGCCAGGAGGTACATGACCCTTCAAACAACACACAAAGCAGATTGTAGTTGGTGAAGCTGTAGGGTGTGCGTGGGGAATAAAGCAAAAAGACTGATGAAATTATGTTAAAGGGTTGACATTTAGGTCCGTGTATGTTAATTGGACCTCTTATAAATGCACACCATCTAGTTAGTCCAATCAAATGACACCATTCACTGTTTCTGGACTGAACCCAGGGTTGCTCATTAGCAGCACAAACCTACCCCACACTTCATTTTTTTATGAGCTTGCAGACTGGAGAAATCTTTCTCAGGAAAATGTGTTTTTGCATAATAAGATGTACATTATAGACTCTTCTCTATATAATAGGAACATTTTGATGTGCGTCTACTGCACGAACATTTCCAACAGCATCTATGTGAACCTCCAATGCAAATTGCAGTTTTCCGTGGCGGCACTGGCTGTACTCCAACTGTCAGCTGCTGCGGCTGCTGCTGCTGCTGCTGCTGCTGCTGCTGCTGCTGCTGCTGCTGCTGCTGCTGCTGCTGTTGCCCGGCAACATACAGTATTTCATAGTTCAACTCTGCTCGGGGTACTGAGCAGAAGTCATCTTTTCATCTCATTTCATCTCACCATGCATCTATATCAATATGCTCATATGCCTGCGTGCACACACACGCGTGTCTCTGAAATGTGGTGTTCAAGATCCTTTGTTAAGTTTCTAGGTTGCTGTTAGTGGTTTTAATCTGTTGCTCCATTTTGTCTAAAAAAAGCAAATAGCAATGTCCCTTTCAAGGCATCTGCATGTGGCTCTATTTCAGGTCATTTTACTGTTCAAAAGGTGCCAGCAGTTTGGAAAAAATGTGTCTTGTGTGTCAAAAAGTAAAATCATTTAACAGTTCCAGGCAGATTTGGGTTTCTGCATCACATTGAGCTTTTTACATTCATGTTGTGTAAATTACAGTACCTACATTAATATATTTTGGCAAATGCCATCCAGTTGTCAGTGTTTCGAGATGAATTCAGTCATTGTTATTATAGCTCATGGATTCATTCCTTCCCTCTCAATTCTTCAAAAAATGGTTCCACAAGGGTTTCATCGGTGTGTCCATCAGGCTGTCACTGTGCTGTTTATGCTAATGCCAAGAGTGAAAGAAAAAAACACTGCAAACTCATCAGTGCACACTGACATTAAGTTTGACTAAAGTCAAACTTGAGTGGTGACTGTGCTGAGTTTGCACTAGCTGGTAAAGTGTCAAAGCACACATCGCCATCACAGATACACACTGCACTGTGAAAATTTTTAGTCCCATTAAATTCACGCGCTGGGGCTCGCCTCATTATCCCAGGAACAGCGACTTTGAGATTTCTCTAGTCAAGCATTCATTATTAAAGAGCATGTTGATCATGTTCAGTTTGAGCCTGAGCTTCCTTTGTCGTCTCTTCATTTGGCACTGCTAAGTGGCCCTGTTTGCTATGCGCTGCACAAATCTGGCAAGCATACCCTTACTCCTGAATATACTACTGCTGACAGCTTGTGTTATGTGTACATATTTGTAGGGATGGAAAGAGTACTAGACGATTTTATCCTATTAGAAGTGCTGTTACTTTCAAGAAATTGTAGTCAAGTAAAAATACTTGACTAGAAATGGATGTAAAAGTGAAAAGTAGGTTGGTTAAAAGTTAAAAGTGGGGTTGTTATGTGATTATGTAATGCTATATGATAGAACTGTTAAATTAAAGTAGAGTGTGTTAACATGTCAACATATGTAGTAGTTTATGGTTGTGAGCCCTGAAGTCAACTATAAACTTTCTTTCTGTAGACGGACATTTGCAGCCTGTGCATACAACTGATTAGCAGTTGTACATAGGCAACTACCTTCCTCAGTGTAGCCTTACAAGAATTAACCAGAAAAGAGGACAAAACTCAGACAATTACACAATAAATGGCTGACACTAAATAAAAAGAGCTATGGACACCAGTGTAGCAGAAATGTGAGGCTGTATAAATGAAATAATCCACTACTCTAACAGCAGAATAAAGCATCACCAAGGCAGCCAACACAGAGGTGTAAAAACGGGATAAACTTGACAGCATCTGCAGCACATAAACACAAACATTAAAGTTTGCACAGTTCTTACACACCACATAGCACACACACACACACACACACACAGATTTTTCATCATTCCTGGTGACATTACATATACTTATATTAATTTCCTCCACCACAAGTATACCAGCATTTAGTATTTTAGCTAGACTCAGCATGCACCTGCTGGTCCATGGTCAGAGATTACAGTGTAAAAGTGCACAAAAGTGTACAAAAGTACCACTTTGTCACAGTAATGAGATTAAATGTAATCTATTACTTCTACACATGCTTATATGTGTGTTTGTGTCAAGCTATTCTGATGAATTTTTCAACTGGACTCCATGTGATTGATCTCTCTTTTCATCCGAGCTAACCACAGCTCTGACACTTCTCAGGCCAGATGATGTGTAGATTAATGTCAGCACATGGAGCCATGAAAGCTTGAAGTGACAGCGCACACAGATCAGCACCACATCTCATGAATAACCTTTGCTGCCACTGAAGTAATGATCTGTGGTTGGATTTCACAGTTTCACAGGCAGTCTGTTGGGTAGGTGACTGGTGCATTTTAATGACCACAGGCTTTAGCAACCCAGGGGGAGTGCTGGATAAATAGAGTGCTTAGATGCTAGCTGAGTTTTATCCGGCACTCAGAAAATACTTAGCAAGTAACCACACATCTGTACTAGAAAAAACTGCTTGTAAATGACTGGACTTTTTGTGTGTCAATCTGTTGCAGTTTGCCTGCTGCCATTTACACATGTCAAAGTTGACAGCAACAGCAGGAATATGAGGCTTTCATTTTCTGCTGTCATTTAGACATACAGTATATATATGTATTTTGTCTTACAAATATACATTATTAAAGGTATAGGAATATAACAGTACATGTGCAGCACATTTAAAACACGCTGCAGAAAACACTGCGTGCAAGTGATTTTCACCTCAGAGGAAAAAAGAATTTGTAAATATAAACATCTATTGAGAATAATGGTGTTTGACATAAATGTCTTTATTTATTTAACTCAAGATAATTCTATTTCCCGTTTAATTTAAATCAGCTATGTTGTCCCGCTGCATATTAAGCACAGCCATGTTTATAAGGATGGATGGAGGCAGCAGCAGCACAGTAATGCCTGCAGGCCAAACATGGATGGGGTTTTCTCAAATAGGATTTCTGCATGAATTCCTTGATGATATGTTGTCTTTGCTTCTGTTCTCCCTTAACCGTGCAAAGGAGTTAGGAATTGTATTCTTGATGGCATTAGCAGGAGTTACTGTAATGTCCCTCCTGTTAAAATGTCACCATGTGCCTGTGCTCTGTCCTCAGCTGTCCCCTTCCCCCTGAGCCACCGCCTTACTTTGAAGGAAGTGTTTGACTGCGATGGAAAACCTCGTGTGGATCTCCTGAAGGCCCACCTCACCAAGGAGGGCCGTGTAGAGGAAGCTGTGGCGCTTAAAATCATCAGTGAGGGAGCAGCCATCCTGCGTCAGGAGAAAACTATCCTGGACATCGAAGCACCAGTCACAGGTAGTTACTAGTAACTTGTTGGACATATTTACCAATTCTGCACATGGGGCTTGAATTCAACGTCTCACCACTGTGTCAGTTTTTAAATGTTTTGGCTGCCTATTTTTCAGAACTTATTTCACCCCCAGCTAATATTAATACAGCCTAATAGGGTAACAAATCTTAGTTCACTGGTCATTTTGGAGACTGTAGTTTGTTTCAGTTTCACATGCAGTAATGTTTAAACCCATGAGTCCCATTCTTAAAAAATAAAATCAATGAAATGAGTAATGAAATGTGCATTATTATTACAAAATGTTGACTCTCATATAACAAAATGATAAAAAAAAGAATCACTGAAGTCTTTCATATGATTGCTGTGTATCCTTTAACCACCATATGATTGATAATGATGCAGGCGTGCTTGCAGGTTTGTGAGGTTGTACTTAAGCTAAATGCTAACACAAACATGCTAACATGCTCGCAGTGAGAATGCTAACATGCCAAGCAGGTATAAAGTTTAGAATGATTCCTTAGTTTAGCACTTTTTCATGCAAACTTGTACTAATTAGCGCTTAACAAAGTGGCCCAGAGATGAAGCTGATGCCATTCAGTTTGCAGGTTCAAACTCTGATGTGAAGTCAGAATAGTCATCAAAAGTTGTTCTGGTTTATCCTGAGGGGGGCATGGATGCCTGGACAAGATTTCTGAGTTTAGTGATGATTCTAGTCTATGATAATAATTCAATAGAGAGAAAATCTAGAAGGAAAAGATACAAGACTTCAGAGGGAGTGAGACGATGTGGACTGACAATACTACTGTTTGTACCTGTAGTACAAAAATAAATAAGGCACCTGACTAGAGCACAAGCAACGACGAAACACAGATCATATGAATCTAGATGGATGTAAATTCTTCCTGCAGGAAACTGTCACTTTCAGGTAGAATCATCATTATCTTGTCAAGTGAAATAGGCCAAGGATATTTCAGAAACCCCTCATGAGAAGTCCTCTCATCAAAGACTAGATCTCCGGTCTGTTGTGAGTGAGACTTTTCAAGTAATGCACCGCAGCGCTTTGACTCTGAAGAGAGCATTATTAGGACTTTCATTTTAAGTCAGCTAAATCAACGACATTCTGGCTCAAAGTAATCTTGCAGCAGATGTAACTTATCTGAGTAAAAACAGCAGTGTAAACAGTGGGAGCATGTGAATCAGGGTTTTAGTTGGAGCATAGGGTGGAGCATCTTTACATTAGTACACCACCATCATTAACACACATCAGTATAAAAGCTATCAGAGTGAAGAAAGAGAAATCTGAATTGCTGAAAGCATCTGCGCATGTTAGCAGATAGCACTCGTTTCTACTGCTGATCAACCAACAGCGTGTTCTAGTTATGTGGTGAAAACATGAACATGCAGAAAATAGTTTCCCATCAAGAGAAATGAATGAAGAGTTAACGTTTTGCTTTTATTACATCTAAAATAAATGTGTTTATCAAAAGAGTAGACACTATAGAGCAGCCCAACCTTTCTCCTGACATTGAAGTTACATCGTCTTTGACAAATCCTTGAATTAACCTCGAACACTTTTCACCGTGGACATCTGATTTTGGTGCATTATAAGGTGACAGTCTCATGTTGTTTGTCGTTAGCATGTCATTCAGCTTCCCCCAAAACTGTGTGACACTAAATATACATCGTCTTAATTGTCTTCCTTGAAAGCAAATAGTGTTTAAACGAAACAAAGGTGACAAAAGGATGAAATGCACACTGACTCGAGGATAAGTCTCAAGCTCCTCGTCTTGACTGGCGTCAGGAAAATGGAAGCTTTCCGTATTAAGCATGAAATATGGATGATGAACTGAGTATTGTGTACAGGCATTTGCAAGTATGGAGGTCTTTTATATCTTTGTGGGCTTCAGTTGTGTTTGAATGTCTCTGCAGCTGTTTGTGCGTATGTGTGTGTGTAGTCATATATTATGAGGCAGTTATGCACTTGTGAATCTTTACTTGCATGGATGTGTTCCACGGGTGTTTGCGTATGTGCGTGTGTGCATGTGTGTGTGTTTGATTGCTTTAGTCACACAAGCAGTCTCCCACTCACATTGCTCTAAGCTTTGAGTGGGCGAAGGCCACTGTGGAGCTGATAGGGGAGACAGAAAAGAGAGAGGAGATGGAGGATGAGTAGGAGAGAAGGAGACAGAGGAAGATGATAATGAAAAATTGAAGGCAGTGAGGAAATGAGATGTAGGTTTGCACTCCAGAGCCATAGTGTTCGCTTCGAAAAAGTGCGCATCTCTCCAGGGACTCGAGCTTTTTCTACCTCTTTGAGGTGAGAGCTTCTCACTTGTCTGCGGAGGACAGAGGCCTTTCAGCAGAAGACCATAGAAATACCTCAACGTGATAAAGACTTAAGGACACGAGAAATTCATACCATTATATAAATCCAAGCGCTCAAAGTACTTACTACTGGCTCTACGCCTGTTATTGCAGTTTAAATATATATCCTCACTGCAGGAAAATGCATATGCAGGAATATTAGTTTCATAACTCAATGGCTTCTCTGCTGCTCTGCTGACTGTTAGAGGTGAAGTCCATCTCGTTCTACTTGACACAACTTCGATATCAGAGAGCGGCCAAAGACTAAGCAGCTAATAAAAGAAGAAACATGTTTCTTTACAGTGACTGTGTTAATAATTGACTGTTCTGTTTTAGGCCAATGGCCTGAATAAATGTTGGACCTGTATGTTTCTGAAACCCATGATATGCTGAAACTTTCTGCTCTTTATGTTCAAACTTTACATATCTGTCTTCAATGTCTGTTTGGGTTTAGGCACCACAAACACGGCTGGAAAATGTCAGAGCGTCTCATTAAACCCGATTTTGTAGCTACAAACATGGGAAAGTCAGCTCCTACACATGTACCGGCGATCTGATCTGAATCACTTTGATAGCAATTGTAGAAACATAGATATGATATATAAAAACATACAAATTTAACGTATCTGTGGTTTGCAGAAGCATAGAATGGCAACATTATATTCAGCCGACCGGGCTGTGGGGGAGGGTTAACCTGTTGTATAAATTAATCCATAGTGATAATGAAGAAATGTGGGCATGCAAATAGCTTTAACACCTTTTTAAACTAGCATACAATATGCTCTGCTTTTTTCCGTTTACAACATATTGTTATTTACAGCTCACTTTATGGTTACATAACATCTATATCTCATTGTACATTAAACTTCATTATAGATGACAGCCCACTGTATGTTTACTGCTTTGATACCTCAATAGTAGCAACAGCAATCAAAACACCATCACTTTTATAAGGTATGAATTATTGAGACTGTTGAGATACAGATATGAAACACGTGCTGTAGCATCTCCGTGCAGTTGCCCGCCCGGCTGTCTATTTATGAAGCTAACCCAAGAGCAGGAAAAGAAGATGCACACCTCCGATACAAAGTGCACTACTCTGTACTATCATGAGATCCTGCCAGAATGTTCTCTACGGTCTTTCTTGTTTTCTGACTTTGAACCTTCAGTACTAATAAATAAGAAAAGTGGATCTCCTGCTCTCCTTACAGCTGCAGGCGTAACACATCTACATAAACTCACACATCATCAGTTGTTTCACTGAACAGAGCAATGATACAGCGTGCGACAAAAAGATGGATGTGCGCCCATGGACGCAGAAAAAACAAAGATGCAGACAGGTATTCAGTTGGATTGTGCAATGTTTGCTGTGCTTTGGTTGTTTTCCAGTGTGCGGTGACATCCATGGGCAATTCTTTGATCTTATGAAGCTGTTTGAAGTGGGAGGATCACCAGCCACAACACGGTACCTGTTCCTCGGGGACTACGTTGACCGTGGCTACTTCAGTATAGAGGTAAAACCTTTAGAATATCATTATGTAATTCACAGGGGAAACAAGCTGCACAAGGCGGGTTTTTATACAGATTTTTGCAGGGAATAACACTTTGTTCGTGTCTTTGTTTTGACAGTGTGTTTTATACCTCTGGTCGCTGAAAATCCTCTATCCAAAGACACTATTTTTACTTCGTGGAAATCATGAATGTAGACATTTGACAGAATATTTCACCTTCAAACAAGAATGTGAGTAGCTCTCAGTGTTTCTGTCTCTCTCTCTGTCTTGCTAATGTCACATGTAGCCTTGAGCCCTTTTGGTGGACTAAATGCACCAATTAATCACAATTAATGCACCTGCCTGTAAGGACTGTTGATTCTGGATGACAGCACAAAAAGGGGGGATGAAATTATCTGTGAACGATTGAAAATTTAGAGCTTGTAGCAGCAAGTGCAGAGTATATTTACAAGTAATATCTCATAAATTGTTTTTGTTTTAATATTTGATTCATTTTGTAACTTTTATATTATGTTAAAAACCCTTTACATATGTACTAGTTTTGTAATTTTGTGTTTTTCTATATCAAAAGTGACTCACAATGACAAACCAACATGTCATTTTAAGTGTGAACACTGTTTCTGAAGCTTTTTTCATCAGTGCAGCCAATTACATTTCTGTCCTCTGTCAGGTAAAATCAAGTACTCAGAGCAGGTGTACGACTCATGTATGGATGCATTTGACTGCCTTCCCCTGGCTGCGCTCATGAACCAACAGTTTCTGTGTGTCCACGGTGGACTCTCACCTGAAATACACACCTTAGATGACATTAAGAAGGTAACAGCTTACCAGCTCTATCTGTACAGTGGTTGTGTCAGTGCAGCTTTTATAAAAAGAATATTTCTACTTCTTTATGTGAAGTTGGATCGGTTCAAGGAGCCACCGGCTTTCGGGCCCATGTGTGACCTGCTGTGGTCCGATCCTCTGGAGGATTTTGGCAACGAGAAAACCCAGGAATATTTCAGCCACAACACAGTGCGAGGCTGCTCCTACTTCTACAGGTGAGCTGTTTCTTCTTTTTTCCCTGCAGCGACTCAAGTCCTGTGGACCATCTGTGTTATTATAACTTGAGCACTGTTGCTGTCCATACTTAGATACTTGAGAAAATAACCACACCGCTTTGAAATCCAAATACACCGCAGGATACAGTGCAGTGTTGCTTTCATGCGTCAGTAATCTGAAACTTGCATGTCATATGTTGCCTGTAGCTTGACCCATGTGGCTCACTGAAGGTCTCTAATTACACTTTAGTTTAAAAAAAATGAAAGGTTGCGATTCACACTGTGAATCCTTCAACAGTAAACACCATGTTGGCTGGTCGTGAACTCATAACACCTTTTCATCCTCATCTCTTCATTAGAGGATGTATTTGAGGAGATGGGTGAAGGTGAAGATAAATTATCAGTGTTGATGAGATCTAATTTAATCTTGCTGGAGCAAAGGGTGAAATTCGACTCTTCCACAGAAGCCTCGCAACTGAACTATTTTTAATATCAAAATAGATGTCAAGATTATGAATTATTAATAGATATCAAACATTTATTTCTACTTGAGCAAAACCAAAATGAACAAACCAAACAATACACACTTAACACCCCATAATGGGAAAAGGAGACTGAATGAAGAGGTAAATGTCTGCTTAAAGCCTATAGATAGTGTCTGTGACTAAATGGGTCATATTGCCTTGTGGTTAAAAGCAGTTTTTGATAGGGCATTGTCTTTTGACTCTCAGAACAGATTGTTAGAGACAAAGGATTAGCTGGGTGAACCTGGAGTCAAATAAAAATAGAGGCAGGGAAAGAAATAAAATCTAAAACATAATAGCGAAGCAAATTGGGAAAGGGTTTGTTATGCAACTGTTCAACCTCTGTGACAGAGCATGTAAAAGAAGGGGGAGTGAGCACTGTCCTAATATTGTTGTTCGATGGAAGAGAGCTGTGGAAGTAGGTGGTGGTGAGGAGAAGAGATTAGGTGGCAGTTGTGGTGAGAGTTTTCTTAATGAAGGTTCAGAGCAGTACAGGCCACTGCGTGGGAGCTGCACTTCTTCTCAGATCACAAAAAGCAAAGCCAGGGAGATTTATTCCTCCGCCGAAGAGGAAATGACATTCTGGACAGCGTGTGCGGAATAACTGCAGTTCAGATTCACATTACGACCCAACTGCACTTCTCATTTCGGTGTATTTGCATGCACACGGAGATTGTCAGATGCTTCAGTGATATCAGATGAAATAGTTCAACTGTTAAGTGCACGCCTTCTTACTTGAGACCAACTTAAAACCATCCTGACCTTTAGCCTTCTTTTCCCAAAGAATAGCAGGGGTTTGGATGCTTGAGTGAGCTATTTGTTTCCATTGGTTTCTGTTCCAGAAATTAGCTCACAAAGTTATTGAAAGAAGAAGTAAAGTGAAACCACTAAACTTATAGCAAATTAATCTTTGGAGAATGGTCAGCAGTACTTCAACATATTATGTTAACACAAGCAAAACCACTGATGAAGAGATGAAAGGTGTATTGGTAGAGTTAGCCAGCACTCAAGGAGAGTATCTGATACAGAGAGAAAAAAGAGCAGGTGATGGGTCTTAACTTCCCCTTTCGCTGCTGTTAAATGGTCACAGATAAGAAACCATCTATTCACAGTGAGAGGGAAGCTTAGTGAGGATTATTGTGTGGATGTGTGGAGGATGCTGCTATAATAGTCATCTATCTCCCCATGGCTTTGTTCTGCCTTCACTCTCAAACTTACCTCTCCATCATTATGGCTCTTGCCAACTATACAACATGTATGCAGCAAGGAGAACCACATTCTGCTGGAGATTTGGGGGGAAACGCAAGAAAATCTTGACCTGAAATAGCAGTAGGTACACGCAGATTGAGAGAAAAAGAGGCTTCATTAAAATGGAGTGAAATACAATGCAGTCATTTGGTTCTCCTGTGATATTAAATCAAAGTTTTTTGATTACAGCAGCCAAACGGATGCGTTGTATAAGATTGATTCCCTCATGTCAGGTTATGAAATTTTCGAGCCTCCTCTTTTGAGGAGATGATGAAAACAAAATCCTCCAGTATTTTAAAGAGGTTTTGCATATATATCATGTATCGTAACATTTAGACGGAGGCACAACTGCAGACTTGCAGACATGATGCAAGGTTGTGATGTTGCAATGCTTCATCATATAAGAGTTCATATTAAGTCTATTGTTATATAATACAGGCTACACAGCACGTTAAGTTGTGTTACATTTGGCTCTGCACCTTGTCACTACTCTATTATAACATTATCCAAGCGCCAGCTAACCAAGTCGTTGTGCAGTAATTAGAAAAATGTGATTCTGCTCAGTGATTAGGAATATGCTTTTTAAATTGGGAGGATGGGGAATGTGATGACCGCAAGCCTGACAGATGGATTTAAGGGAAAGAAAAAAAAACCTCTCAGTTTCACGCTCACAACACAGCACTTCCATCTCTCTCCGTCTCTTTCGCTCGTACTCACTTGTCAGATTTCTCACTCTTTCTTCCTCACAGGCTCACCGACACATAATTGTGTGTTTTCACAAAGGAGAGAGAAGGAATGTGAGCCGCAGGCGAGCGATATGTGTACTGTGTTCCCTCGCAGTAATCAATAGATACCGCTTTAGCGGACAATAAAGAAATTAGTACATAGTGTACTTTGGGATCTTTATTGTTATGGTGTTTCATGTCATTTGCGCCAGTACTGTGAAACAAAAGATAGTGCTTTACAGCTATGACAAAGATAATCTTTAATAAGTGTGATGCAAAAATTGGCCTTATTTCTAAGTTAGACATGCATTGTGGATGTGTTTTAATAGAAACAGTTATATAACATTTTCTGAGACGGGCATTTTGCAGTTCTGGTACGATAGTGGAAAGAGTTACAGCATATTCATGTTAGTGTGTAACACAGCTATTCCTGTCATTTATATAGTGGCCACCAAGGGAATGTTAGCCATGTGACCTAGATATACGAGGATGGCACAGTTTCGCCAGGTGCTCAGGGCACAGCAGTCTCCTTGTTTTTCTTCCTGCACAAACCTTTGAGAACTTAAATATTTTAAACACTTGTGAAAGTTTGATGGGTCCGTGGAAGGCAGCGACTGTAAGAAAGTGCCGGAAGAGAGTTTCCAGGGAGGATGTACTGTATATTACTGTAGGGCTGGAAAAAATAAAAGTGACCGGTGTTGAAGTGGTTGCTCGAGCTTTAGTGGATGGTCAGAAAACTAATCAATTTTGGTAAGTGATTAATCATTTTGATCATATAGAAATTTGCTCAGATTTGCTGCTTTTCTCTAGTTTATCACTGTAAATTCAATATCTAGACTTTTAGACAGTTGGTCAGACAAAACAAGCACTTTGAAGACGTCATCTTGAGCTCTGGGTAATTGTGATGAACATTTCACTATTTTATCAGCTAAAAAGTGTAATGGATGAATAAAATAACTGCAGATTAACTGATAAAAAAAAAATAATTGTTAGTTTATATCAAAGACAGCAGAAACGGTTAGAATCGGTACTCTAGGTCTGCATTGTCTACAGGGCTTCATGCAATCTGTGCAAATAGGTCACTAAATGTATCTCTGTTTCTCTCTGTCTTTGTAATTGGATTACACAGTATAAAAACGTGAATATGGATCATTTCAAACAATGAGACTCTAAATGCCTGCACAGAAATGTCCAAAAGAGCAAATTATCACAATAATAAATTGAAATGTGTCCTGTTGAACTCATTTAGGTGAACACTGTGGGCGTATGCACTGAAGTCAGGGATGTGTCTGATTCACAATTTACATTTGGTGCTTTTGCCTGATGCATTTACCCAGAGAGCTGTCCTCATTAGTGCTTTATTCAGGGCTGTTCTACAGGATACACAGGCTTTGATGGACAATTGTCAATTGTCAAAGTCATTTTTAGAAGAAATTACTTCGAAAGATAGTTGAGCAAACTTTTGATTACAACATCATTTGTAAGCAGACTGGTCCCTCCAACTGATGAACCCAAGGACATTTTTTCTTGTCAGGTATACTGTAAGTGTGGAACACAGCAGTTTGAAGAATAAAGAAATGACACAAAGGACTTTTCCAAAGGCATGACCCGTAGGGAAGTGACAGCTTGAGTTGCTGCTGAATTGAATATTGCTCATTAATCATTGCTTTTTAAAAGCGCTAATCAAACTGTAATCTCTTTTTTATATAACCCAGGAGACACAGTTTGAAGGCAGTTTCTGAATGACATAACACAACCTTCTAGGTATTACGTAACAGCTGTGGTGAGAGCTGCTAAATGGTAGACTATATTCAGACTGCAGCTGGAAGCAATAATAATAATAATAATACTAATAGTTAGAAAACGCCCCAGTTCTGATTATCTGTTCCTCCCGTGTGATGGTTCCTCTGCGCTGTGCTATCTTATGCCTTTGTTGTCTCTTTGGAAGCAAATTCTGGCCCTAAGCTGATCCCCATCTGATCTATAGCTATGCAACTCTAGTCAAAACTGTCACATTAGAAGTCATGTTATCATCTTTTTCCTTTGGACAGCTCATTGTCCATCTGGCCAGAAAAACACTGAGGACGACTTCGGCATGCAGCCAGCGGAGAGATAGCAAAACCACAATTTGACTTTGGGAAATGGATCCGTCATAAGAAGCTTTAGACAGGTTGAATTAGAATGAAATCAGTGTTAGAGGCAGGTAGGTCATGTTGGTGGCTTCAGGAACACAGCATGCAGCATGTTTTTGAAAATGAACGTCAGAACTGAGCACATGTGTGTAGTGAGGTTTTACATGTTGGATTTTTAGATGTAAAGAACTCTCATGGCTCAACAACTTTCGCAACAGCATAGGATGAAACGTGTTGCAAAACAAATCAGTCCATAACTCTCATTACTCACATATTAATATTTCACCACTGCAGATATAAATAGCATGAAATGATTATGATGTGTGTACCAATCAAGAACCAGACGAAATATAACTCAATGCAAGAAATTACTTCGCAAATACTGCAATAGAAATGCAGGTACTGGACACAGATAAATATCTGAAGCATTAAAAGAGAAATAAGCACCAGCGGCAGCAATTGCTTAGCGTGGTGAAGTGAATCAGTAGTCACCAGCATCTTAGTGGGTAGTAAACCCTTTGATAAAAGCCACTGTGTTCCCATAACTGTCCACAGCTCAGACAAAGATCTCCACCTCTGGCTGACCAAGTGACCGCTGAATGGAAGTGTGAAATTTAGACAGCACCAGTGGGAAAGGTGGAGCAAACGACACAAACAACTTAGGTTGCATTGGAAATGTAGGTAGCAGTTTCGTAATGCTATGTGTGAATGTTGCAGAGGCCTCACTTGCCTGTCTGGGCCACCTCGCAGGCTTTCACTCCCTCTCAGGCAGGTTAGAGCTGGGGGGCAGGAGGCCCTGACTGCCGCTTCCGGGGTTAGTTTGTTTTTCATTGCAACAGGTAGCTATTGGATTGGTTTTTCACACCCTTGCATCATCCTCAGCGAGGCTTTCATAAATGCATTTATGAGTGATAAATCTTGTTCATTCTCGGGTGTGGTGAAACTGTGCGTGAAATTGCTAACCTGCAGCTTAATTGTAGTTCTGTCGGGTGATGGGAAAACACGTTTTTAGAATTCTGTCAAGTTATGGGAAGATTGTGTGCTTAATTGAATTGATTTGTACTGTGTCATATTCTGTTACTCTCTTTTACCAAATACATCGCTAAACCCATTTTTTTATTTACTCTTTTCCAGTTATCCCGCCGTATGTGAGTTCCTACAGAGCAATAACCTATTATCAATCATCCGGGCACATGAAGCACAAGATGCAGGGTATGTTATCCCGACGTCACACATAAAAAGACATGCATACTGGCACAAACAATAAGAGATTCTTATTTACATATATGACAACAAGCTCTGCCTTCTTTCTGTCATCCTGACCACCTTGCAGCTACCGGATGTACCGTAAAAGTCAGACCACTGGATTCCCATCGCTCATTACCATCTTCTCAGCACCAAACTACCTGGATGTTTACAACAACAAAGGTCAGAAAATCAGTTTGTTCATTTTATACCCAGTTTGTGGTTAAAAGTATTGTGAAATAAATATATTCCTGATGAAAAAAGGTTCTACATCATACAGTATCAATGTCTATGTAAAGTAGGCAGGCCTTGAGAAAATTATTTATTGCTAAGTTAAATCTCACAACAGTAAATAGAAATTGAAGTATCCCTCTAACACCTGCACCTCTGGCATTTTAGCTGCAGCTGGGTTAGATTTTCTGAAAAGCACTTCACATCTGACAAAATGACTACCACGGTCTCCTCCGACTTGCATATTAAAATGGTTTCAACAGCGTGAACTGTATGTATGGGCTAATGTAGCTGCATTTAGCCTGTGAGCAAGCATAAGAATGCATCAGGGAGCCCCCGTTTGTTTGTGTTCTCAGATCTGTGTCTTGGTTGCTATGGGCTATGGGAGCTGGGGAGCGTGGGAGGGACTGTCGGCATCGCTGACTATCTCCATGTGGCTTTATCCCTCTTGATGTAACAGTGTCAGCAATCTCTGGCCTCAGCTAGGCCATCTAGTGGTTAAGTGTCTCATTTTCTGCTCTGGCTCTATGCTTGTAGTACGTGTACAGAGGGGGCTGCTTCTAAAAAAAAAAAAAAAACTGGGGAACATCACAGAACATGAGTACATTTGAAGATAGCATATGAAACACTGTTGTACATTTATGACAGTATGAAATGAAGAGTCTGCACACTATAAGACAAAATGAGACAAAGTGTACCGTGCAGTCTGCCGTCGCTCTGCATGATTTTTGTTATGTAAGGACAGATGTGAGTATATATGTGAGTACCACATTAGAACTTTTCCTTTCAGTAGATGTCATGAAAAAAACATCAGATTTGTTACAGAAGCATAATCATTTTGGAGCCGTCTATTATATAAAAGAGGCACCTGCTTTGGTCATTCAGCGAGTAAATATATTAAGTTAAATGGCACTACCACCTCTGCAATATGTGCCATGTCAGGACTGACACTTTGTCTCCATGTCTGTGTCTATGCATATGGCACATAAGGCTCTGTTTATCCAAGCCTCATCGCATACTTAGTGATGCTTTCATGGGAGGACTCACTTTGGCTTTCTTGACCTCAAATCTTTGAGTTTGTGTTACAACAATCATGCTGTGGGTCAGGATAGCTAGACTGTCTGGCTATTGTTTAGCCTGCTGAGCAAAGAGCTTTATTCTACATTTTAATATTCTTCTTCATAATTGTTTTTGATGTATGTAAAGAAAACATTTATGGAATCAAAAATTAAAGTGTACAATCAGGCTATAAGATTCTGTGGGATTCACCTGTCTCTCTTCTTCTTCCCCAACAGCTGCTGTACTCAAATATGAAAATAATGTCATGAACATCCGGCAGTTCAACTGCTCACCCCATCCCTACTGGCTGCCCAACTTCATGGATGTCTTCACCTGGTCTCTGCCATTTGTTGGAGAGAAAGGTATTAAGTCCTCTGGGTAAATGCCACATCCTAATCTCTTATCTCTTATTGCTCCGTGGCTTAACACCTTTCCTACACTGTGTTTCTTCCCCAGTCACAGAAATGCTGGTGAATGTGCTGAGCATCTGCTCTGATGATGAACTCATGAATGATGAAGATGAGATCTTTGATGGTAAGAAGTAAATAATGCTTTAATAATTCATTATTTGTATTATCAAGAGTGCATCTTGGGTTCAAGTCAGACTCCACACATTAAACTAGGTCTTTGGTGGGATGAGATCTGCACACTTAAGCTATTCACACAAAGGATTTTAGGTTTCTAGTGCTTGTGCCTTTTTCCATGTGCTTTTATGAGGGCATTCCCTTTAAATACTGGCTAGTTTTGTTACAATATATGAAGTAAATTGTCCTTGATCTTGACGTTAACTACATGAAACTGAAACATTATCTTATAGTTCATCAGTAAAACAAAGGTTTGTGTGTATTGCATCAAGAAACATACTCATAAATGTACATATAAGACAGTGTTTATTGCATTATTGTATCAGAGAGACCAATACACACAGTTTCTTATTGTACAGACAGGCTATGATGACAGTGTCTGTAGTATAGAGACATATGGGTGTATAATTACAGTATCTAATGCGTTACAATTGCCTATAATGAACTGTGGCCTATTATCACAGTATCCTAGTCATCAAGAAACACATATATAATTGGAGTATTTTATGCATCAGAGAACCCTACAAACCATTTCTCATGCATCATATAAGCGTATAATGACAGCATCTATTGTGTCAAAGAAGCTTGTATTGACAGTATGTATATTGATTTGGTTTCAGCCAATGCAGCTGCAGCACGCAAGGAGGTGATCAAAAACAAGATCCGTGCTATTGGGAAAATGGCCAAAATGTTCTCAGTTCTCAGGTAGATTCTGTGTTTGTGTGTGTTTTAAAGCTTTAGCAGGTGTTTCTGTGTGTACATGCGTACAGACCAAGCCTGCGTCAGGTGTGCATACGTATACACTGTTGTCAAAGTCGGGGCATTAAGTTTTTTTTTTACAGTTTGACCAGGGTTCAGTGAAGTTTTCTGACCTGTTTGCCTGACTGCGTGTTCCCTGCAGAGAGGAGAGTGAAAATGTGTTGACGCTTAAGGGCCTGACGCCCACTGGCATGCTGCCGAGCGGGGTTCTCTCTGGAGGCAGACAGACACTGCAGAGTGGTGAGTACAAGGCACAGCATAAGCCTTTTCTCTACCCTTTACTCCATCATGTTTGTTTCATTTCTTCATCACCGTTCTCAGTCCTACCATTGGTCCTACCTCTCTCTTTCTCTCTCCTACTCCTAATGTAGAGCAGCCAGCAAGCTTTGGTTTTGAGCGTCTTAGCGATGCTCTGATCACATCTAAGCTATACAAGAAGAACCTAATGTTATAGACCTGACACAAGCACATTACAGCAGTCACATAATTTAGAGTAATGTCTGCATGCTAGAAATTGCTACTTCCTTATTTCAATCCCATCATAGTACAAGACAAATAAGGAAGTCCCTCCCAAATCCATGCCTTAACTATGACCATAAATTCACACATAGAATAAGCAAAGTTGTGTACTTCCACATCCAGCAGGAACAGAACAACATGGGAATCCATTCAAAGTCCTATTTCTCCCTTCCTCGTGTCTATTATTCGCTTACTTTTTAGTCATAGTTTGGTCAACAAACTCTCTTTAGCTTGCTGGATGTTATATTTTCTTCCCCAGTCCCTCCTTTACCTCAGGACTCCACCACTTCGCATTAACTGCATTCAGCTGAAGGGACACCCTAAATACTTGGTATTTCACCGGGGGGCGGTGCCTGCATCCTGCATCCTGAGTGTTGTTTGCCTGATGCATATTCTTGTCGGCTTGCATTGGGTTGTCTCATCACTTTGTGGATAAGCTAGTAAGACTATAAATTGTTTATTAACCTAATCTCAGCCTAAACCCTAACCTTAACCCTACAGGAGACCTACACATGATGATTTTTGATTTGTTTTGTAATCCTCGTCCTGCGAAGATACAGTTTTTCCTCTTGTACTACTGGCATGGCTGCAACCTCAACTAAATTTCCTTGCTGTTACTGTTACTAAATTCTCAAATTGACCATCATAACATTATACTGGAAAATATATACAGCTAAACGGTATGAAAATATACTGACATTTAGATGGACTAATTTATGTTCAACAACAAAAATTTACTCAAATGGGAGGTCTCTATTCTGATATCAGTGTAGCAACTTGCCCAGCCCAAACAGGCCTACAAGACAGACTCAATTTCCATGCACATACTGTGTGTGTGACCAAATACACAAATTACAGAAAAACGTGAATCGTACATTCTGTATGCCTTCTCGACATGCATCAAAGTAACTGATCTCATATTGTATGCATGTATTACTCAGTCTAATTTTCCAAGCTTTAGAAGTAAAACTAGGCCATAACTTCACATTTTCATGAAACCAAAATAACTCAAGATTTTCGTTCTGCATTCTTACAAAGGTGCAAACAGCCGATCATATAAAGTAGTCTAATAGATAAAAATGTAGATAAAAATGAATGCAACTGACCCTCCATTGTGGAAAACACATGAACATGCACTCAGGGCGTGGACTGACAAGTCACAGAGCTCGCCAAAGCATGCACTACTACAGGAAATACCAAGTTTTGAAGGAGTCCCTTAAGCTTTGGAGTTCAGTGTGGATTCACATTAGCAGTCCAAGCAACCGCCAAGAGTCTTTAGATTCAAGATTAAAAATCAAGTATTTTCAAATCAAGGTTTTAGCTACCTCTAACCCAATCATTTGGTGTGGTAACAGCAGTGACAGCAAACGCACTGTTAAGGTACAGAACAAGTGATTTCTGCCCTCAGCCTAATACTCTTACCATCTCTCTCTCCCTCTCTCTCTCTCTCTCTCTCTCTCTCTCTCTCGCTATGGCTCTATCTGATTCTATATTGACACTAATTCTCTCAGTATTAATGCATGGCACTCCTCGGAGTTTGGCTGCATTGCCAGTGAACATGTATTTCTCATCTGGCCTAATGTGAGCTGCCGTTTCGCTGGAGGGCTGCATTTTACATTTGCATGGCTTGATCAGGAGTAACTTGCTCCCCTCCTCCCCCCTCAGCCACCATTGAAGCCATTGAAGCCATCGAGCCGCATGATGAGGACAGAGAAGGTAAACCAGTGCTCCACTTCCCACCGCTCTCAACATATTGTCAGGGTTACCTGCTGCAGAGGCCACCTGCCACTGACGGCTCATGCACACAACAGCTCACACAATAACTTCATCAAGCAACATTTCACGGGACAGTTTGATGTTGCTATGGCTTGCACTTTACTTTGCAGTGCCATTGATAAAAACAGAAATCCAATAAGATGATTGGATTTCAAATTTTAGAGAGATAGGATTCATTTAGAACTGATGAAGATGATAAATGGTTATTTGAAATGTAGGCCATGCTGTGCACCAAGGAATTGTTTTCGAATGTGTGCTTGAGTGTTGAAGAGGAGAAACATCTCACTATTGGCAGTATTTGCCAAGTGGGAAGCTGGTGAGGGATCATCGTCTTGAGGGGGGAGTGAACTGAGAAGATAAAATGATGCACTCTTGTTGCTTGCAGACAGGTTAAAAGAAATCCATTGTTCCTCCATGTGTATCACTCTCCTACTAGCTGTCGACCCCACTGACTACAACAGCATAAAGAGGCATATAGAGTTTGAAATTGGTCATTCCAAAGTAGGAGAAAAGGAGAAAAAAATGTTTAATGAGAAAGAAATAGCTTTCTAAGGCATCAAGACGTGTTCATGACAAATTAAAACACTGCAAAGTCAAGTGCTGCTAAGAGATGCATGACTAAAATACTCCATTGTTTTTGGGTTTGGCTTGTAAATGGCCTCCATCTGGTTCTTCAAAGTGTTGCATGCACAAGAACAAGAAACAGCATCAACATGAAATATGCATCCTGAAGCCTCAGTTCCTTGTGATATGTCTAAGGTAATCATTGCTCACTGACCAAGACGCCACAGTATGAGACAGCAGTTGATGGCACCAGCGTAGATATTCTTTTTTATTTACATGCACATCTTATTTGAAATAGGTAGCAGGATGGGCGACAATTGCAATGACTGTTGAAAAAAAAGAAATGTGTTTGTTTTTTTTCACAATGAGGGGACATTCATTGAGTCTTACTTTGTGTTGCTGCTGAATTCATAAATAGCAGATATTTACAAAAATCAAGGAAGTTGATCAGGTAAAATGTTAAATTGATTGTATTTGTACTGTTTTCAATTGTGTATATGTCAAAAAGGATTAGCAAATTATCACATTTTGTTTTATTTATGCTTTACACAGTCTCAACTTTTTTGGAATCAGGGTTGTACAACTCTACTTTTTTTTTCTTTTTCTAGTGTTTGTGTGTTGCACAAAGTGTTACAGCTGGTGCAAGTGCCAAAAGGAATCTTTGAACTGTGAAATTGCAGGAGCTTCTGCTTTGCTGCGTCACTAGCATCAGCTGCAGAGATAACCGAGTATCATATGCTGGTAGTTTGTAACTCTGCAATTCAAAGCAAAAAAATTTGACATTTTAAAGTGTACACTATGTTAAGTACATTCTTTCTTTATGGAAATAGGCTCTGTTGCTCCTAATTGACATTGACTTGCTGAATTTGACTCTTTTTTGGGTATATTGCTTGGAAAACCCAACAAGACTTGATATTTTGAATCACGCAATAAGACACAGTATCTTATCTGAGATTGTGCCATCACAAGGAAAGCCTGATCCCTTTACGTGTGCTATCTCTTTTCAGCCATCCGTGGGTTCTCCCCCCAGCACAAGATCACCAGCTTCGAGGAGGCTAAGGGCCTGGATCGCATCAATGAGCGCATGCCACCTCGCAAGGACGGGGTGAACCATGTGGGTCACTCCATGGGAAAGATGAATATGTCAGAGGCAAACGGCACGGATGATAACAGCAACATCCAGTGATGTTGCTGTCGGAGCCTCAGAAGCGTGCCGCTGTTGCGCTGTGCGGCGAGACATTGCCAAATCGGGAATTCAGGCCTCAGAACATAGAAATAAACCAGGCCCACAGACAGAACATGAAATCTGCAGCAAATCTAACACGGGCAGAAAAGGTCATTTTTTTCATGACAGTATGTCATCGCACAGTTTGGGGTGGGGGGAGCTGGGGTTCACAGCAGAGGGCGGGGATAAGGAGAGGTCAGTGGGCTGCAGCTTGACTTGCTGGAAGCTATTTCTGCCTGTTGTTCCCTTCCTCAGTTCAATTACAGACTGAATTGTTGGCAGTTGTGTTGTTCTGAGTGCTGACAAATGTCTGCTCCTTCATTACAGGGCCTGACAGAAGACTTAATTGCAGTATCCATGCCACACAAATCATGTTACTGTTTCATAAAGTGTTTATTATGAATCACTCACAAATTCACTTCATGAGGAAACTAATCTTACATGTTTACCTTCATGTGTTGCTAGTATTAACAAATCACACCACTTTATGAGAGATAAAGCAAAAGAAAAGGAAGCAAAGCACATACCTCTTAAAGCCTGCAGTGCAATCTTACCAGTGGGCTTAAATTTATTGATTTACCTTGTAGTAAGATGCTGCAAGGGAAAGAGGCCACGGTGCCCACAGCTCTGGAGTAACCACCAAAGCCACCAGCTCTGGAGTAACCACCAAAGCCACTGCAGGTCAAGTCATGTCTCACTACTCTCCAGGACTGCTCCTTTGCTCACATCCCTCCTTATCAGTCATCTCCTAGCAAGAAATAACTTGGAGGGGATGAGGGAAGAAGAGGGAGGGGTGAAGGGAGCACCTGGAAAATTTGGTTCCACTGCTTACTGTAGGAGCCTCGGCATCACAGATTCAACACCAAGATTTAATATCCCCCAAAGGAACACACTGTCCCATATGAAGATACGACTTCATCACTGTCTGTAGGTGAATCTCAAAGGGTTATATTTTAATCCAGACCATCCTGAAAGTTATTTTCTTCCCGTCCATTAAACATTTACGTGGCTCACATCAGAGAAGCATGGCATTTGATCAAGCTTTACCTCACAGACATCGTGCAATTCACTTCCTGGAAAGTGAACACATGAGCGTCCTCCGCTGAAGGAGGCTTCAGATCACCGTTTTCTCATCTCTTCTGCATTGCAACAAAGCAGCTTAACAATCTGTTTCTGGACCACAGAGGAGAAGAGAAGAGGTGATTTCGATGCACACCCTGCTGTCTCACTGTCTGATTATTTCTCACCTGCTTGTCACTAAAGAGAGATTAAACGAATACCTGCAGTCACTGAAGTATACGTTACCGTCCTTTGAGTTTTTGCACTTTTTTGCTGTGCTGCAAATTCAACAAATTTCATGCCTAAGAGCGACACAAAGTACTATATCAGAGTGAGAAGGAAATTCTACAAATTTGTGAATGCATACAATCTATTTTTTAAAGAGTTCTTAAAAACCACACACCACTCTTAGATCCATCCTGCAGTTTAAGGGATTTGAAGTTCATTAATGCTACTTTTGGGAATAAATGTGATTTCTTTTGCACTAAAATTGATCTTAGAAGAATTGTCACACATACTTCCCTCATGATGACTGAGGCATTTGGTTTGTGAATCCATCCATAGAGCATTTAAGTGTGTTAATCATATATTATTTCTTGTTTTTCTATCACATTTTCTAATCTAGTGTCATTTTAAAGTGCACCCACACTGTGATCCAAATAAAACATCAATTCCCACGTCCAAATATTGTGTCAGAATGCACAGATGAAAAGTCCATTTATATCCTAAAAAGGCCTTGTTGCACTGAAGGGATCTTTTTGACTAAGAGAAGAAGAGAAAAGACACAAAATCTAAACAGGAAACAATCTGATTCTTTCAAAATAAATAATTTGGGAAAGGCGGTACAAGTGAAGCCCCACCTTTGAGCAACACGTACTATCACATAAATTTCTAGAATTTCCTTTCATACATTAATATTTTTTCTACTTTATATTCCATCTTTCTATTTAATGATAAAGGTATGTGAAATAAGGATGGACAAAAAGTGATTTTTAACACAGCATCTATGGTACGGAACGCATCAATGCATGCAGTTAAGTTCCTAATTGTTATGTGAGATTATAATTGTGATAGTTGTGTTTCAAATAGTAAACTTGAATTATTTTTGAATTATATTTGTAGTTTTATTTGTCTTATAAATTTTATAAATAGGCTTCCTTTTCTTGTTTTTTCCATTTTTCATTCTGTTATTTATTACCACTGCTTTTAATTTTATATTGATTTGTTGTATGCAGAGATGCACTTCTAAGGTATGAAGCCTTGTGTTTATTTATTTATTTATTTTCTGTTGTACTGATGTACAGAAAATGTTCAATAGTGTGAATGAATATAATCTCAGTGAAAAGCAACTTTCAGGCTGCCAAAGCATGATAGCATGGTTTTCAGATGTAAATGAACTGGACACAAAGAAAATCATGTGTCGCACTTACATTCAACAGGAAACATTGTACTCTGGTTATATTTACTGCTGATATTATTATTGTTACAATTTAGCTTATGGTTATTTTCCTTCCTCTGTTTCTGGTTCTTGTATGGTCTACATGCATATTTCAACAAATATAATGGATTTTATCTTGCAACATTTTTTATTATCTATGGAAATACGTTTTCGCATTTGACTTCCTAAATGATACACACATTGTAAGCATGCCCTATGGGACAAATCACATTTTTTTACTCTTGAATAAAATATGCATGAACAAAAAGTATGTTGGATGGTTTGTGACTCACTGATGGAAGGTTTAATGCTAACTTTAACTTTCACCCTGACTTATATCCAGATACAAACACTCAAAAGATGAACGTTTCACTCGTGTTCGATGCAGCCAACCAAGAATATTTACTACATTTAAGGTTTATTTCTGTATCAGAACCATCAGGCTACAGTGGCTTATGTCTAAGTAAATATGCCTTAATGTCCTGTCAAAAAATCTCATGTCAGTGACAGTTTGCCATTTTCTAACTAGTGCAGTGCCCATTTAAAATGTGGGCGAGCAGATTGCTTGACCTCTGGTATTGTGGAGTGGACAAAACAACTGCAACATGTTTATGATCACCAAAATGACATCTATAAAAAAAAGTTTCAACAAAAACTGAAACATCATGATTTGTAGAATTTACTGCTGTTGTTCTAGACTACATTAGTTTTACCAAGGTGTATCTAATAAAGTGGCAAATGTGTGTGTAATATAATTATCCCATATTATTGTTTGTTGTAATTATTAGTATGAGTTGTGACCAAGATACAACCCCATTTCCAAGTGGGCACAAATTAAACAGAATGTGATGATTTGCGAAACACTAAAACCCCATATTTAACTGAAGAGAACACAAAGATAACATATCAAATGTTGAAACTGAGAAATTTCATTTTTTTTTTTTTTGCGAACAATGTCCTCATTTAGAATTTGATGCCAGAAACACATTTCAAAAAGTTGGGATGGTGGCAACAAAAGACTGAAAAGGTTGTGAAATGCTGAAAGAAAACACCTGGTGGACCATCTCACAGGTAATCAGGTTAACTGGCAGCAGGTGAGTAACATGACTGGGTATAAAAAGAGCCTCCCAGAGAGGCTGAGTCTGTCTAAGGCTACGTTTATGTAGCAGGGTATTTTGGAAAACGGATATTTTGGCCCCTCAATAACATCGTGCACACAGCATCGTTTTCAAAATATTGTCGTTTACATGAACCCAGATAAATACGCCGTCGAGCGCCATCATAACTCTGCCAAACCTATGGGCACGAGTGTAAATATACGTCTCTCACATGACGTTAAGTATTTTCAGTCACATGTTGTGACATTTCGGAACCTAAAACACCGTTTAACCCTGTTTACACGCCAACACATCACCAGCATTTTCAGAAATCTCCACTTTGGCCAGAGTTTTTAAAAATGATCGTTTTTCGTGAAAAAAAGAGGCCAAACCGCATGAAAATATATGCGTTTTCCCTAAGTGTAAACATAGGCTAAGGTAAAGCTGGGGAGGGGTTCACCACTAGCTGTGACAGACTGCACTGGCAAATAGCACAATGATTTAAAAATTAATGTTTCTCAACCTAAAATTACAAAGAATTGGATTATTTCATTGTCTACTGTACACAATGTCATCAAAAGATTCAGAGAATCTGAAGAAATCTCTGTACACAAGTCACAAGGCTGAAAACCAACACTGGCTGGCCGTGATCTTCAGTCCTCAGATGACACTGCATTGAAAACCGACACGATTCTGTAGTGGACGTCAGTGCATGAGCTCAGGAACACTTCCAAAAACCAGTGTCTGGAAACACAGTTCATCGTTGCATCCACAAATGAAGCTGAAACTCTACCATGCAAAGAGGAAACTATATATAAACCAGATCCAGATATGCCACCGCCTTCTCTGATCTGATCTGATTATGAAAGATTAAATACGACACAGGAAACCCCGAACTATTGAGCAGCTGAAATCATACATCAGAGCAAGAATGGGAATTTTATTCCACGTTCAAAATGACAGCAAGTGGTCTCCTCAGTTCCCAAACGCTGTCAGTGTTGTTAAAAGAAGAGGTGATGCAACAGAGTGCTAAACATGACCCTTTTTCATCTGCTGATAGTAGCCCTGTTGAACTGGTTTGTTGGTTAATATAATGTTTGTAGACAGAGCATGAGAGTTGGCCTCCAACAATGTTTTGATATGAATGAATCCAGTTACTGTTGTTTGTATTTCAGGTGCAATGAAATCATATTATGTCTTTTTTGTTGTTATTTTTGTGTTGTTTTTTCTTAAATTTGTTGTTTGGCTTTGAATTCGTATTTAGAGCTGAACATAGAACATTATCATGATGTCATTGTTGTGAGGCCACAACATTCCAGACATTGACTCTTAAATTGAGGACACACTCCCAAGACAAACCCAGATTAGTCGATTAGTTTTATCATTTCATCGTTGAACAATATACTTTTTGAAAGTCATGGATTCAAAATCGTGGCCAACAATGAGCACTGGTCAGTGTTCGGTCTCCAAACAACTTGGTGAGTAGTGAGGACAAAATCCGGGCAAAAATACATACGTAAATGTACTTAAAATACATTTAAATATTGTAAAGTATGTTTCCAGTACATTTATATAAATGTGTACTGACTATAATACATTGAAAGCATACTTTTAATTAATGCTACAGCAGTAGTATGGAGCCCCTAAAGTGCCACGAAGAAAAAAAAAAAAAAAAAATTGTGCGCACAAGATACTAAATCAAGCGCACAAGATACTGAAACGTGCACACGAGATACCAAATTGAGCGCATGAGATACTAAAACGAGCGCACGAGATACAAAAACGTGCGCACAAGATACCAAATTGAGCGCATGAGATACTAAAACGTGCGCACGAGATGCTAAAACATGCGCACGAGATACTAAAACGTGTACACCTCTAAGCTAAAGCTGGATTTTTGCACAACTTAAAGTATCATAAGTACAAAATTAGTTGTATTTAGCACACTTTAATTACACTATTTTATAGTCTGGATGCAGGTACACTTTAGTATGCTCAGTATCATAATATTACATATATTTAGTGTATTTTTTTCACTAAGGTAGATATTGTAGTAGAATACATTCAGCAAACATTTTCTCTTCTTGCAGGACGCCACACTGACCCCAGCGTGGATGCAAAGGACTGCAGATTAGATGGAAGACAGAAGACCTCCAAGAGATTTTCTGACGAGAGTCTTGAAAGAACCAGTAAGAGGAGGAGGACAAGTCAAAGTTCCTCCAGGGACTCCAGCCTGCCCAGTTTGCTTACTTCGAGCACCATCAGCATCTCCTCTGGAAGTGAAGAGAGGACCAGCAGTAAGAGGAAGTCTGGGGAAACAGAGGAGCCCAGGAAGAGGAGCAGAAAGACCTCCAGTTCCTCTGAGGCATCCAGTGTCCATGTTACCGAGGCTCCCTCCAGTAATACCTCCTCTTCAGCAACCGACGCCCCCCATAGTAGCAGAGGTAAGATAGAAATACTTCAGTTTGCTCATCATGAGGAGTGCTATTTAGACTATGAAGACTGTTGTGTAAAGTCTACTGTGGATGTGGAGGGAGTTCTTCAAAGACTGACAAAATAACCCTGATAGTGTTATCATGGGGTTTGAAAGAGGTAGGGTGTCTGATGAAAGATACCAGTGAGTGGAAATATGTTTGGAGACTAAAGTCTGGACACTTCGGCCTCTGCTGCGTCAATTAGTACCATAGATATTAAGGTGGACTTTGTGAGTCTTGAGAAAGATTCAGGCTGACTGTTTTACCCATCTCCAGTCTTTATGCTAAGCTAAACTAATCAGCTGTTTACACAAATGGTCAAACTACTTTTTTCAAGGTTCAGCCTTGGGGTTTGGATTCATATTGCAATTAGGATTCAATTTTTAGAAAATACAAATTATGATGAGAGGTTACTTAATAAGTGTAATCAATAAAAGCTGTGAACAAGTAATCAAACTATTTTTTCCCTTCTGCAGCTGCCTTTGTGTCCAAATACAAGCCGGGGAACCTGCTAGGTCAAGGAAGCTATGGAGTGGTCTTTGCTGGCCACCGCAGACACGACAATCTGCCTGTAAGACATGCCATACAACACACACGCACACACACACACACACACACACACACACACACAAACACTCTTTGATTCATGTATCCACTCTGTACATAGTATAAGCTAACCAAATGTCTGTGTTTCTGTCCTGTAGGTGGCCATAAAACACATCCCTGAGTCCAGGATTTGGCGCACATCACTGGTAAGTGAAGTCTCTACATTATTTAATTCATATGACAAACATTTCTTGGTATTTCTCTTTTTATACTTGGTACAAAGGGAACATATCCACATGTTCCTCTTGTAACTCATGCAAACTAACAGCTAGAATACTGTTTACTTTTCTATATGTGTACAAACAAAGGTTTCATTGTTTGTTTTTCTTCTTATATAAAGTTTCTGGATGGGAAACTTTGCGAAGTCCCAATGGAGGTGGCGATGCTGCTGAGACTCAGACCAGCAGCAGGAGGGACCAGTGCAGCCGTGGCCCTGCTGGACTGGTATGATCTGGATGATGAGCTAATTCTCATCCTGGAGAGACCAGTCCCCTGCATGGACCTGCTAGACTACAGTGAATCAAGAGGGTCCATCCTGCAGGAGCGTGAGGTTAAAGTAAGTAGCTGATGGCAGGTGTATTTCTGTGTTTTTGTATCTGTGTTCAAGTGCAACATAACTCACAGTGTGCATGTCTCTTTCTCTCTCCCTCAGACCATAGCCAAACAGCTGGTCAATGCCTTCACTGAGATCCACTCCAAAGGTGTGTTCCACAGGGACATCAAGACGGACAACATTCTGGTTGAAACTGGCTCTGATGTTCCACGCATCAGGATTATTGATTTTGGCTGTGGCACATACCTGAAAGAGGGGATGTACCATACAAAAGCAGGTATGCCATCTTTCTATAAGAATCTGGTTCTCTGAGACAATCCACCATCTTTGCTGTCTCTGTTCTCTACCTCTGTCCCTCACCATTAACCTTTGTCTTTGTGTGTATTGTAGGAGCCCGTGACTATGCCCCCCCTGAGTGGTTCCTGCACCACTGTTACAGGGCAGAACCAACAACAGTGTGGCAGCTCGGTGTAATGCTGTTTCGGTTACTACACCCATGTCTCCCCTTCCACAACAGCAGTGAGATTATCCATAAACACCCTGAAGTCAGAGCTTGTCTTTCTTCTAGTAAGTCATAAACACACACGTACAGTAGAATCAAACACAGAAACAGTGCAGAGTCAAAGAGCTAAGTATGTGTACTAATATGAGATTCCTGTTTGTCTCCCCAGACTGCCACCATTTTCTTCTGAGCTGTCTGACCAAGAGCCCAGAGGCCCGACCCACCCTGGGGACGGTTAAGAACCACTCCTGGCTGACATGATCCAGACCACAGATGGATCTCCAGTTGCCCTTCATCCAGGACCAACTCTTCTAATTCCCTTCCCAACAATCAATCACCCACCTATTTTCTTCCTACCTCAGTCTTTAATAAAAACATTAAATTTATAATTTATTTGTACTATTATGTCTCCATGTTAAGGAGGGGCTTTTGTGTTAAATTGCATGAGACTGTGCAGTTGTTCATGATATTTTATCTGCAGGACACTCACCAGCTCCCAACACTGAGCTGGGCTGTGCAGTGATGTGGTGGCCATATTTGGAACTACAGGTCGAGTGATACATGGGACACAGAAAGAATACTTGCCAATCACAGGTCTTTACAAAAGTAACTGCTGTTAATCAGAATTGGTAAAGTATGGAAAATGAGAAATGAAGAACTGGCTTTCAGTATATGTTCAGGAAGACTTCAGAATATAGTGACACAAAGGTTAAGTTACTTGGTGTCTCGATGAAATTTGAAAGTTTCCCTTTATGGGATAAATCCAAACTTTTAGGCATGTTAATATCTTTAAATCATTGATGCAAATTGAGCTGCTTTTTCTTTTCTTTTTTTTTTCTTTTTTTTTAATAAATACATTAGTTATATGTGATTTTTGTCTGTCTCTGTCAAGGTGACATTAGAAACAAACAAACAAACAAATAAAAAACAAATCCAACAAATTAGGTTTTTCATTGTCGCTATGTCATTAGGCCTCACTGAAGCACATCTGAGCATGTCCGAATCTCTGGATGAACCGGACCTCTTCACGGAGATGAGGATACTTCGAGAGATAATCCCAAAGGGAACAACTACAGCACTTAAAACACTTCATTACCTCAAAGGGATTGAAGCAACTTTCCCCAACTGTGAGATTGCACTCAGGATCCTATTGACTTTTCCAGTAACGGTGACATTGGGCTAGCGAAGCTTTTCAAAGTTGAAACTAATTAAAAACTATTAGTGCAACTATTTGCGCACTGCCATGTCACAGGACAGACTGTGTGAGCTTGCCCTGCTATCAACTGAAAAGGCCATTGCATCCAAATTGGATTATAAAGATCTTATGGCTGAGTTTGCGGCCAAGAAGGCAAGGAAAGTGACTCTGACATGATCAGTTTCTGCGTAATTTATGTAATGGTGAGTCCGTCTTATCTGTTAGAGTTACAGTGCAGTAAATATGTTGTGTATAGTTGTAATGAAAATGAATATTATGAATGAAAAGTGTCCTAACCCACTTCTTTAAAATGTCAAGATGCCAAAAATAACGTGACTGAGCTGACTTGATGTAAAGCCACTCGTTGCACTTTTCCCCCCTTTGAAATAAATAGCAAAAAGTCATAGCTGAGACTATGTGTATGATTATGCTGTATTATTCTACTTAATGAAAAGGTATTGCAGCGGGATTATGCGTGCAGTAAAACTAGAATTGCTGTGTCAGTGTGACTGTTATTCATGTGCAATTGCGCATCCGTGTCGAGGAGCAGGGCCTCGCATTTCAAGTTCGCACAGGGCCTCGCTCCCCCCTTGCGACGGCCCTGATCCAAATGTACAGGGCAGTGCAGAGGATTCACAGAGAACAATGTGCTAAACAAGGCCAAGGATGCACAGAGGTCAGAGATCTATGTATCTGTCTATATATGTGTCTCACAGGTAATGACAAGATCATTTTCTGGCAGAAACATTTAAAGACAGTTTAAAACCCATGTTATTACTATCCAGAGTTAATTTGCATGGATTGTTATTGATTTGGCACAAGTCTGGATTTGTCAGCTTTTCACACGGAGCTGCCTTTACATTTGAAAAATTTTTTTTTTTTTTTTTTTTGGAGGAACAAATCCTTCAGCTCAAACCTGCAAGTTTACAGCTTCTTCACAGTTAGATGGATCATGACCGTGATTCATTTAATTGACTAAAGTCACCTTTGAAAAGAGGAGAAGAGAACTATGTCAAAGTGATTTACATTTTCAGCTATTAAACTAAAAGATCATTTGAAAGATAGACAAATTAGCTCCTTACTGTTTGTAAAGTCTCATCTAACAACCCCCATGGATATGTAGAACCACACATTTTATTCTCCTGATTAGTAACACATTATCCTATCACCCAAAAATACCTCCTCTTCAGAAGCTGATTTTGCTGCTTGGTCTGCTGCACTGAGAAGCAGCATCTTGCATTTGGTAACGGTATGTCAGTAATGTCAACTAATGTAAGCGGTCCTCGGTGGGGAAATGTGTCTACAGTCCCACTGAAAAGAAGCGGAAGAGGAAGCAAGCATACAGCTGGGTAACATAACGTTATCCAGGGCTGTGGGTGTGCATGTAACGTTAATGTTACTTTCAGTCAGCCATATTTTGTGTTATCAGTAGCAATGAATGCAAGTTTAATATCCTCCATTAAAATGTTACCCATGATGTTTGCTAAAGGAATATTACAGCCCCTGCAATCAACTGGCGACCGGTCCAGGGTGTACCCCACCTCTCGCCCTTTGACAGCTGGGATAGGTTCCAGCCCCCCTGCAACCCCGAAAGGGATAGTCGGGTATAGAAGATGAATGAATGAATGAATATTACAGCGTCAGTGCTACCTTTGCTTGAGCTGCTCATACAGCATCAAACTAAGCTCTCATCAGTATTTCAAAATAAGTTCCATTAAATGTTAATGTAAACACAACTCACCATGAATCATTATTATAATCTTTAAATAATAATTCTTATTATTGACTTAGCTCAATTATATGTTACTGTAATTATAATCATATATCATGTTGATATTAATTAGCATTATTTGCCATATGTATTTATCAACACAACAATAAATATTATAATCATTTAAACCATATGATCATTTTGGAGAATGCAGTTATGGTGCTGTTTAATGAAGAAGTCAGGTAATAAAAGGCCTTTTTTTCCATCTTTTTGTGAGTAACTGCGATCTTGATAATCTGATGTTATGCTGCACACGGTATGAGTCTGCAAACAGCAGCACACAGTGACAGGAGTTGGTGGCACTGCTTGAGAAGGTGGATGTGTGCAGCCTGCAGCCAGCTCATCTATAATAACAGCTCACTGAGGCTGCTCCTTCTCGTTCCATTACTCCCTGCAGTATCTGATAGCGATCCACTGTCAAAAAAAATGCCAAAAATGAATACTACTACTACTATTACTACTACTTCTTCATAATAAAGGTCAGCTTGTGTTTCACCAGTTAAATGCTTTTAATGTGAAGCTGCCACAGCAGGACATGTGCAGTTTGATTAAGCAGTCATTTAAAAGCCCTGAAGCCCCACCACTGCACAGAGCTGCTCCCTTGTTAATTCAAAGTTTGTTGAATCTCTGCATCCACAGTGTGCATTGCAATACAAATATCCTTTCTGCTCCTGCTGTCTTCTCATTGTGCCACTGCGATCGAAAGTAAAAATGTGCCTCTTGATGGCTAGCAAAAAAAATCAGCTTCATAGGCACTTGAATGCATCACAAGCAAGTATCAGAGCTTCATTTACTGAAAGAGCTGAATGTAGCAGCAGCAGCATCCCGTGGCCTACATTTTATGAAGTTACTCAACCTTCTTGGTTTTCTAAGTACTTTTATGTAGCGATGAGATATAAAACCTTAACAACCCAGTGAATCACAGTTTGCCCTGATATCAGTGGCATCTTTCTAAGGATTTATGAGCTCACTTGACAGGATATGACGTCGATTATGCCTCGCCTCCATCGCTTGTCCATCACAGCTTAGGGGGTCCAGTTTAATTCAACAGGGTGGCCCTTTAAACAGCAGAAACAGTTCCCCTTTCAGACTTTCTGCTTCAAATATGGCCCACCTGCAGGCCTGTTTGCAGCCTGTCAACAACCGCCATCGTCTGCGTGTCGGACACCACGAAGGACTCTGAGTGACTGCGGCTTGCACCTAGCTAACGTAACGCAGCTATCCGAAACCAAAGCTAATCGGCTATCTAACGTTAGCTGTAGCGGCTCGCCTCGCCATATGATACTGGCGCACATTACACAGGGACAGACCTCTATAGACAGCGACTGGATCCGCAGAAATAACCCCGAAACGCTGAAATGGACAAAGACGAAGCAGACCGGCTGATAGAGAAGGCGAAGCTGTGTTTGCGGTCTGGACGGAAAGAACGGGCGCTGCAGCTGCTCTATGAAGCCCAGAATATTTACCCCAGCACCCGAGCCAGAGGTAAAATTAGCTGACGCACATTCTGCAATGGCAGTCTGACTTGCTAACGTTGGTCAACCAGCCAGCGTATCCCAATCTGTTAACTGTAGGACTTGTCGTTTCAGATTTTAGGACGGGTGCACAGAATTGCTGTTTTAAGATGGAGACAGAAATAGCTCTTTAGCTTTAATGCTTGAAGTCTGCTCAGGCTGCATACTGAAATTTAGGGCTGGTAAAGGCCCCCTTCCCCCTCACAGACAGCACCGCAGACTGTCAGAACTGTCTCCAGTTGCTTTACCTTGCCTGATTGCTTTTGCAGTAATGGCAGCATAACCAGGACGATCAGCTGTCATCGATGACGTTCAGCTGCATGAGGCAGTGAAATGCCACAGCGGTCCTTCTTCCAGCAGTCTGGATTCAGTTGCACATATTGTGCAAGGAGTGAAAAACTTTTGATGTGTACATGCATTGTTTAGTGACATGCCACTGAAAAAACCTGAATAAATGAGTGGAGAAGCTAGAACATATGCTTTCATACAGGCCACAAGGAGTCACTGAGTGTTAAAATGATGTGAATCAAACTGTGGGCTTCACCTTCACCAGATTATGACACCTATGGGAGATTGTGGAAGAATGGTGTTCACTCTCAAAGGGAGTTTCAGAGATGCAAATATTCATTGTCAGGGAGCATTGAAGCTGTTCAGGAGGCTCACAGAGGTCAAACCCCTTACTGAGATACTCAGTGTAGGTCAGCTGACCTCTCCGCTCTCGTTTGTAGTGCTGATAGACGCCATCCTGAGGAACGGAGGCACCGCAGCTCCAGAGGCAAACCACGTGCCCCCGCCGACTGGCTGGAGAGACGAGGACATCGGACACAATGAAACAAGTAACGCGAGTGGTGATGAAAAGAAGAGCTACACTGAGGAGCAGCGGCAGGGTGTTCTCAGGTGCACAGACACTCTTAATCTGTTTTCTCACACTGGTACACAACGACCCCTGCCATTGTTCCTCATCATATAACTTTGGCTGCTCTGAGTAACCTGGCTACTGGTCATGCACTAGTTAAAATAACATGGAGTGCTGGATGGAGCTCTGTGTAAATGTACATGTAACTAACTGTTGTGTAAAGAGTATACAGGCTCAGTAACCTCCTGAGTTTAGCGCTGAAGTTGAGGCTTGTGTTTTGCCATCGCTATGCTTTGTTGTTGCAGGATAAAGAATTGTAAGGACTTTTATGAAATCCTTGGTGTTTCCAAAAATGCCAGCGATGAGGATTTGAAGAAGGCCTACAGGAAGCTGGCCCTCAAGTTTCACCCCGACAAGAACTTTGCACCAGGAGCCACAGACGCTTTCAAAGGTACAAGTTTCAGCAGAGGTGGAAGGAAAACTGTTTTCTATGAGCTACAGAGGCAATATCTTTTTATGGTGTCAAAAAACTGCGGATTTTAACATTTTTTTCTCAGTTACCACCTCTCAGCAAAGTTGGAGGTCATGGTCAGTTCAAGAACAACACCCTCGTGGTGGTGGTGTCCTGTTTAAACAGATTCAGGGTCGTCCAGCTTTACCAGTTTTAATTACATTTACAAGTTCTTTGTATTCATTTATGGAAGGGGTTTTCAAACTGTGAGGTGCGGTGACCCAGGGGGGCGGGGGAGAGGTGCAAGGGGAGAGACATGAGGCAAATACTGTATGAGGTGAAGAGGACAGGTATATGTTTTAAAAACAGAAAGTTGCTGTTTGACCTTCGAGCAAATTTATGGAAATCATGGAAAAAGACATTCTGAGAAAAGACACACTGCTTGTAACTCTAGAAGTTGCTTGAGAATCTTTACGTTTTTAAGCTTTCCTCAATATCAGAGTCGTCCAGTTATAGCTGTCTGTACATTTAAGGGCAAATTGTAAAAAGGATGTGCAAATAGCTAATTCAGCATACTTCCAGTGGTGCCAATTTGCCAAAATGTAAAGAAACGTAGGCAAAGCTCATGTTGAAGCCCACAGCTAGCCAACTGGATCCATAGAAACATTATACTTCCTGTTTATATTCCCCAAAACAAAGTGACAGAGAAGGGGCGAAGGGAGAGCTGTACTGGATTTTAAGGAATGGCTCCCATCATGTTATATTTTGCTTTGCATTTAATGTCTCCCAACAGCAATAGGCAACGCATATGCAGTGCTGAGCAACCCAGAGAAGAGGCAGCAGTACGATCAATATGGAGATCAATCTGCAGCGTCGAACGCACCCCACCAATCCAGCCACAGTCGCCATGGATATCACCGAAACTTCCACAGAGACTTTGAGGCCGACATTTCCCCCGAGGAGCTCTTCAACATTTTCTTTGGTGGGAGGTTTCCCACAGGTGAGCGAGCGGCTGTGCGTGAGCCTTTGGTTGGCCGAGGCGCTGCGTCAGCGAAGGCTACAGCCACAGAAGGGTCGTTCAAGAAGACGCTACGAGATGCCTGTTTAGGGTGTAGCATCAGATACATTCATAAGCCAATCTTAGTGGGTAGTGTGGAAGAAATCTGAATATTTCCCCAACAGCTTGCATGTTTTCTCTGTGAATAATTTCATGGAAAGACGAACTTTACAGCATTTAATTTCATCTTCAAATACTGCAATCTATGATTATTACTAGCATTCCTTTTATTGTTCTCAGTATTATTATTTATTGTTGCTGTCCGCTGTGGTTTGGGCACATTATCTACAGACTTATTGTGGAAGTGCAGATGCTATAGAACTGTGTGTGTCTCTCCAGGAAATATCCACGTGTACACCAACCAGGGAGCCTCCTACTCTCAGTTCTATCAGCCTCGTCGCCGACGTGCTCATGAGAGGCGCGAGGAGGTGGTGGAGGACAACCAGAGTCAGGTCAGTGACTCACAAAGCATAAAGACAAATCCCTGTTAACCAGCCGCAGTGTTATGCTACGATCTGCTTGCGGAGGTATGGCATAATGCGAATCAGTAACACGCACTGGAGAAACATCACAGGATCGTTTTTAACATGGCTGCAGCCCTCTGGTGACTGTTTCCCATCATGCTTGATTCCATGTCACACATTTACTTCCCTCCACTGAAGCGCCGTTATTGCTTTAGAAGACGGTGGATTGCATCAAAGACACAAAAGCACTGTGCTGGCACGAGTACAGCGTATGAGTGCAGCCTACATACAGTATTATGTGCTTTGTAATCTGTGCTGATTTTATCTTCCCACAGAACACCTTCACAGCGCTCCTGCAGCTTCTCCCTGTGCTGGTGCTAATCCTCATATCAGTGTTTACTCAGATGATGGCCACTAACCCGCCCTACAGTCTCTTCTATAAGCCGTGAGTCTGTCGCACCACCAACTTCGCCACAGTGACATTTTAGCAAATCCCGGCTGAGGCCTTAGTTTCGCTGTGCGATGCATTTTAATGGTGTGTTTCAGGGCCATGGGGCTGGTGGTGTCCAGGGAGACGCAGCACATGGGTGTACCATATTATGTGGATAAAAGTTTCGTGAAGGAATACCGTGGAGCAGCGCTGGAGGAGCTAGAGAAAACCATTGAGAGCGACTATATTGAACACCTGCAGAACAGCTGCTGGAAAGAGAAACAGCAGAGTAAGCATGCAGAGGAGTCTGTTTTGGCATCACTGACGTCGATAAAGTGCAAACTTGACCTATATGAAATATTGTTTCCTGTGCCATCATCAGACCCTCACATTGCACAGCTAAGCTAACTGGATGCTAGCTTTAGCTTCATATTTACCACACAGACATGAGAGTGCTATTAATGTTTTCATCTAACGCCCTGTCAGAAAGCAAATAAGTGCATCTCCCAAAAAGTCTAACCATTCCTTTTTAAGTGAAAAAGGCTCTTACAAATCATTGTGAAGCATCATCTTTTCTCACTGTGTCCTCCTTTTCAGAGTCAGACTTGGCAAACCTCGGACAACTGTACCGAGACGAGCGTTTAAAGCAGAAGGCCGAGTCGATGAGGCTGGACAACTGCGAGAAACTGCATCGACTGCTCGGGCGCCAGAGAGGCAAATGAGGACCGTTTGAGAGGAAAACGCGTTTCTTTACAGACTTGACAATAATGCATTTTATTGAAGTGTGTAATTCATCCAATCTGGCCACTTTGTAAAGAAATCTCTAAGGTATAGCGCAGGCAGTGGGAGATAATGCCGCTGGAAACAATGTGCCTTCTCTCCTCTTCGATGGTAGGAAATAGGAGTTGCATGTCCGCTGCCAACTGGCTGTTGTGGTAACAGCATCAAGTGCAAACTCACTGTGGCAGTATGTACGATGTCTCAAAGCCTTTAAACTTTCTTATAGAAATGGCATGCCATACGGGGTCTCCCTTTGGGGTTATGAAGGCAGTTGTATGTTCACACATACACCCTTAGGTTTTTGTAGTTCACTTGTATTTATTTTCTTGGATGTTTTTGTGTCCTCGCTGAAATTTTAGGTGTATTTATTTCCTAGTTAATAGAGTGAATGTTCCTTGAGCGACCTGGCTCATCTTGTTTTCCTGTAGGAAGAAATTAAGTACAGCGACTTAAATAATACTGTAGTCTTTGGACAAACGTGAGAGCTTCTGTACTGTGAAATGACAGGACCTTTTTATTTATTCTTAAAACACAGACAAATCGGACACTAGAAAGGATTAAAACATCTAAACTGTGTTTGTCAGGCGATTTGACCTCTTGCACTGAAGCAATAGGAGTCACAGTAGAGTAACATGTTACAAAACATGACATTTTTTCTGCTTATTAGTAAAAGGTTGTACTTGCCAAAAAAAAAAAAAAAAGCGGCGTCTCCTCCAGTAGAGCTTCTGCTCCTTGCACTACTGCTTGCATAGGTGTTTATTGCATTGGTCATTAAGTTTTCGCCCTTCAGGAACCAGTGTTTTTAGCTTCAGGCATATTATGTTTGAGGTTTAAGCATGAGGAATGACTGTTGTGTGTCCCAGAAAGAGACCACGTTTTGAAGAACTCATTTTGGTTTGTCACAAGCAGGGAATCCACTTCAACCAAACAAACAAAAAAAAGACGCCCATTCACAGTCGTGCACAGTCCTGTGTGTGTGTGTGTGTGTGTGTGTGTGTGTGTGTGTGTGTGTGTGTGTGTGTGTATATATGTATATATGTGTGTGTGTGTGTGTGTGTGTGTGTAAGGTGGCTGGGGCTTAAATGGCATGCAATACCTTCTAAACCTTCCCAAACCATGCATAAGCTTAAATCACTTCGTTCTCAGAGAAATGCTTTTTGGCCCATATTTTAAAGTGTTTTCTAAGTCCTGCACCTTTTCATTTGTACTGATGTTTTGTAAAAAAGGCACATTTTATTCTGAAAATCTCTAACAGTATGAAGTCAGTTGTTTTTAGAAGCTCTGTTAAATATCTGTGGATAAGAACAACCTTCTTCCACCGCGAGGAAGCAGAATTTTGACCTCTTCTTGTCACAAGTAGGACACTAACTTCGTGGAGTTGTTAACTTAAATTCTTTACACCAACCCCAAATCAATCAAACTGTATACAGTCATTAATACTTGTTGCTGTGCACTAAGACTGCCAGACTGCCTTAGCTGTCCTCATGTGTTTTAAATATTCAGGTTCATCTCAAGCACTTTTAAGTTCATATTTAATCTTGTGTTCCATATTGTTCCCATTGCATGCACCCTAGTGAGAGAGTGTTTTATTAGTTACGTATTTATTTTGTGTGAACACGTCTTCATGACCGCTGACACGCTAAACGATTAGAACTTTCAGGTCCACGCTGTAACTCACACACACGTCAAACCTTTACTGTGATGCATACAAATCAGGTTTTGGTATCAGTCAGTGAGGCAGTACACTTGAGCAACAGGTTTTAAGCCAAAAAATACCACAAAATTAAAGATGTAACCAGAATATGTTTTGGCCTGTGTGGTTCATTCCTTCGTGTTTTGACTCTTTGAATGCTTCACGTGTTTGCCAGCAAATGAAAGCTGCAGGTGACACATCCATCTGTATGTGCAACATATTTAGTGATGATAGCTCCACTTGGTTTTAGTTTCTGGTCTAGTTTTAAGTAAGCATGCAGGGGAGTCTGTTTTGGTATCGTGATGTCGATAAAGTGCAAATCTTGACCTATATGAAATATTGTTTCCTGTGCCATCATCAGACCCTCACATTGCACAGCTAAGCTAACTGGATGCTAGCTGTAACCTGTACCCTTGGGTGTGTAGACATCACTGTGACACAAGGGACAGAGACTTCCTATGAAACACAGCAGTGGTAATTCATGCCTCTTGTAAAGTGGAACTCACAGTACATTAAATGCCAGGGTCATGAGTTAGGCTAATCAGACACGCTTAAAACACATTACGCTTAAAAACATAAGGATATGAAATGCCATGAAATTCCATCTTAACAGAGTGGGTTGAGGGCTCTTTATTGAGTTTTATTGTTTACACATTTTAAAGTTCACAAAACAGTTCATTAACGTGAAGTTTTCTCAAAAATACTGAAAATGAAGAATATGCACGAAGGTACTGTTTCACAGGAAGTGGAGCATCGATAAAATCATCACAAACGATACGGCCATATCGAAAAATGATCTGAAAGTTTTTAAAATTAGAAAAACTATAAAAGAAAAAAAACATCTCGGCTGATTTTATACCGGCAAAGAAAATGTTTTGGAAATTAGTATGTGCTGCCCTAATCATTCAGAAAATCTAGGTTAATCAGACTCTTTGGCCTCTGGTTTTATCGTCAACATGGTGAATTTCTCAGAATCAGCCACTCTAATCTGAAGTTCAACCAGACCCCCTGCAGACTTAACTCTAGCCCATTTGTAGGCTAGGACTAACTTTTCTTTTCATCTCTACAACCTGATGTAATTCAGAGCAGGCTAAGTCTTACTGATCTGCAGCTACGTCTATGAAAGGTTTGACCTAGTCTTTCTGAATGCCCCATTGTAATCTGGGATTATATTGTATGTAATCCATGTCTGCATGGCTGTCTCAGAAGAAATGAGCTTCTCCACATTACAGTCTACCCATTTAATGTAGAGCGCAAGTGAAGGTTATGCTGCACATTATGCAGGGTGAGAACCTGTGCAAAGGACAGAGAATACGTCGAATCTTGTGGTATCACACCTTTCACTTCAACTCTGGGACACTGCCGGTTATTTTCATACTCTATGTTCATTTCTTCATTTTGAGGTCAGCTTCTATGGCACAACGGCGCCCTCTGGTGCCCCCATCCTACAGTCAAAAAGAGGAAGAAACCAAACTATTGGACCACATTTAACTGAGCTGAGGCCACTGTTTCACTTGACAAACAAGTTGTGCTTCAAGATATTTAAGTCACATGACTTCTATCACATTTGCTTGACTTTGGCTGTATGTGACTTCTATGGAACGACCAAAGTTTTTTTTTGTTTGCTTTTGGAAAAAAAGGCTAGAAAGAAAGGAAAACTACTTACAAAAAGAGAAAGGAGGAAGGCAGGAGAGGACATGGAGACAGTGTCCTGTAAGAGGAAAATGATGCATATCAGAGCTGCGACTCAGAAGTGCACTGAAAGTCTCAAGAAGAAGCAAAATAATGCCAAAAAATAATACAACACGGAGTATATTCAGCATAAGGAAAGGTTGAAATGAGGTTCAAGAGAACGAGTGTAAAAACATATTTCTACATGGATTGGTATATTGGCATGTGGCAATTCACTTCCTCTCTGCACTGCAGTTGCACTACTTATCCACTTTAGATATTCTGAAGGAGCATGCCGGCACGTTTAGCTCATTAGCTGCATACAACATACACTACAAACAAATATTCTTGTCGACCATTTTTCAAAGCATAGCTTGACATTTTACAAGCATCTCCTACCTCTCAGTCGACTGCTGTTTTCAGTTAACATTCAGACACTTGAAACTTGTCATCAAAATATTTTGGGGGGAGTGTGCTGTCTCTAGTTCACCAGCCAACTAGGTGCTAAGGAGCAGATGTGAAAAAACAACTCCCTGGCTGACTAAATGGAAATACAAATAAAGACAGTTTGAAAGGGATAATTTGGTACAGTCCTGCTTTAAAAAAAGGTTTTCACTGTGGTAGATCTATAACATGAATGTTTCAAGTGTCTGCAAGTTGATTTTGACAGCAAACCAAACCAGTGGCTACCTGAAAGGATATGAATCTAAAATCTTATGTCATGCTTTGGAAAATGGCAGGCAGATCTACTTTAGCATCACTTTCTTCTACCTTTAAGTCAGCCTGTTGTCTCACCCTTGTCTCTTCTTCTGTACTCTCTGCTTTTGTCAAAATTCTAGTGAAGCACCTTGTCAGTAGGGTCCTGTTTGCGTGTGCTCTCACGGCCCCTCAGGCTTTTGGCGCTGATACCAGACTCTGATGTCTCCATGATGAGCTGCGTAGCTAGAAACTGCTGGATCTGCTCCAGGACGTCGCGCTGCATCTCCAGAGCCATGTGGTACACGTCATGGTCCAGGCTGTTGTACATGACCGCATTCTGAAACATCAGCATGATGTCCCTCTGGAACTCAGCGGTGGTCCGTATCAAACCCGTCTCGATGTTCTTTTTTATGGTGGCCAGGTCCATGGGCCTGTAGGAGTGATGAGGGATAAGAGTGAGGAAGTCTATGTGATCTGACGAAGGCTCCTGATTGGTGAATGTCAATAATCCAGTGGCATCCAGCAAAAACAAGGCTGAATTTATTAAGATTTTCACTCTTACCTGTGTACTATACTGTGGTACCCAGGTGCAATTTCATCGGTTACTGGCTGCAGGAAGACATTTGCATACCTGCAACAGGTGTACACACATTATATCTGTTTCAGTAATAATACACAGGATTAAAAAAAATGGAAATAGTCTGTGCATAAGTGGTTCATGTTACTGTTAGGAGCCATATTCTGACCTGTGATTGGCCGCTGCACGCCACACCAGCATGATGGCTTTCTTCCAGATCTTGTGAGCCTGTAGAGCTTCCAGGTCCTCACTGCACACAGAACTGCACAAAAATGGTATTTAAGAGGGAAAGCAGCATAAGCACAAAGCTCATAAGGAAATTTTTCCCAAGCAGAACCTGATCTGCAGCATGACACAGCTGACAAAAATGAAAGACAAGCTTCTTACACAACACTTTACTATCATCCCTCGCAACTGACAGTTTCCCTCCTTACTGTGTGTGCCTGAATGTGTTTCACTCACAACTGCGATGAGGCAGGGCTGCTGGGGATGGAGTCTGCCGTCGTGTGGAGCTGCAGAGACGAGGAGGCTGTGTGGAGGCTATACCCGTCCTCGCTCTCGCTGGCCGCAGGTTCTAGTTCCATCTCCCCGTCTGGCTCTGACAAGAACCCCTCCGTCCCGTCACCCTCTTCTTCTCCACAGACTTCTGGCCTGTTGACCTCGCTATGCACTTTAGTCCCTGAGGCATCCTGTCCTCGGCCAACACTTCTCCCATCCTCCGCCTTCATCTCCTGCAAAGACGGAGAAAGATGCAGAGAGATTCAAACAGAGCTTACAGTGCAGGAAAACTGTGGAGCTACGCACTTTGCATTTCAATACAGCATTTACAAGCAGCGTGTTCGCTCTGTCCTCGTTGGGTGCTATACCTTGGGATGCCTTTCTGTCAGTGGGCTATCTTCTAATACTGAGTCTGCCAAGATAGTAAAGATGAATAATAAGAAGGAAATGGTTATGCAAAATGCATAGTTGCATGCAAACTGCATGTTATGAAGCAACTGAATACTAGTATTTAGGCATGGGTGTGCATACCTCCATGGGGTTTATCGGGTCTTTGCTGTGCCCACTTCTCACTCTCACATTTTGTGGTGACCTCCAATGAAATTTGGCTTTTCTGGTGCACCCTCTCTCCAGTATCTCTCATTGCCTGAGGCTGTGGAGGTGCTCCAGTGTGGCAGTGCTCCAAACTCTTCGAGTTGCATGAGGATGAGGAGGTGGGAGGAGGGCCCCTCAGTCCCATGGGGAATGCTGCAAGACAGTTATCTTGACTGTTGCACAGGGAGGAGAGTGAAGCTGAAGTCCCACCCTGAGCCTCTAACACTTCTGTCTTCCCCTCCAGGCTACTGTGAAGAGACGATGACTGTAAGGACTGTGGGATCCCTGTGGGCACTGCGTGGTGAGACTCATGGGCCTGGAAAGGCCCAGCCTCCCAGGCACCAGACAAAGCATGGCCGTTCTCCTCACACAGCGACAGAGCAGCCTCAACTGCAGCTGCATCCAAAGCCTCTGCAGTCTCATCTGCCTGTAGAAGAAGTGATATGACTCTACATCTTAAAGAATAACTGAGGGTTTTTTGTCTCTAAATCCCAGCAGTGATGTTAGTGAGTAAGTGTTGTTATAACTCACTAGATTAATGGCCAAAATGAAAATACCCACATTATAAAATAAGCAGGGATTATAGATGCTTTAATTTATCCACAACTGATCTCAAGTGCTGCAGAAATATCTAGAACTTTTTGTCTTTTTGCACCTTGTCCTCAATGATGGCGATAATGTCCCCCACTGTCTTCAGGTCCAGCTCATCTCCCATGTAGGACACAGTCACATCCTCCTCACTGAGCTCAGACACCTTATCCTCTGCAGAGACAGGCTGGCATCCAGGGGGCACAGATGGCACCATCACATCCATCTCTGCAACTGACAACAACAACAACTGATTTTCGACTGTTGTTGTTTTTTCAAGCAGGAGTAGTTCTAGCAGCATCATTACTTTGTATTTAAAATTTAACCAGGAAGAATTTTAACAGCTGTAGTTACAGATTGAGCGCTGAGCAGTTTGGATACGGGTCAAAGTGGACAGACCTGTGCTCGCTGAGGCGGTCGAATCAACGGGAATGGGAGTGGCAGCAGAGAGAGGAGCGCCACAGGCTGAGTCTGCACTGACCATGAAACCTAATGGGGCCGAAAACTGAGTGGGGCCTGCCTCCAGGAGACGAGACAACATCGGGGCACCTGCCATGCAAGCATTCGTACACATTAACACACCAAGTTCAGACAAAGCAGCAAAGGCAATCAGCTTGCCAGTGTGTGAGCAAACAGCTGAGACAATGATGGCACTTCTGTACAGAAGCCATGCATACATTTAAGATTGGAACAAATCTGATTTTTGATCGGTCAGGAACAAAGTATCTGTACCTGTTGTCTGAGACAGAGGTTGACAAGGTGGAGCCAGCTGCAAGTCATGTGATCCTGTCATATTACCAGTGGACAGGTCACTCTCCCCAATCTGAGACACAAACACGTACACGCGTGTCAAACATTTTCTATGTATCATGTCTGTCCACCCACAGTTTGCAAAGAGGAGGCTGAGAAAGAGGAGAAATATTTAGTGGTGCAATTAAAAAAAAATTGAACTCCTCAACTATAATGTAGAGGTATGAAACCTAATGGAAACAATGCAATTATAGCCTTAAATTCATAAAAACAAATGCTAAATAGATTTAGTGCTCTGTTAACTGTTGAATGATGCATTTTTTATTTCTTCAAGTCAACCTGTTTCAAGAAAACAAGTCAAAATGTTTTCCCATGCTGTTTCTGTGGCACAGCCTCTCAAATCTTGAAAGGCAGAAAGACGAACTCCTGCGTCCAAAAACAGGAGACTTGTTAAGTATAGCCTTCATGGTGCATATGACCACAGATAGAAGTAATAACAGGACAACAAGCAAGCATATTCAGAACACTGCAATGACCTTGTGCAGCACAGCCTAACACAACAACTGAACCCCATTCAAAACGGAGCGGAACTGACGGTTGAACCCCATCCAACCTTACACAGCCTGAGCAAATCTGCGCTGAGTACTGAGGTGAAAACAGACTGGGTGTTAAAAACCCAAGAATATTTCTGAATTCTTAATTAAATGCATTTGTAAAAATGACAAAATCTTAATACAATTGTCCAAACAAACCGCAGCTACCCAAACCACACAACATAATGAAAGACAAAATGATTAAACACTTCCTCAACACAGACTAATTCTACAAATGATGAGATAAAGATGGGATGCCCTGCAGACTTGAACATATTAATTACAGAGCTTGGCAATGCTGGCATAATACATTGACTCCCCTCCACGTACCAGTCTGGAATTTGTGGCCAAGATACTGCCTTTCTTCAGCAACTCTGACAGGAGTGGAGACGGTGGTGGTGTGGCTTTCTGGCCCAGGAGCTTCTTTTGGGTGGGGTCATCCAAAAGTGACCCGTGGCTCATGTCGTCACTACCAGGTCCAGAAGACTCAGGAATTGTCATTAATCTGGCTGATCCTGAAGCCTGGAGGCAGAGTAGGGGATGGCGAAGTCGCTAATATGCAAGATATTTTATACATCACTGAGTCTAACAGTGTCTAATCTGAAAATGTGGCACACAAGACCCAGCCAAAGACAGAGGACAGAGTGGGGCAGACCTTAAATACCTTTGGACTTTCAGTGACTTACATTCTTTGTTGATACAAGGTCCAACGTCAAGCACTCGAGTGGGTCACCTGGTGAGAACTCCTGGCTCGGGGAGCTGCAGCTCGAGGGCGAATGCATGGTGATGCCAGACACTCGCTTAGGTGTGTTCTTTGCCACCTGTCTGGCTGGAAGAGGGAGGGGCACCATAGAGAGGATTTTCTTATCAGTCGCACAAAAGCTGAGCATTGATTATGCTACTTTTAGCATGCTAGCAGCGTGGCTCTACAGTGGCTGGTCTATTGTTCCCCAGCTGAAATATCTGGACAGCTATATAGATTGCAGCAAAATTTGGTACAAATCTTCATGGTCCTCAGAGGATGAATTCTACTGATTTTGGTGATCCCCAGGCTTTTCTAGTGCCACCAACAGGTCATATTTTTCACTTCAGGACAGAATACTTCTAAAACACCTGAACAAATCTCATCGGTTTATCAATAAATGCTAAACACAGTTAGCAGTTAGCATGCTCGCATACTACATCAATGAAACTAGCAATGTTGAGCTAAGCCTGGTGAGTTATATCTGATATCTATGTCCTATGATGGAGACAGAGGATGTACCTTTTTGATTTAGGTGGTGATTTAGAGGATAAGCTTACAAGCTATTATTCATCATTAAAACATCTCTATATTGGTGTTTTACCCCAAAATACCCCTTAAAGGTGAAAGAGATACCTTGATAAGCAGCATCTGTGTTTTTTCTTTTCAACTCTGCTTCCTCCTCTTCCAGCTTCTTCTTCCTGACAGACACACATAAGATCATTTATCAGAGTCTTACAAACAGAAAAGAGTTGTATCATTGCATAAACAGGTCAGTTAGAAAGTTTGCTGCCTCTTACTGCAGAATTTCTTCCCATAACTCCTCTAGTTTGGAATCTAGATGTCCCGCTTGAATCAGCTCGGCCTCTCTCTTTAGCTTTCTAGAAAAACAGTATAGAATCAGCCAAGTCTCATCAATGCAGTTTACGATGTAACTAACTGTGTTTTGCTCATGCTGCTAAAAGTGGCACTTGTGTACCTGTGCTTCTCCTGCGTCTCTTTGATCAACTTTTTCAATTCATCAATCCTGTCAGCCGTCAGCCTGCGTACTATCACATCCTCCACTGTCTCCACCACTTCGCCTTTCTCACCACGTTTCCGCCTGAAGGCAACAAATGTGTTATTAGTTTAAGGCATTGTTTTCTGGCATATACTGTCAAAGCTGTGCAAGTGTACAAAAGCATGCTCGAGGTGAACGTCATTTGTGCGCTCACTTTGGGGCCTCTGTTGTTTCCAGGAGCTCAGAGTACTTGGAGGCACAGTGCTGTGAAGAGCCAAAGGAGAGTAAGAACAGCTTTGTGAAAGGACTACATACAATGTGGCAAACCTGCTGCAGAGACCATGAATTTGGCATTTTTGTTCTGCAATAGAGTGATCTTGGATCTTGTCATACCTTTTGAGAGAACCAGTCAGGTGGGCGCCCAGACTCTGCAAATGGTTTGATGGCTCGACTGACAGATACCCTGTTGAGATGAAGACGATCCGAGATGAGATGCACCTTAAAGACTTTAAGTCCAAAACGGCCTACTATTCTGGTACTGGTTTATTACAGTCTAAAAGAAATTCTCCCCTATCAAAATCTATGTGCTCCTTTCATTTGTTATCATTATTTTAGTTGCAAATTCATACAAAATATATCTTAAATTAAAGCCAGCATTCACTGAGAGACAGACAACTATGGACAACTACATGCCAGCCTATGGTTAATTTATCTTATTTGGCAGCAGTGCCAACAACAGAGCCACCCTTACAGACTACATCTATTCATTAAAGGTATTAAGCAAAAGGATGAATGATAAGTTTAACATATTCAGACATGTTCAAACTACAAATGACTGCAAATGACTCTATCATCAACCTACGACACATAACATTTTGCACCCAATTAAGGATCACTATCAGCAGCTTTACATTAAAGTGGTACAGTACCAGTTCTGGTCTCCGCTCTTCATGACAGATGTGGCCAAACACAGCTTCTCCCTCACTGACCAAGGCTCGGTTGGTCCAATGACAAGCAGCTTGTGCTCTGCAGACGAAGTGGAAAATGGACAAAACATGATACATGATTTATGCAGTTTAACAATGCCTGTATGTCATGCATGTTCAACTGACTGCCTGCAGCCGCTCTCAGGCCTGGTACCGACAGAGTTGTTAATCTTTTGATCTTGGTTTAATTTCCATGCCACCTAAAGCTACCCACCATGCCAGCAGGTCACTATGGACACATACAGTGCCTGCTTGGAATCACACAAAGCATGTCGCTCTTACAGTTGGTGGTAATCAGGAGGCACCACTAGTGAAACAGAGCTGTCAGCTCGTGATGACAGCCATTAATCCTTGCGGGTTCCCCTTCAGAGAGCAGAGGCTGCCGTGCAGGAAGTTAGTGGTGATAACATCAACAGTAGGACACGCTCACCGCTAATGGATAGCATGTCATGACATTTGCTACGTATCAACGTTACTCACTTCCAACCCCGTTTGCCATCTTCCTGTCATCCCGACTTGCCATACATCTTGGCAGATGAAAATCCTGCAACTAACTAACGATCCGCATGAAATGATGGACGTTAACATCAATGAAGGCTCCGCTAGAGATGTTCAGATTGTTCTGTGGAACGTTAGCTAGCGCGCTGAATCACCGTTGTCCGTTAAAGTCTCGTGTGTCTTCGCTGTTGGTAACTTAAAGATTCCCCAGCTAGCTCAAATGCTATACGCGTCTTTCTCTGGGCACACTCGTAATAGAGGGTTCATTTCGCATTAAGAACAGCAGACTCTTTGTTACTCAGCGACAGCCAGGCGAGAAAATTGAGCTTACTGTAGTCTCTAAGGTTATTTATCATTTTAGCTGGCAGCGAAGTGTTCGTACACGCCCACCACAGCGGCTTCATAATGGTACAATCCTGGATGCTGTTGAATATTCGTAACTTGGCCAACTCGCTTATTTTTGAGTTTTATACAGGGATGTCCACTTCCTCCTCCTCTTCCTCCTCCAACAACAATACATTGTATAAATACAAGATCAACAGCCTTTCTTTTCTGTTTTTTCTTTTCTTTTTAAACATAGGGGCTAAATGTAGGGAGGATATTTAATGCCGTTTTTATGGTTCGGATAAAAAGGAGTGGTAAAAACTTCATTAGTACTTAATTCTGTATGTGTCTACCTGGCAATTAAGTTATAACTAATATCCAGCATTATTACATTGGGGGAAACTGCTGTACAGGTATTATTAATATTCATTACATTAGTATGGAAGATGTAAAATGCCAAACAAACAACAAAGAAATAAAGTGAGATGATTCACATTCTTATTTCTTTTTTAATGTAGGTCTTTTCTATGATGTATCTAAATTGAAAATTGATATTTCATAGTTTTTAATTTTCTGTGCCCCACTGAATATAAATCAGAAGACGGAAAACTAAATAATGCTAATACTAGTAACCACCTGTAAATGGTGTTTGGTCTGCAACACAATGAGCAGTATAAACTACAGACTAGAAAAACTGGTTTGTGACTTGTATGATGAGGCAAAATAAACAAGCAGGACATCTAGGGGAACTGGGGACTAAACAACTGCTGAGGAGGTGCCCTTCTGTTTTGTAATCCCACTGTAATCCCATTTTATCTGGTGAGTTGTAGTCATCTATCCAAAAGGGAGTGTTTTCTTTTTCCTCCAATTGTTATGTATTAAAAGATTCATCTACATTGACTTCAGTTAATGTCACTAACAAATGGAAATGAAAGCTATTACAAGAATATTGTTTATGATTTCATCAGCATCTGTGTGTCACAGCTTCATCCAGCATTGATTCTGCTGTCTGCATCACCAGACCTTCCCCGCCCACCTGCCCCCCATCTCCACCCATGCTTTGCAAGATTGTCTAGTTTGTATCCACCGTAGGTTTTCCAGCCTTTGTTTTGACTGCCTGTCTCTGCCTGCAAGACTCTGCCATTTATGATTCTCTGCCCAAGCCCTTTTGATAAATTAGCCTGTGCTGACTGGTTTCCTGGTTTGGACCCTTGCCTGTCTTTTGGATTCAGTAAATGAGAACCTTTATCAGCATCTCATTGCCTGTGCTTTTGGGTTCATGCTTGCCATTTCTCTGAGCTGCTGTCATAAATGAACACTATGAGACATGCTGTTTGGTTGGCTGGCTGGATGATTAGAGTTTATACTGGTCAAACATGGGCAACAATATTAAGCCCTTACTTTACCACATAATCTGAAAATCCTCCACATGACTTAAGCAACACAACACAGGGCAAATTATGTTTTGGGGCCCTTGATGACAGGTAAGTTAGGTGAGGTGGCAGCTCTTTCTCCTCATATAGTCCCACATCTTCCACGGAGAGAGACCAATTACTACAGGAAAACAAATGTTAATGAGGCACTTGACATTTAACTCCATAACACTGCCACTTTGCCCCCTGCTGCTGTGTAGAGTTACTGTCAGCTCTGCAGGAAAGACTGGCAGCAGTGCAGAGGATAGCTACTGCCTGACACAAATAAGAAAACTCACACTTTGACAAAAACTCACTTACCTTGCAAACTTAGCATTGGGTATATTGCAAGTCATCCAGTTATCTTCTGTATTTGTTGTAGGAAAGAATCAGGCTCTGAATGCATTTGTTCGTGCCTTGATGAGATCCTCTTGAAATACATTAGTATGTTACCTGTGAACCACTGTGCAATGAGTCATTGCTCACTAATATTATCCTGTAAATCTTCACAATTCTCCATGTAACTTTGTCAAAAACACAGCCAAAGGTTGCATCTGACCTTTAGCTAAACTTATAAAATACAAAAAAACATTGGAAAGAAATCAGATTGTTTTCTTTACTCTATCAGACTACACCTTGCTGATGTGCAACAAGTGATACTGACCCATTTTTTAACAGCAATATATCATTGTAACTGTCCAAAACCTGCAGTTTTTGTCAAACATCTGAAGCCAAATATAACTTCTGACGGCAAAAGAATTGGTTATGCTGTATAAGCACATAAAACAGAAATGTATGTTTAGGACTTTTATTTTGAATGCTAATATTCAGTTGTGCCACATAATAAACTTGTTATAAATACAGATAATTCATTATTGAGTGTTAGAGCCCAACATGGTTAAAATTAATGTGCTTGGTAAATATGCATGCATGTATTGAAGAGCTGATATTTGTTAAAGAATGAGTTATCAACAGGAAAATTAATTAAAGTCAAGGAACACAACCACGCCTATTCTCTTGGGAGCCTCCTCACTCCAGTCTAATGTCTTTTCATGTTGCTGTCAGATGTTGTACGGCAAAACAGGTTTTCTTTTCATGTCTCTACATTAAACACACTGTTAGTTATTTCAATCTAATTCCTATTTAGGCTCTATGTTTAATGCTCCATCTAGGAACATACGCTCCTATATTATCTCAGGTAGGCGTGTGATGGGGACTCAAGAGATGAAGGTCACACCACATGTTGCCTTTAACTGCTGCACTGAGCCCATCCTGGGGGCAGAACCACAGCTTATTATTTGAGGGAGGGAACCTATTGAAGCCTTCCTCCTCATCTTTGCCATTAATCTCACTTCATTTGTTACTGTAAGTTGGTGCGTGTGGAAGACAAGGGGACTTTCATTCAAGGAGCCCAACGGTTGCTGTAGGGTCTTGTGGTGAGTTATGTTGTGATTATCATGAGAAATTGTCTTTTTTATCTAATTTTGTACATATTTATGGAACCAGCTTGTGTCAGATCATATATCTCGACATATCTCTGCATATGTGCTGAGAGTGAATTATATTAGTGTACAGAAATTATTTGTATTGATAGTACTGACAAATGTATTTCAGACTCACAGATACTGACAAAATAAATAGTGTTTTGTTGTTGAGTAATGATGCTTTTCATGCTCTCTGAGAGGTTCAACAAGATTGATCTCTTGCATCAGTCTCTGCAGCTGAGCTACAGAATAGCAGCTGTGTAGAAACAACAGTGGGGACATTTATTGCATTGCAATCTCTTCATCTGCGGTTTATGACAAATGTATTCTGCAAGAGCAACAAGTTAATGTTAATGTTAGGGGCATTTACATTCGCAGCTAGCGGATGCCCTCCCCTGGGGAAGCCGCTCTGCTGCCCCTCCCCTCCCCTCATCCTTTGAGACCCTCCTTGTGCCACTTGCAGCTGAGGCCCAGGGAGCAGAATTAACGAGCAAATTGAAACAGACTCCAGCCGTGGCACAGATACCTTCAATAGATTGTCAAGCTTGCTGTGTGTGCACTTTAGAAGTGTCACTGTGTTTGTACTTTTTCTTCCATTTTAGTGATGCATACTATTATTTCCTCTCTGATCACTAAGCATTTGATGTTTTGCTGCCGCGCTTTAGTGGGAAAGGCACAGGATGTCCAACAACATGGCCAAGATTGCAGATGCCCGAAAGACAGTAGAACAACTGAAACTGGAGGTCAATATAGAGAGGATGATGGTGAGTCTACACAGCTGATAATATGGAAAAGTTTAGAAATTGTTTTAGACTTTTAAGTATGGCGACACGTGTGTTAAAATAAATGAGTATTAACAAATGAATGAAAAATGCTCTTTTCACTTTTCTGTCTCATAAGAGATTTACTTTCAAGTATATTTAATTTTTTTAATATTCATATATAATCCTTTTTTTTTTTTTCAATTTTAATAATCTGACCTCTCCCATCTGATAAAATTGGTTTCTTTTCCGTTGCTGACATCAGTTTTCCACTTTTGATTGATGTAGAACCGAAGGTGCTGTTTGGGTGTTTTAATCAGCGGTTAAAATAAATAAGGAACGACAAATTTGAAATGTTTTGGTTTTTTTTATTCTCTTCCCATCCCCTTTTTGCCACAAACACACACGCTAACACAACCTTTTTGCACAGGTATCCAAAGCAGCAGCTGATCTGATGGCTTACTGTGAAACTCACGCCAAGGAGGACCCTCTAGTCACACCGGTACCTTCTTCTGAGAACCCGTTTCGAGAGAAGAAATTGTTCTGTGTAATATTATAACCCAGCGTGAATTCAACAACAAACAAAATCCTTTTTTTTTTTTTTTTTTTTATAGCATTCAGTTTTATTGTTAGCTCTAACTTTACCTGAGGAATGATTATCACCTGAACATGATATTGACGGCAATAAAGAGTTCTTGAAAATGAGCGCAAAGTTCATTTAAAGTACTGCTGCCTCTCCTTGTGCACACAGTTTGTATCTGAGCTTATACATTAACTAAATTGCAGAGTTGGTACGTAATAGTGCTCCCTAAAATATCTTCTATGCTCTTAAGTTTGAAAACACTTGTGACAAATCTTTGTTCAGATTTTGGCATTATTGTTTTATATTGACTAATTTCATGATATGAGAAGGGAAAATGTGTTACAGATTTGTTGTAATAGTCTACATTATGTTTTCACAGCATGAAAAAAGTACTCTACATTAAGATTTTTTTTTAATTACAATAAATACATGAATAAACAACATGATCATTCGTCAGGTATTGTTTTTCTGCCTGAATGTTGCAGCTGTTTCCCAGGAGGATGTCCCTTGCTCACAGAAACCAATGCAAATGATGGGTGGGGCTATGTCATGATGTCAGTACAGGTTAGGAGTGCAGACAACAGGTGTGCACAGTTTACACAGACCAGTGTGCTCTCACTCTGGCAGCTGCCAACATTCATAAATTTCCCAAAAACTCTTCCGCCTGTGGAATTAGCAGCAAATAAGGTATGTACATTTTGATGGCTATCTATTATAATTATGACAGGAAAGGCTCATTTTCACATTAAGTATTTGCACAGGGAATGTTCTGTTTTGAGCTTACCAACAATTGAGCAGAAACTATTGTAGTTAACAACCAGCCGATTAGGCGAAAACCACATCTACCTACAGGCCTGTGCCTCCTGATAGCATAGTAAAAATGTGTGAGACTGTGTACGCGTCAAAGAAACAAATGTGGAGAATCATCAGGTCAAACAGGACTAATCAAGAAAAACTTGTTTGACAGAACATGCAGATCTTGAGCACACCCGTGCCTCGTGCCCGCAGACTCTAAGGATAACATGAGGAAGTTACAGACGGTCAGCCTGAACACCATTGATTTGGCTGCTGGCATGAAAACAAACAGGAAAAAGAGTGACCACGCTGTGAGAATGTGTCTAATTTCTGTTTCACACAGTGGCCCCATTGCACTGAACGGACATTGGTCAGCTTTTCATATTCTCCCAGTAACATGTTCATTTGCCGACGGCCCTGTTTGATTTGAATTTCATTTTTGCAAGACAAATGAGCAGCACTCCTAAAATACAAGATATAGTACCAAGTAATAAATATTTGCTGATTTCCATTGTATGGTAGATCTTTGCCAGCATTGCATCTCAGGACTGAATGAGATTAAAATGACGTGAACTTAAGTATTAGACAGACTGATGTTTAGGCTCAAAATGAACTCCATCTCGGTCAATGATGTTTTCATTTGAGAATTTTTGTTCATGATTTTATTTTATATTTAGCAAGATTGCACCATATTCATGAATTATCTAACTACTATATATATAGACATGATTGTATGTATCTCATTGTCAGCTGCTTTTTTCAGGCCCTGTTCCTTGACTGATTGCAATCATTACTTGCTCCAAACACCATAAAATAAAGCCCTGACCTTGTACTTTAACCTCCACGTGGAATCCTCTCACATTCAAAGCAATAAGGACACTGAGTTAAAATAATGAACAAATGTGTGTTACTTACTACTGAAGTATATCTCTTATGTTTACAGGCCTAACGATGGCCAACTTCGGAGGACATGCCATTCCTGGCACCTTTTTCCTCTTCTTTGGCTTTTGGCTAACAGTGAAATACATTCTCCAACACTACTGGAGGACGAATCAGCCAAAAGGAAGACTGATCATACCGCCTTTCATGAAAAAAATGGACTACTTTGAGGGAGGATTTTCAATATTTGCTTCATTTGTTGGTCAGTTTTCCTCTCAGTCTACCTGCACACTCAAACTTTAAAATTTGTTCGTGACTCATCTCATTTGGTGCGATGTTGTCCCGTCCCAGGTATTATGGTTGAACAGTTTGTGGTGGATGGGCCACATGCCCACCTCTACAACAGAGAGACAGATTCATGGGTCAAACTGATGAACTGGCAGCACGGCACCATGTATCTGTTCTTTGGGATCTATGGAATAGTACTGGTTGGCAGTACTGCGTCCAAACTGGTGCCAGCTGGTGTTGACCGCCTTGCTCTTTCCTTGGCTCTTTTTGTTGAAGGTAAGCTATAAGGATGCTATATTTTTAGTTATTTTCCTTAATATGACAAATATGCCCCTCTAAGCCATGTTTTATGTATCATCCAGGGTTTCTGTTCTATTATCACGTGCACAATCGGCCCATGCTGGATGCTCACATCCACTCCCTGCTGCTCGTGGCTGTGTTTAGCGGATCGGCCAGCACCATGTTGGAGGTGTTCATTAGAGACAACATTATTTTGGAGCTGTTCAGAGGATGCCTGTTCATCCTGCAGGGCTCGTGGTTCTACCAGGTGATTAGCAAACATGAGATGCTCAGAATGCTGAAATGTGTGTGATCTGTGGAAAAATGTGCCCATACACATCTCTAGAGCTATAACCAACCACAGTACCAATGTAGACAATACACTCAATACTGAAACAAGGACTACTTCAAGCTACATTTTTTTTTTGATGACAGCCAATAGAATTTCTTAAAGCTTTTTCAACACCAAATTTAGTTTGATCATGGCCTTTTCAAAGAGACCATCACACTGACCTCAGACCTGTCTTTTTGTAGAGAAATTTAAATTAAACAGATTGCTTTGCAGTTCGCTCATTCATCACACTATTTGTCATTTCAGATTGGATTTGTACTTTACCCATTAAGTGGACCAGAGTGGGACCTGGAACTGCACGGCAACGTCATGTTTGTTACCATGTGCTTCTGCTGGCATTTAGCTGTGGCCATGTTTTTAGTCGCCTGCACCTCCTCTGTGGTTTGGTTGTAAGTATCCCACCCTGAAGTACTCAGACCAATCATTATTGAATGTGCCATAGTTATGGGTTTAGCAGAAAAGGGTAAATACATGATAAACATCTGGAATCAAGTAAATAGTTCTATTTATAGAGTACATATTATTCACTTCCTCACTTTCCTACACGAGAGGAGCATTAAATTGGTGAACCCATCTACATTTATTCAAATGTATTCTTGTACTGTTTATCAACATATATAATACTAAGAAACTGGATCTAAAGATTTCTTCAATAGCGTCAGAAACGTCTACTTATAACAAACTGTAACTTTCTAAGAACAGAAACAGGATGTTTAATCTGGTCTCTGAACCTTTAATTCAAGGTACCCTGTGGTTTTTATAGTCAACATGGTTTTGTTTACACTCAACATTTCTCACCCAAATGCTTGAGGCCCATTAAAAACGTTGAACATGTTTAAAATGTTTACAAGGCCTCACAGATATTTGCTAAGTCCATGCTTTGAAACCCGTCTTGTCCTCTCCCTCTTTATTGGTGCATTATGAGTCAGCAGTAAATGTGTTATCACATCACGTGCATGCAAACCATAACGCCTGAGTAGCCTGTGTAATCTTCCTGTTGTTTGTGTGTTTCCTAAAGCCTTATTTTCTTCTTCCAATAGCACAGTGAAGCGATGCTCAGGAAGGGGGCGGGACATAGAGATTGGAATGCGAAACACATCCTCCAAATCAAGCTCCCAGAAGGCTTTGCTTGAAGACTCAGATGAAGAGTGACTGCATGGTTAGAGTTCTTTGAAATTTTACTTCTTTTTGATTTCATTTATGTTGATGTTTCTAAGACCACATCTGCTTTTTTGCACTATGTACTAGATGTACTGTAAATAAATAAAACACATATCTGTTGTTGAAATATGACCTGTTATTATGGTCTGTTAAAGTATTTTACGTACGGCTCGAGTGCATCAAATAAAAAATGAGAGCGAATAAAAAAATTAACAAGTCACGACATTGAAATGAATCAGACTTCAGTCCCACTTACGTCACATCTGCTAATATTCCAGCAAGAAGTGAGAAAGAACATCGTATTTACAGCTGTACAGAAATTTGAAGTGGTAGTTTAATATGAATTGACAAGTTGTATTTTGCAGTTATACTGAGGTGAAACATCAATAGAGGGAAGGGTCTTTTCAATGTTTGTTGACCACTGAAAGAAAGAAAACCAGGGTTTCTATGCAACCTGCCTGGATATGGTTACTGTCTTCCACATTATATTTCTAACAATGTGGAGAATAAAATTCAGGAGATGCAATGTTGTTGAGTAATAATGACGATTTTCAGCATACTGCAGATGCTGTTAACGTTCCAGAGATCAAAACCCTCTGACAAAGTCTCAATCTGAACTCAAGTCCATACAGTTCACAGAGAGGAGTTATGTTTCTGACTTTTGTATTTTGTAAGCATATTACACATTGTAATAACTGAAGCTATCGTGCAGGTAACTTCCCAGATGAGACATATTACTCTCTACAATATTAACCATATCTACTGTCTGATGAGACAGGATCACTGATGAGGTGCAGGCGGGGGGTCAGTGGAACATTTGGGTGAAGGTGCTGTTGTGACTACAACTGTGGAAACAGATTTCGGCGAGCCTGCTGCCATGTGCTGCTGGAGCTGCTGCGCTTGCACCGTCTGGATGCGAACCTAAAGAAGTTGAAGCAATCACATGAGTGCTTTTTTTTGCTGGGTTTTGACAGCTTAATTACAATTACTCTAAACCACAAATTAAAATGTAATTTAGTAGTTATTATAATATAGCTGCTGGCAATACTGAAAAGTGAAACCTTCGCTAACCTGTGTGGCCTGTCCCTGCTGCTGAAGCTGCTGCAACTGCTGTGCTGTGACGAAGCTGACTGGTTTGTTCCCTGCGATCAGCTTCGTGCCAGCAGGCATGGTGGTCAGGATGATGTTCCTGCCCAGACTGCTGATGCTGCTCAGAAAACAGAGGAAAGGGACAAAAACATGTCAGTCTACCAACCCTGTCAAGAAAAGAGACAAAACAGCAATAAATTAACATATTTAAGAGGCTCCCAAACTGAGTGACAAGGTAAACAGTATATATATAAAAACAGCAGACATAAATAGTTTCAAGGTTGCAGCTGCTATCGAGGTCAAACATTAAAGCACTGAATCTCACAACATATTCAAATAAAATATGGTGGAAGTGTCTAAATAATACAGTCTGTAGAGCTTATTTTACATTTTGAGCCACCATGGTCAAATTCTCAATTCATAGTCTGGAAAAGGTCTTAACAAGAGAAATCATCTCAATAAAAGAAACAGTGGTGGTGATGAGACTTACTTTGTGTTCAAACTTCCTTTCACTATAGGTGTGGTCACAACACTCTTGCTCTTCAGTGGTTGGTTGAGGACAGAGAGGGGCACAGTTATCCGTGCAGGTAACTTCCCCTACAGTGTCGTCAAAGTACATACAGAGACATGTTTGAGGAAGCTTCTTAAATCAACAGTCCAGAATGGATCAATACGCACGTCAGAACAGTTATTCAAGTACAAATAACTAAAAATGTTTGAGATAAAAGCTGGAGAGTTCCTCTTTGATGAATTGCCGTGGAGGAAATTTGCACATCATAATAACTATTGAGAGGCATTTTGGAGGAAAGCATCCAGTAGTTTTGGGTCAAGCTTGCATCCAGTTACCTAAATTCAGATTGTGCAAGCTTATGAATCTTATTTTCCTTTTTGCTGTGACTACTGGTGAGCAGAGAAAAAACACCTTTGTGCTGATATCCCATGACCTGGGTGAGTGATCTAAATTAACATTTGGCTTAAACAATACAAGACTGAGAACACCCCCCTTATCAAGATCCCTTCTGCGATATGATACCGTGGTCTATCATTGTCATAAAACTGTTCTGTTTGTACAAGGTTAATGAAAATGTCTGTAATACAAGAAATGTGTGGTTAGTGTTACATAGTATATTGTTAGATATTAAATTGCTGCCTTTTATCAGCTGGGTAATATAGCACAGGAAACAATGCTCTCACAGGAAGCAACCAAGTGACACAAGACAGTGTCCAATAGCTCAATAGTGACCCCTGGAGGCCATGCTGCTTCTTACATGTGCATCCTGATAATGCTTGGACCCAGCTCACTATAAATATGAGAAACTGAACAATCCTCTTACTGTTTGCGTAGTAACCACAGTGGCAGGGACCTGCCGCACAGTGGCTGTAGCTGTTCCCAGTGTCAGAGGTGAGCCTGAGGCTCCAGGAGCCACTGTGATCCCCTTGGCACCGGCCACAACGCTGGCAGGCATGGTCACTACATTAGCACATGTAGACGCTGTGAGTGGTTTGCCACCAGTGGTGGTCGTCATTGTGATGGTCTGACCCTGTTTCTGCGGAATAACACCAAGGCCTGGCATTATCCGAATGGTGGCGCCGCTCTTGTCGGGAGAGGACACGGTGGAGAAGGTCCGAGATTTCTGGTCACCCACAGTGACAGCCAGTGTGGGCATCAGACGTATGGCTGTGTCTCCTGCAGCCTTCAACAAGGTGGAGGCAACAGGGCCTGCTTTAGACGTCTGTATCTCCCCTGTGCAGGATGTGGCACTGGAGGCAGAGGAAGGTGAAGGGTGGGGCGGCGTCACATGGAGAGTGGCTGATATGCTCTTGCTGCCCGTGGTGGCCGTGCTCAGGAAGTCAGGGGTAAGTTTGACAGTCGCAACGGGTGATTTGGCAAGAGTTGCCATCATGTCTGGGGTGATCCGCAGCACCGTTTGGCCCTTAGCATCAGTGGTGATGGAGGATGGTGGAAGACGTAGGACATCTTTACCCTGGATGCGCAGGTTTGTAGCCGTTATTGGAATTCCTGCTCCTCCTGGAGTCTTCATTCCCAACTGGCCTGTGATGGACACCTTTAAAGAAAAAAAATGAACATACAAACAGACCGATTATTAGCATAGGAAAGAAGGATCCATAATCAGACAGTGTGACCCCTCCACACATTTCTAATCTGTGTAACTAACTTCCAGCCTGGTGGAGACACTCTCACAGTTTAAGACTGGCTTACCTGTTTGATATTCGGGCTGGCGACCCCTTGCAGCACAGCAGGGGAGGCAGGGTTGTTGGCCGGGCTACCAGGTGATCCAGTGTGAGGTTTGGCCACAGCTACAGCAGATACAGACAGGGTGGTCGGCGCCTGGACTGGACTACTGGAGGACTGACTCCTCAGAGGCACAGAAACCACTGCCTATTGATATACACATTGAACACAGACAAAATTAACATAATACAACCATAATAATATGCAAAACAACAAACAGGGCTCTTCATCTGGTTACCTGTGAAATGCCCTTGGCTGCCACTGACACCGGCATCCTGATCTGGTGAGGGGTCTGATGCACCAGTGTGGCCTGCTGACTTCCCGCTGAAGAACCCAGACCAGGCTGAGCCGAAACCACCCGCACCTGAGGGAGGGAGCCTGCTGCCAGGTGACTCACTATCCGAGCCGAGTGTTGGGATGTGACGGCCTGCGAAGCTGCTGGGCCAGCCTGACTGCTGGGTAAGATGGCTCCCAGCTGGGGCAACGAGGGTGGTGACACGAGAAGAACGCTGAGGGAGCGAGAGGGAGCAGAAGCAAAAGATAAGAGAAGCATTCTGTTACAAATTACACACATTAAATCCCAATATCAATAAAAACCAAAGAGACCGTGTGTCACACTGACCCTGGGCTGGATTTGATTGTATCTGGGACTCCAGTCTTTGTTGGCGTGGTGGCTACGCAGGGTAAGGGTGACTTCGGGGTTCCAGGTGTGTTTATGGTCGGTGTAGTCGGGGTTGGTGACATGGGAATGGAGCCGATGTCCTGTCCTGCCTCCAGACATCCCGGGGTTTTACTGCCTCCATCTTTACTCCCAGACTTCTAAAATATAAACAGGCCGCGAGAGTCATCATCAACAGCTAAAATGTGTTTTGCAAACACTCATAAACAAGTCTACTCCTTAGGGTCAGTGATCTGCTCGTATCCATCCTTGCTATCATGTGTTTTGTATTTAATTCTCTTCATGAACATTCAATAAAACACAGTGTTAAAAAATGGAGGCAGTGGACTCACAGGCTTGGATGCAGGTTTAGGTTTCTGCTGCAGGGCTTTTCGAGCCTTTGCAGCAGCAGCTTGAGCCTGGTGGATCCTCTCTGGATGGGAGAAAGAAAAAAAACAAGAGAATGAACATTTTTTCATATCTTCTACTCAGATAATAGTAGATAATCAAATGAGGGAAATAGCTAAAGAATAGCTTATTGGCTGCCTCCACTCAAATACTACAGGATTAGAGATTTTTATACCACAGGGGTGGACAGTTAAACCATTATATCAAGCACATAGTTGCTTACCAAACTCCTCTTGACTGCGACTGCGGTGCAGGTAAATCCAGAGTTTGCGGCCGATGTCGTACTTCACGCAGGGGTCTTTCTCATAGTGAAGTCTGTCCAGGGCTCCACTCACAACCGTGTTTACCTAAATGGCAACGAAATGTCCCCGTAAGACAACAACTTAAAACGACAGCATCTGCCCCTAGACAGAAGCTCTTACACAGGCCAACGTAAGGTCTACACAAAAATAATCACTCTGCCAGAGTAAGTAAAAGAGAATATATCACACCTGTGCACTAGTGACATCTGGAGCAAGAAACTGTGAGTCTTTCAACAGTTCACAGATCTCTGCCCTTGTTCCTTCTCCATTGGGTAACCTGGCTGCTGCATCCCGCACTGCAGAAGAAAGAGGGTAGAGGTCAGAGCGGTGTGATTGTTTTCCTTTTGCCCACACTTAAAACACTGGTTACCCCCACAGCATGGCAATGGAGTCAAGAGTAAAACATAAGTCTGACCCAGAGAAAGAATGGTGACGTATGGCGGTCGGTCTGAGCGGAGCAGCGTGTGCTCCCTGGCTTTGTTGAGAGACATCTCTTTATCAAACACCCCTTTAACGGGCCCCACCACTGATTCAAAGCCATGCATTCGAAAGGTGAAGGCTTTATGTGGCTGGTTGTATCGCTGCTGCTCCTAATAAACAAACAAACAAACAAGCAAGTAAGTCAGCTTAGAGAGTTGATGTCCAGACAAAAGAGGCAAAATGTTCAGAAATAAGGAAAATAATTCCAGCTGCACAAACAAACCTGGATTTGAAACACTTGTCTCTCATCTCCAGTGCTGGGTCGCACCACGTAATCAGTTGAACTGCTTGGATAGAGATATTACACTGTTAACAACCATGATATTTTAAATCAAACCACTTCATTATGTTAATGTAAGTCACTGAATCTTACACTCTTGGTGTGGGAGAAGTAATCTCCAGCATGTCCTCATTTTCTGTCTGTGGAAGACAAAGATGCCTGTTTAAATTTCCTCACAGCAAAAACTAAATAAAAACTGTATTTGTGAAATAAATCATTGCAGTACCTTGACAACTAAATCTTTGGAGTCCAGCCACAGCTGACAGAGAGCACTGAGATCCTTCTCTGTATCCTGAGTGGGGCCTAAAATAAGTGAGTGACTTTAACCTTCAGAAATACAATAGGTCTGAATAACAATCAGGAAGTTCTACAGTTCAACTTTCTTACCAATCCACCTCCACTGCTGAGATTCATCAGCAAATTCCACAAATGGAGCAAAGCCACTGGGCAGCGCCATCATGCCATCTGAATGAAAAACAGAAAGGTGTGGGGGAAAAAAATACATGAGCAGCACAGAGTCGAAAATAAAGTCTGACCATTTCAGTTACTGTTTACAGAATACACCAATATTTCACTATTACTCTGAATTTTCTAGTAGCCATGTAAACAGGTGAGATATACCGATATTATTTGGGTTTCTGAAGCAAGTGTGCATGTGCATTGCTCCTGATGAGCAGGTGACGCCTTGCAAAGTAGCTTCTGCCACCAGTCTGTGAATGGGCATTGTAAAACTCTTATCATTATAAACAGGAAAACTGGTGAACTATTCATTTTCAGTAGCCATGTTGGTAGAATGTTGTCTTTTTTTGGAATAAGACAGAAATTGTAATATTTTGTGCATATAAATGGATCACTGTGAGTGACCAGTGTGACTCACCTTTAGTCTCTCCCGCAAGAAACTGCAGGGCTTGAAGAACCAGGTCAGACCAACATGGCACAGATGAAAACCACACGTTGAGCGAGCTGGCTGGAGATGACTGCCACATTTGAACTTTGTCCTCCAACTGAGTCATCAAAATGTAGGCGTTAACATATGTAGTCAATTTCATAATATGTGTGTGAGACTCTGGAATGAGTGCGTACCATTGAAGTACTGCAAAGACTGTCTGCCCTTAAGATGTTCTCCAACAAGCTGAAGAAGCTGACGGCTATTTCCTCGACTGTAACTGGGCTGCTCTGAGACTCCTCCACAATTCTGAAACAATGATAGTTCTTTACATTACTGACATACGAGCACAATTACGGAATTATTCTGGACACCAGGCGAGCACTAGACTCACTCCTCCTTGATGTTGGGCAGTGGAGTAGAGGGTGTATCCGGCAGGGAGTTGATGATGTTGGCTGGTGGAGCTGATGGGGTGTCTGAAGGTGCAAGAATTTCACAGGGATCCTCAGATTCCACTTTTATGGTCCTCATTTTCTTCTTCCTCCTCTCATCTTTTATCTTCTTCTTAGGCAGAGACAGATCAAAGAGTGCTGGAAGAAAATATGGACAAAACATAAGACCATGTGTCATGAAGTCAAAGAAAACAAGGCTTGAGATTTCTCATTATTTTTTCCACTCTATTAACTCACGCATAGCCCCCTTCCGACCAATATTCGTTCTTGAGAGTATGTCTCCAAGGTGAATATCAGAGGTCATCAAATCTGGATGGTCCTGAGAGAATCAATCATTAGCAATACAATGTACAAATTAAGACTAAACCATATCTGTGCTACTTTTCTTACTGGCTGTCGCTTCCTCTTCTCTCGATGGTTTTGCAGCATGGCTTTCAGGTCCTGCTCCCCTAGTTCTATTTTTTCTGTGAAGAAATGAAATGTTTTTAAACATTTACTGTGCTTTAACATTTGAGGAACATCATCAGGATACTGCAGAAATAACTGACCACTAATCTTCATGTCCTGGGTGGAGAGGCTGGGGAGAACTCTGAGCGAGACAGTGGGTGTCGGAGAGGAAGGGGACTGTGGTGCCGGAGTCCACAATGAAATGTCTACAAGCATATGCAATAAGAATAATAATGACGTGCAAAAAACCAGTGTGGTCAGTTTTATAAATCTGCCTTTTCTGCACTTGAATCTCATATTGATACTCATTTTCACAGAGCATATTGGTTGTTACACTAGCGTCTAAATCATCTTGTGAATTCATATTAGAGTTAAAAAGAAAAGACTCACCGTCATCATCAGATGAAGCATTGCTATCTCCACACTCAGTTTTGACCTCCTTCAATATGCGGCTCAATCTTCTTCTCACCCTTGGCTCCCGCATTTCAGCATGAGTTTTGGACGGTAACTTTCTTTTTGGTGGAAAGTCCAGACCATTGTGAAGCGCGAACTCCAGCAGCTCCTTCAACGAGCAGACATGGTAAGATGATTTGCAAGGGGCCGTGTGCCGTGTACATTCAAGTTTTACAAAAATACCTTTCTGGAGACGAGGATCTGCTTCAACAGTCTGTGGTAATACTGCTGAAGGGAGTACAAGTGTCGCTTTCTCTGCGACTTGGCACAAAGTTGTCTGTACTTCACCACCTCAGGATTGAAGTAACCATCTGGGTAGAGATAATAAGAGTCATGATCACAAAGTGCTTCACACAACATGACATAATTGTGTGTTGGTGGGTAAATAAGTGGATAACTAGAAAGAACCTCTGAATAATTTTTGTGCAAGATGAAGGGGATTTCCAAAGTTAAAGTCTCTGTTGTTGAATAGGTCGCTGATGGTGCTGTCCTGCTCTGCAACATTGTTGTCGGGAAACTGTGGCAAAAACTGACGAAGGTGCTGCCTTTGGGAATCTGACAGTACTTCACTCCAGGTGCTTTCGCTCATCACAGAGAAGAAGATTTCAGGCTGTTTCAAATAAATGTAAAGAGCAAAAAGTGAATGCTTCATCTGCAACCTGTAAACAATCAAACAAAGCAGGGAAGAGCAGCATTTCATCACTGGGAGCCAGGTAACTCACGTCCTCAAGCAGGTCCTCTGGGAGGTTCACCCTACAGTTCCCCAGCATGCATTCCTCTGTGATTTGACCATCGTTTTCTTCTTTTGGATCAAGAGGGTCAGTAAGCATGTCGGTGAGGGCATCCATTCTCCTCCTCTGTGCCAACCTTTCACACTGGATAACACATTTGACTACAATGTCATACTCCTTTTAAGTAACGGACTGACGTAACCAACTGGTGCGTTTGCTTTGAGTCTACTACTAAATAGGGGTTATAGCTGTGGAAGCGTCTGGAAGTTCAGTGATACAAACGACAACTACGACAACATTACTAAGCATTCACCAATGTCAAAACATTAGCCACCCTGTAAAGTACCGTAGCTCTGCTTTGAGAGCAAAGCTAGCAGCGAAGTTAGCAAAAGAATCAGTTAAAACGTTTGGGTTGCTGTTTCAACTTTCAACGCAAGCATACTAATTCTGCAGGGTATACTGGCAAATATGCACGTTATGACTAAGTAGATAATGCTGGCTTAAATTGTTAAAGGCTCTTACCTAACACTGCTTTGTATTGTGGAAATGAAGAGGGAATTGTTTTAACGACGCACCGTTTTCTTCTTCTACTGACATTGGACGCCGCCCAACTCACGCGCTTTGCTGCCCCCCACAGGAAGTTGAGTATGTCTGCACAGTCATTCGTGTTAATGTCAATGAAACTGTACGCTTATGGTCAAAACGTCGTTGCTATGGACATTTTACATTGTTATTACTCATAACTTTGCGCCGGAGAAGAGCGCAATTCTTATTTAACACATTCAATCTCACATCATATCTAAATGGGGGTATTGTTCGCCTGGCTACGTTGTAATTGTTGATGCACAGCTAAGGTTATTGCTAGTGACGTTAGATTCAATTGAATGTTAGCATCTGCTCGTTTTTTATGTTTTTGAGAAGTCTCTACATTCCGTTGAGGTATTTTCAAGTTTTCTATACTCTTAACAGAAAGGGAATGGCAGCTGACCCCACAGGTGAGTTTTAATTTGCAGACATGTAAGTTTAGGCTAACATTCAATAGATTAAAACAATGGAAAATTCATGAAAATTCAAAAAGCATTGTCAATGATCCGTTTCCTGTGTCACACTGGGACACACAGTTCAATCAGTTCATCTGCCCCCTTTAATAACACTTTTTTTTTTTCAATTGTGATGGTATTATAAGAGCTCTTGCTGAAATCTAATAACAGTCATTGTTAATCTAACAACATGGTGCAAAAACAATGCTCTAGACACCATGACCAGGGAACACTTGAGTGCTGGCTCAGCTTTGTCAGCTTGCTCCACCTCTTTCAGATGTTGTAATGAGCAGGAATGAATGGTCAATCCCTCTGCCTCATAACACAGCCAGAGAGAGGCACACACTCACAGTGCCCTTCAGAAGCCTTCACCAACATTGTCTTGTCTTATGAGGTGGCCACATTGGTACCAGTATTTACAGAACCAAGAGACAAACCTTTTCCTGTTTCTCTCAAGGTGTTGCTGTTAAAGCCTTGGGAGGATGGCAGAAGGTGCAGATGGGGAGGAAGAGATCCAGTTCCTGCGCACAGTAAGTGATGCTGTCTGCCTCTTCTCAAGTGGTTTGCAACTGTTGTGAACTTACTCACAGAGATTAGCTTTTTCTATGTTGTATTGTTGCTGCATGGTAGAGATTAGAAGTATTCATTGTGTCGGGTTACTTTCTTTACGTAGACTGAGCACAGATTGACAAGGACAGGTGGCTGGTTTTGTCGACATTGTTATCTATTTATATCCCAACGGGGGACTTGATGTGTTATTGTTTTGTCACAAAGAAAAAAATCCTCTGGTGCCTGTTAACACATAGACACATAACAGAAAATATTCTAACATTTTGACCTGGACACATATTTGAATTTATGGAAAGTAGAGTAAATAAATATTTCTTTGAGAGGTGAATCACATGCTTCGTTTTCTGCAGCTTGTATTTGGGTCATGCCAAGATTGGAGTCAGTCGGACTTGATGACAAACACGGGAAATAATAATGCCTTAATAGTGAACAGTATTGTGTAACTGCTGGACTCAGTTGTACCATGCCTGGTGTGGATGATTTTCTTGGCTTGTAGGTTAAGAATCAACAACAGAATAATGCTGATAGGGCTGTAAAGCTTCAGCAAAAATTATAAGAAACCACAAAGTTCTTCTTATCAATGCAATATCATCATCCTCAAAATTTGACAGATTGCAGTGTCTCAGGCTTTTGTGTGATTGGTGATAACTTAGGACCATATTTGCCCAAATACACCAAAATGTAACATCAGGGTGTCAGATTAATCCACGGCGTGCTGTCAGGTCTTTACGCTGCTTGACTGTGAAGTTTTACAATTTTGACTTAATTGTTTTTGTTTTGCTATGATGTTACATTCTGAAATGCAATGAATATTGTGTTAATTTCTGTTTATTTTTGCTGCATTACTCACTGCTGAGCTATCGGATTTCCTTTTTAGATCTCTGTGTCAAAGCCTGCAGAAGGGCATTGTGGCCTTGTAAGTCTGCTGTATGTAACACTCTCTATTTGGATGGTCAGCGTTGACACTCAGCTACTGTAGCTGTTCTACATAGTGCCACTTGAGTTTCTCTAGACCTTGGTAACTATCGCCCCGATGTTAGCATAAGCCAGATGCTGATTATTTACATAAAGTGCATTAGGAGTATTACTTGAAAATCCTTGTAGCCTTAATTGTAAGTTGTACATCCTGAAGTGTGACTGCGGCCTTTCTGTGAAAAGAAACATCCACTGAATCGTTTAAGGAGCACGAGTGCATTCAAACTGAAATGTTTTTCTTTTACACACTCAATCTAGGAGCCACATTCGTCTAAAAAACACACTTTCAGCTTCCTCATGTCTCACGTCCTGAAATAGCACCAAAGTAAAACATGTTAACAATGTGTCATAAAGTCAGTGCCAGTCTGTTGCTGTTCACCCTGAACTCAGCTGAGTTCTATATTTACTGTGTGAGGATTATCAGGTTCAAAGCTCAGCCCATTTCGGCACCTGCTGACTTCAGTCCATGTGGGAACTTTACTACGAAAGTAGTACTGGCACCTTTTATTATCAGATACTGGTTTCAAAACATCTTCTCAGATTTTCTTTTTAGACTTGATCTTACATGGCAGATCTTCTTGCTAGCCTCATGTTGTCATGGTGACCTCTGTCTTTCAGTCTGTCTGTCTGTCTGTAGACACATTCCTGGTCAGTTGGTCAAGTTGAGAAACTTTACACTTCCGTCACATGCTGCTATGCTTGGATTGTCACTGTTGAACACACCCAAATATTTGCTCAATTCTCTTTATTACCAACACTGTCATTACTCTGTGTTTTTACTTCAGTCTAATGACTGCTGTAAATTATTACATGACATAAGTGTTATGATTATAGGACAGATATTTCAGCATGCGTTCAGGACATGAGGTTGATGAAAAGGAAACAGACTGCATCAGCTCCCCTTTACAACACTGCAGACTCACAAACTGTTACACAGTAAAAAGTCTCTTAAACTCATGCTTATGATCTGCAGTGTAGCCACAGGAAATATAGGTCACTGTGGCAGAACTGCTCCACTGTCCTGCAGCTTTAACTTGAAAAAAGTCCACCTGCTCTGCTCTTTTTTTGTCTTTGGAAGTGGATTTAAATGTGTTCATGAGCAACCAGTTTATGAAGACACAACAGTATTTTAACTTTGTACATACTTGTGTAAATAAAGAAACATCAGTTTACAGATTTACCTTTTTTTTAACGTGATGTCATTATGTCCCAAGTTTGATTAGTTTTATCGTCAAGAGCAGATGACATCCAAAAGTTGTTTAAATTTTCAAACCCAGGTGACAGACATTTGATAACTATGTTGAACTCGTTTTCCGGAACTGATGTGTTGCTGGCGTGTGCCTTGATAAAGGATTGAATGAACCAGAAGTAATTGCAGATAAGAACACAAACAGCTGAGCATGAAGCTTTGAACTTGGAGGTAACTCCAAGTGAATTTTTGAATATCCCTCTCCTCAGCAATTTTACTAATTACATTATTTAGGCGGTGTGGTTCCCCTGGCCGTCAATTCCTGAATGTCTGTTGCTTTCCAGAATGGGATCTGTGAACAGCAGGTGCAGCGGCCTGAAATAGAGAGCGGGGGGGGAGTGGCTGGTGTCATGGAGCCAGAGAGGTAGGGAGATTAGAGTTGGGCCAGTGACAGATGCAGCGAAATACATTGACAGGACAAGAACAAGTGAAGGTTAAGAAAAGTTGTGTAAGAAAACAGCTGTTTAGCAAGTTTCTGTTTCATATGTACTGTCCACACTGTTGTCGCTTTGATTAAAGATTTGGTGGACAAAAAAACTCCCATTTATGTAATGAGATAAGGTCAGACATCTGTCTGCACTATCTGTGTTCCTTTGTTCACCGCTTCCTTGGTACGCAGCCACCTCCAGATTAATTTAGCTTGTAATTCCACCCTTGCACAGTGTGGTTCATACGAATTTGACCTGTTAGAGTCTTGAATGGCAATGTTAGTATATCATGGAGTGGAAGAGGCATCATGTAATCTGTGCTTTGTAGAATTCATTAAAGGGGATCTCCACAGGTCACATCAATTCTGGCTTGAGATCTTTGTTGCATGTCAGTCCATCTTGCTCTGTCTCCGTGTTTTCCTGCAAAAATGCCCCTGTTTCTCACTTTGGACTTATTTTGTCTTTGTAGGATGATCAGGTGGTGCTGCAGTGCACTGCATCTATTCTTAAGGAGCAGATCAAGCTGTGTCTGTCATGCGAAGGGTTTGGGAATCGTCTGTGTTTCCTCGAGACCACCTCGAACGCTCAGGTAGTGAACGCACACGGTGCCTAACGCCTTCTATCTGTTTTCTTTGAGAGTTCAGCTCACCAGGTTCACTGCTTGTCTTTGTGGTTCAGAATGTCCCTCCAGATCTCGCTATCTGCTGCTACATTTTGGAGCAGTCCCTGTCTGTGCGGGCATTGCAGGAGATGCTGTCCAACTCCTCTGTGGATGAAGTAAGACACATTCAGGGGGGAATTAGCTCTGTGTGGTTAAAAGGTGCCACCCATGATATAATAAACAAATGCAGTATATGACTTATTAAATAACTTTGTTTCTCTTCTGATCACCACATGCTCCATCACTCTCCCACCTGCCAACCATAGGCTGTTGATCTGGACAAATGGGTATGTGTGCTCAGTCTCCCCATCACAGTGTTATCATAAACCTCAGCTTCAGCCTTTTCCTGTTTCTTTCTCAACAGCGAATGAATGAACATGAAAAACACCAGTGATGGCATAACACAATGACAATAAAACATTTCAAGCAGTAGTTATTTTTGTATAATCTTCCTCACTCCTTTCATCCTTTTGCACATTGAACTGACTCTGCTTCTTCTTCCTTCTGCCAGTCGTCACAAGGTGGGGGTCACCGAACCCTGCTGTACGGACATGCCATCCTCCTGAAACACGCCCACTCCGGCATGGTGAGCACATACTGCTGCTCTATAATCCCTCCTCTTGGCGCCAGTTCTTCTCACAGTCCATTATTCTCTAAATTGTCTGCAGTGCATGTCATCTCACCGCACTGACTTGTTATCCCTCTCTTTACGTTGCAGTACTTGAGCTGTTTGACTACTTCACGCTCACTGACAGACAAGTTGGCTTTTGATGTGGGCTTGCAGGAAGACTCCACAGGTGGCTGTGCACTCCACTGCACATTATGTCGCACACACACACAGACATAGATCACTGCGTTCTAAATCTATTTGTCCGTAACAGGAGAGGCCTGCTGGTGGACCATCCATCCGGCCTCTAAACAAAGGTCTGAAGGCGAGAAGGTCAGGGTGGGAGATGACCTCATTCTTGTCAGTGTCTCTTCGGAGCGATATCTGGTAACCATGGTTTAATTTACGTGCGTCTTAACTGATAGTTTGTTGTCAATTAATCTTCCAGTATTAACCCCTGTGCTCTTTTCAGCATCTGTCCTACGCCAGCGGTGACTTGATGGTTGACGCCTCCTTCATGCAAACACTGTGGACCATGACCCCTGTGATGTCTGGATGTGAGCTAGCAGAAGGTCTGTAATTTAGTTGTTTTTGTCTCCCTTGTTCATCTAACCGTGTCCACCCTCTCCTAGCAATGTGACTCTTTTCCGCTAGGTTTTCTGATCGGAGGGTACGTGATCAGGCTGTTCCATGGTCACATGGACGAGTGTTTGGCGATTCCAGCAGCCGACCAAGGGGACGACCAGCGCAGGTGACCGATATCTCTCATTACTGTACATTCCATCAAATATGACAACACTAGGCATCAATAGAATTTATTTTTTATTGGATTTACACTCTCAATCTGTTAAACACACTATGTGTTTTTCAGTATGTTCCCTACATTGTAACCTTGCGCAACATTGCGAGCGTTTTTCAGCAACTACAATTGTAGTTGTAGGATCCTTGAATACACTAACAAGGACTTCTGCAAAGTAAGAAATTGTCAACCTTTTGTTTCAGGGTTGCTCACTATGAAGGGGGGGCTGTATGCAGTCACGCTCGATCCTTATGGAGACTCGAGCCACTACGTATCGGGTGAGTGTCTTGATCCCTTGCATTTGACAACACGTGCATTTCAATAACTTACTTTTATTGACTTTACAGTACGCTGATGCTCTTTCACTTGTGCCTGTTGGTAGTTGGAGCGGAGGTCACATTAAATGGGGCCAGTCTTTCCGGATACGTCACATAACAACAGGCCGATATCTTTGTCTGGATGAGGAGAAAGGACTGCTGTTGGTGGACTCAGAGAAGGCGAATTCTAAGATGTCAGCCTTCTGCTTCAGAATATCAAAGGTCATTGTCAAGCAAAGTCAGCTGTGCCAGAATCGTGTCTGAGCCCTCATTGTGCAGTGTAGAGATTCTCACTCACCTTAATGAAGAACACGCTTTTTATTGAAACTGCAGGAGAAAATTGAAGTGGCCCAGAAGCGAGATGTAGAAGGCATGGGCGCGCCTGAGATTAAGTATGGAGAGTCCATGTGCTTCGTACAGCATGTTTCAACTGGCCTCTGGCTTACCTATGCTGCTGTTGATGCCAAATCTGCCCGTCTGGGCCCTCTAAAGAGAAAGGTAAAACAAGATGGTCAACAAAATATAAATCACCAATGAATCTTGGAGCAACTGTAACAATGTGAAGTGTTGAGTGTAAGAGCACCCGTGTTCAATTCTCAGGCCATTCTCCATAAAGAAGGCCACATGGATGATGCACTCACAGTGGCTCGATCCCAGACTGAAGAGTCCCAAGCTGCCAGAATGATTTACAGCACAACAGGCCTCTTCAACCAGTTCATCAAGTAGCACCACTTCATTTTATTTGATTCTTTGCTATGTTTTTGCTTCGTAGGTACAGCATATTCTCATTGTGTCCTTCTCATGTCTCCAGAGGCCTAGATGCCCTGAGTGGGAAAAACAAATCTGCCAACCCACCATCTCTGCCCATGGACACAGTGGTGCTCTCCCTGCAGGACCTCATCTTCTACTTCCGACCCCCCGAGGAGGAGCTGGAGCACGAGGACAAACAGTTCAAGCTTCGCTCGCTCAAGAACAGACAGAACCTGTTCCAGGAAGAGGTTGGTCTACCTACTGAGGGATGACTTCATGAAAGCGTATAAAGGCTGCATGTTTGGATGTAAATGTAGGTTGTTTCGTCTGTTTCCATTCAGTATTTGTATTTCAGCCCTCTGTAAGTTTATATTGTCTTTAACAGGGAATGATAAGTCTCGTCCTGGACTGTGTTGATCGGCTCAATGTCTACAACACAGCCGCCCACTTCTCAGAGTATGCTGGGGAAGAAGCCGCTGAGTCATGGAAGGAGATAGTGAACTTACTGTATGAATTGCTGGGTAAGTCTGATGATTGGTTCTGTGCATTCATGGCGACATTCATGGTACCCCATATCGACCCACCTTTCGTGTTTTTGAAAGTGCTGCATTGACAAGCTTTTCTGCCGCTCTTCTTTTGTGAAGCTTCTTTGATCAGAGGTAATCGTACCAACTGTGCCCTCTTCTGTGATAACCTCGACTGGCTGGTCAGTAAATTGGATCGTTTGGAGGCATCCTCAGGTATATATAGACATGCAGAAGCTCTTTTAAATGTATAACATCTTGTTTGTTCTCTTTGAAAGACAACATACGTTAGACCGACTACATAACTGTGAATGAATTTACAGGAATCCTGGAGGTGTTGTATTGTGTTCTGATTGAGAGTCCAGAGGTGCTGAATATCATCCAGGAGAATCACATCAAATCTATCATCTCTCTGCTGGATAAGCATGGACGCAACCATAAGGTCAGGAACATGTAACACTGTTTGCTGAGCATGTTGGAAAAACCAGAAACATCTGAGCTGATTGCACTTCATATATTCTATGATATGTAAAAATCGTGATATATAATCTCAAGTTTCAAGGCAACTACAGAACAATCATGAATTTCTGTCTCCTTTGTCTTGTCAGGTCTTGGATGTGCTCTGTTCTCTGTGTGTGTGTAATGGGGTGGCTGTAAGGTCAAATCAGAATCTCATCACAGAGAACCTGCTTCCAGGTCGTGACCTCCTACTTCAAACCAACATTATCAATTATGTAACCAGGTGGGTGAGTTTGTACGAGCACCCTTCAGTACAGGATGTACATGGTGTACCCAGTTATCTAAACTTCTGCTCCGAGCTATGATTTGTTCTGTGATCCTCTTTCAGCATGAGACCCAACGTTTTCCTTGGAACTTGTGAAGGATCTACTCAGTATAAGAAGTGGTATTTTGAGGTGATGGTGGACCACGTGGAGCCGTTCCTTACAGCTCAGCCATATCACCTGCGTGTGGGTTGGGCTCTGACAGAGGGCTACAGTCCATACCCTGGAGGAGGGGAAGGCTGGGGGGGCAACGGGGTTGGGGATGACCTCTACTCCTACGGTTTTGATGGGCTTCACCTCTGGTCAGGTAAAGTAAATATAGTATTACGTAGAAATAGTCTTTTGCATGCTTTTAACCAGCACCGACACCATCACCAGGTCCAATTTGGACAGTTTATTTATTTATTAAAACTCTTTTTTGATATTTTTACATTTTCCTACATGACACCTACAACTTATACAGATAAACTTTCATATTTATGGACGAACATGAATTCATTTACCGTATGTGTCCACAGGACGTGTTCCGCGTCATGTTGCCGCACCCAATCAGCACATCCTAGCTGCAGAGGACGTGGTCAGCTGCTGTCTGGACCTGAGCGTGCCCAGTATTTCCTTCCGTATCAATGGGCATCCTGTTCAGGGCATGTTTGAGAACTTCAACCTGGATGGCCTGTTCTTCCCTGTTGTCAGCTTCTCTGCAGGCATTACGTAGGACACTATAAATCATAATTCTAATTTTTTTTCTTTAACAAGTGTAGTGCAGTTATGGCATATGAGACTAATGTCAGTTTTCCACTCGAACTGCAAGGTTGCGATTTCTTCTCGGAGGGCGTCATGGGGATTTCAAGTTCCTCCCACCTCCAGGCTATGCTCCATGCTATGAAGCAGTGCTGCCCAGGGACCGTTTGCGGATTGAGCCCATCAAGGAGTATAAGCATGATTTTGATGGTGTCCGCAACCTGTTAGGTCCAACTCAGTCCCTCTCACATACAGCCTTCACTCCTTGCCCTGTGGACACCATACAGGTAAAATCCCATTCCATCTCTTTTTCATCTTCATCTTTTCCGCTGCTCTGAATTTATTATTCTTTCAGATTGTGCTTCCTCCTCATTTGGAGCGCATTCGAGAGAAGCTCGCAGAAAATAGCCATGAGTTATGGGCTGTTACTCGCATCGAACAAGGGTGGACCTTTGGACCAGTGAGTTTTGCTGTTGGTTGTCTTTCCCATAGAAAATGTTGTTGTTTACACAAACAATATTGATAAAAAAATCTTTTCATTTTACTTTTTAAAATCAAAGTTTCGTGATGACAACAAGAAGCTGCATCCCTGCCTGGTAGATTTCCAGAGTCTGCCTGAACCAGAGAAGAACTACAATTTAGCGATGTCAGGAGAGACACTCAAGTAAGTGGTGGGCTTCACTTGAATAACAGCTCTGTGCTTTTCATCTCTTTGCATTTCTAATGTTTCTTGTAATTCGCTTCAAAGGACTCTGCTGGCACTCGGTTGTCATGTTGGAATGGGAGATGAGAAAGCAGAGGAGAATCTGAAAAGGACCAAGCTCCCCAAAACGTGAGCAGCAGGGCTTTTCATTTATTTTGACTGATTCTGTGACCCCGCTTTTGTTTATCATGCATTTTGGTAACATGCTCTCCAGCACCCATTCTCATCACAAAGCATTGCTTGTTAGTTACATGCAGAGTAATGGATATAAACCAGCCCCTCTGGACCTCAACCATGTCAAGCTGACGCCTAATCAGAACACTCTGGTGGAGAGACTGGCAGAAAACGGACACAATGTGTGGGCAAGAGACCGGGTTCGCCAGGGCTGGACATACAGTATTGTACAGGTACCAGCATTCTTTCTATGGGAAAGTCCCTATAATTATAAAAATAAGTATGTGTAGATATTTCGATGGGTTTATTGTATTACATTTTTATGTTTGATATTACTTTATTGAATAGGATATAATGAACAAGCGCAACCCCCGTCTGGTCCCCTACAACCTACTGGATGAAAAGACTAAAAAGACCAACAGAGACACAGTTTGCGCAGCTGTTCGCACTCTCATCGGCTATGGTTACAACATAGAACCACCTGACCAGGAGAGCAGTAAGTCTGCACCGCTATCTACAAGCAGGAATATTTGTTCATTTCATTTCTGTGTGAATTTTACAAGATTGTTATTAGAGCTGTGGGCGTCATTTTACAAGCTTTTTTCAGTTTTCATTACTGTGTTTGTGTTAATGTAGGCGGGGATGGACCAGGCAGCACCCGCGGAGATAAGATCAGAGTGTTCAGAGCGGAGAAATCTTATGTTGTCACACAGGGGAAGTGGTACTTTGAGTTTGAGGCTGTGACAGTCGGGGAGATGCGAGTGGGCTGGGCCAGGCCCAGTGTTCGCGCAGACACTGAACTCGGTGCAGATGAGTTGGCGTACGTCTTTAATGGATTCAAGGTGAGAGCAAGTTTACGTGCTTTTGAAGGATTCCAAAGACTCCGTAATACAGAGCTCTAAAATTGTCAGTTTTCTTTCTCAGGCCCAACGTTGGCATGTGGGAACTGAGCCATTTGGTCGTCAGTGGCAATCTGGTGATGTGGTGGGTTGTATGATTGACCTCACAGAGATGAACATCATGTTTACACTTAATGGAGAAATGTTAATCAGCGACTCAGGCTCTGAGATGGCCTTCAAGGATATCGAGATAGGAGAGGGTAAGAGGAGTCACAGCTGATACAAAATGAAGAGACATTGCATATGAGCACATGTGTGTTTGTCTTTCTGACTCACGTTCGTGCATGTGTGAAACATCCCTAGGCTTCATACCTGTGTGCAGTCTGGGTCTGTCCCAGGTTGGAAGGATCAACTTGGGTCAAAACGTCAGCAGTCTGCGTTTCTTTACCATCTGTGGCCTGCAAGAGGGATTTGAACCATTTGCTATCAACATGAAAAGAGACATTACCATGTGGTTCAGCAAGAGCCTTCCCCAGTTCATCACTGTGCCTACTGATCATCCTCACATTGAGGTATTGTGCATGAATCGCAGATGAAATATTTCTTTGTTCCTATTACGAGATAAGTTATATTCTTTCGATCACCACCTGGCCTGCTTCTGTTTATGCTCTAGATGTCCCGGGTTGATGGGACAGTGGAGACTCCCCCTTGTCTCAAAGCGACCCACAAGACGTTTGGATCCCAGAATGCCAACACAGATCTGCTGTTCCTAAGACTCAGCATGCCAGTTGAGTTTCATGAGACCTTCAAAGTCCCAGCGGGGACCACCCTTCTCACTCGAGCCCTTACCATTCCTGAGGATGAGGTGGTAGAGGTAGACCCCGACTCTGACTTTGAAATACTCAAGAAGTCAGCTACTCGCAAAGAGCAGGAGGAGGAGAAGAAAGAACCTTCTGTGCCTAAAGAGATCCCCGCCATCAAAAATGGAGAGAACGAGAAGGATGCCTCAACTGAGAAAAGCAAGAAGAAAGGGTTCGTATAGATTCATGTTGAGTGACTTGATAAGGGGTGTACAAGATGTGTGGGGTTTGACAAGACTACAAATGGGATGATATGTTTAAACTTTCATATGTAGTGAGTAATTGCTGCTGTTATCTGCAGATTCCTTTTCAAGGCTAAGAAGGCTGCATTGATCACTCCACCCCCTGTTGTTCCCACCATGCCCCGTTTAGTGGAGGATGTGGTGCCAGACGACAGGGATGATGTCGACATCATCCTCAACACCACCACGGTATGACTATAACTTATATAATTATCGTACACATAACCATGTCAAATCATTTCACGGTTGTGCTTATACTGATACCATAATTAACATACAATATTTTATAAGATAAGATAAAACTTTATTTATCCCATGCAGAGGAAATTAAATTATTACAGCCGGTAAAGTATAAAAAAGAGAGGCAAAGAAAAATCAAGATTAAAAAAGGATGCAGAATAGAAAATAAAAATAAACTATATTATGTACATTCCAGCTATGTTTATGTACATTGTGTGCAAGATTATAAGCATACTGTTGCTGGTACTGAATTGCACATGAGAAAAATACTGTTGCCTAATAAATATTGAATTGCACATGATCAAATGTGGATAATAAATACAGTGTTTTGCACAGTAGAGAAAAAAATATACAACGCAGAAAAAAAATGTGACATGTTGCACTGGGTGTAAAGGATATGAATATATGTTAGCTTAGATAACAGTGATGCAGTGAATCATCTTCAGCCGAACCTGTACTGATGTTAATTTCCCACCCACTTCCTTCCCTTACAGTACTATTATTCTGTGCGAGTGTTTGCGGGGCAGGAGCCCAGTGGCGTGTGGGTGGGCTGGATCACACCTGACTATCACCAGTATGACCCTCATTTTGACATCAGCAAAGTGAGAAATGTAACAGTCACTGTAGGTGATGATAAAGGCAACATTCATGACAGGTATGTTGCTCTTGCATACAGAAAGTAAACAAAAAAACATATTTTTATTTAAAATAACAAACATACAAGAAATATTCTAATTTTTTTCTGTCTTGCTCAGTATAAAACGCAGTAACTGCTACATGGTATGGGGAGGGGAGTTCAGCAGCTCCCAGCAGACCCGAGTCAGTCAAGAGGATTTTGTGATCGGCTGTCTTATTGATTTGGACACAGGACTCATGACTTTCACTGCTAATGGAAAAGAGATCAACACGTTTTACCAGGTCAGAAAAGCTTCCGTCTGGTATTCATCCCGTTTGTTGTACAGTCATGGTTATTTAATGCAATCATGTTGTGTTCCCTCCTTGCAGGTGGAGCCCAACACAAAACTCTTCCCAGCTGTCTTTGTTCTTCCTTCCAGTCAGAACATGATTCAGTTTGAGCTTGGCAAGCTCAAGGTCAGTCACAGAACATCTCAGTATGTGCCAATGCTCAAAGTCAAGACTACACATTGCAGACTTTGTTATGTAACTGTCTTCCTTTACTTGTCTTGGTAGAACATTATGCCCATCTCAGCCGCCATGTTCCGGAGTGAACGCAAGAACCCTGTCCCCCAGTGCCCTCCTAGACTGGATGTCCAGATGTTAACTCCGGTCATCTGGAGCCGTATGCCCAACCACTTCCTCGCTCCAGAGACTGGGCGTGTTAGCGAGAGACTGGGCTGGGTGGTGCAGTGCCAGGAGCCTCTTACCATGATGGCCCTCCACATCCCAGAGGAGAACAGGTCAGAGCTGTATCACTCTGTATTTATCCGTGGCAGTGTTAGGAGTTACAAAAATGCGTTAACCCCTTTGCATCCTCCAGGTGCATTGACATCCTGGAGCTGTCGGAACGTATGGACCTGCTGACGTTTCACTATCACACTCTGAAGCTTTATGGCTCAGTGTGTGCTTTGGGAAACAATCGGGTGGCTCACGCCCTGTGCAGCCATGTGGATGAATCCCAGCTCTTCTACGCCATAGAGAACACCTACCTACCTGGACCAATGAGGAGTGGCTTCTACGACCTGCTTATCAGCATGCACCTGGAGTCTGCCAAGAGGAACCGGCTGGGAACCAACAAGGAATTCATCGTTCCAATGACTGACGATACGCGCAGTATCACTCTGTACACTGAAAAATCTCACGCTCTGCCTGGGGTCGGCCTCACCACGTGTCTGCGTCCAAAACTCCACTTTTCCTTTGTTGGGTTTGTGGGAACAGATCCAGACATCTACACACTGAGTCCAGCCATCCCCTTACAGGTGAGGTTGAACAGCTGTGGTGTTTTCATGGAACCCTCGAGTCACTAATCATCATAAGTTTGCTTGTGCCTCCAGGTGCTAAAGACCAAGGCCCTGAACATGCTGACTGAGGCTGTGCAAGATGGAGGTCAAGCCATGAGAGATCCTGTGGGAGGAAGCGTTGAGTTTCATTTTGTTCCAATCCTGAAGCTCATCAGTACCCTCCTCATCATGGGTGTGTTTGATGATGAAGATGTCACACACATTCTGAAGATGCTTGAGCCCACGGTCTTCAGCATCAAGAAAGTAGAGGAGCCCGTTGAGGAGAATGCCAACTTGAAGGAAGAGAAGGAACAAAAAGCACCCACTAAAGCAGAAGTGGTGAGGGAAGAAGAGGAAGAGGCCGTGGAGGGAGAAGAAGAGGAGTTTGAGGATGATGGCTTAGGTGAAGAAGAGGAAGAGGAGGAGGAGGAAGAAATGGAGGAAGAGGAAGAATTAGAGAATGCAGAAGCAGTCATGCTGCATGAAGAAATGGTGGAGGGGACAGAGCCGGTGAATGGTGAGAAAGGAGCTGAGGAAACAGAGAAAGAGAAACCTGCAGAGACAGCTGGGGAGACTAAAGAGGAACAACTCGAGCAGGGGCTTTTCCAGATGAAGCTGCCAGAGTCTGTCAAACTGCAGGTATGGCCCGTCTTTTTAGAATACACAAAAAGCTCTTCTCTCAAGTGATACTGTTAATGAAGTATTAGTGATTCACTTCAGCTTTTGTCCTTAGATGTGCACTCTACTGCAGTATTTCTGTGACTGTGAGCTGCGTCACAGAGTGGAGGCCATCACTGCTTTTTCAGACCAGTTTGTCAGCCAAATACAGTCCAACCAGCGACAGCGCTACAATGAACTTATGCTAGCCTTCACCATGAGTGCAGCCGAGACCGCCCGCAAGACCCGCGAATTTCGCTCCCCACCACAGGAGCAGGTACACCCAGGATATACTCCCAAAAGAACAAACACCACTTCCTCTCATTTGGTCACTCACGTATTTGTGTATGCATTTTTATTCTTTCCCCAAAACTGTAGGTCAACATGCTCATGAACTTTAAGAACTGCGCTGAGGATGACGAGTGCCCCGTTCCCGATGACGTCCGCGAGTCTATGCTGACGTTTCACAATGCTCTGCTGGGGCACTGTGGTAAGTCTTCATCTACCGTATCAAGTCTGTCTACATCAGCATCCAAGGATGACACTGTGACTAGCAGCTTTGAATAGAAATGACAGTATCTCAATTAAAACTTCACTCTCAGGTGTTCACATTGAAGAGGAAGAAGAAGAGGAAGAAGTGGATAATTCTGTCCGAGGACGTCTGCTCCGTTTGTTGGAAAAGGTGAAAAAATTCCGTGAGAAGAAGGTAGAGGTGGAGCCTGAGCCACAGGAGGATAAAAAACCAAGTGAGCCTCTCAGTTTTTGCTTGCCATGAACAACTGTAACAAAAACACAACTTTTGTAGAGCAGCATTTATCTGGAGAAAAACCTGTCAAGTGATCCAAAACAAAGAACATTAGAACACGTACTAGAACCTGAAAAGCATCAGGAGCCACTTTGCTCTCTTTCAAAGTGAAATGAAACTCATTATGAGCATCATGGCTTTCAGTATATGGATCATATAGCAAGAAGTTTGTTCACCCCTTGTTGAGGAACTACACTGGCAGAAAAATGGCAGTTACTTACTAATCAAATGTTTACCACCCATGTCAAAAACCCCCTCTATAGTCACTTTACTACAGTGCATAGTATCTCTTGTACTATTGCTTTGCTTTTTGTACTCTGTTTACCAGGCACATTGCAGGAGCTCATTTCCCACACCATGATCCACTGGGCCCAGGAGTCATTTATCCAGAACCCTGAGCTCGTCCGCATGATGTTCAGCCTTCTTCACAGGCAGTACGACGGGCTGGGTGAACTCATGCGTGCCCTTCCCAAAGCTTACACCATCAACGCAGTGTCAATTCACGACACCATGGACCTGCTGGAGTGCTTAGGCCAGATCCGCTCACTGCTTATTGTCCAGATGGGTCCAGAAGAGGAGAGGCTGATGATTCAAAGCATCGGGTTAATATAAGATTTCCTTTATTCTGAAGTTCTTGCCTTGAAGTGAATTCTTTGAGAAGTACTTCTGGCAAAAACTAAATGTCGGCAACAAATGTTTGTCTTCCTTAGGAACATCATGAGTAACAAAGTCTTCTATCAGCACCCCAACTTGATGCGAGCTCTGGGCATGCATGAAACTGTCATGGAGGTCATGGTTAATGTACTGGGTGGTGGGGACTCAAAGGTATGCTTTTATTCCATTCAGCTGCATTGTAAGTGTGCTTAGTGTACGCTTTCTGTTGCCACAAAACTAGGCAAGAACACCAACACTGCTTGCTACTTAACTTTAAATTTGCAACATGCTTTCTCCCAATAGGAGATCAGATTCCCTCGAGTGGTGACCAACTGTTGCCGTTTTCTTTGCTATTTCTGTCGCATCAGTCGTCAGAATCAGCGCTCTATGTTCGACCACCTCAGCTACCTTCTCCAGAACAGTGGCATTGGCCTTGGTGAGTGTCTTTGCTAAGTTCCAGCATTATTCTTGCTGATTTAATCTTGAAGTGCGAACTGTGATAAAGCTGGACGTCCCGTGTCCTTCTTTAGGAATGCGGGGCTCGACCCCCTTGGACGTGGCTGCAGCCTCTTGTATCGACAACAACGAGCTGGCATTGGCTCTCCAAGAACAGGACCTAGAAATGGTAAAATACATTCAATATGCACAATCACAAGGATCGTTCAAAAAGCCTTCATCACTTGAATACACTGATATCTTTCCAGGTGGTAAAGTATTTAGCTGGATGTGGACTTCAGAGCTGTCCAATGCTACTGGCTAAAGGCTACCCTGACATCGGCTGGAATCCATGTGGTGGAGAGAAATACCTTGACTTTCTTCGCTTTGCTGTATTTGTCAATGGTCTGTGTTTTATTTTGCTACACGATGCAATATTTAATTCCATTGCCTATGTTGTTTCTGTTTTTCTCGTTTAATAATAACAGTTAATCCATTTTTCCTGTAGGAGAGAGCGTAGAAGAGAATGCCAACGTGGTGGTGCGTCTCCTCATCCGCCGCCCTGAGTGCTTTGGTCCGGCCCTGAGAGGGGAGGGTGGTAATGGTCTGCTGGCTGCAATAGAAGAGGCCATCAAAATATCAGAGGACCCTGCGAGAGATGGTCCCAGTGTTAAGAAAGACAGGCGCTTTCCCATGTAGGAGCTCTGCTTTGATTTATAGGCCGTAAAGAGGCACCAAAAGAGTGCATTATCTTCTTGACTGTTTCTGTAGCAGAAAAATTTAGAGCCACTTTCTTTTGTGTGGTAGGTTTGGAGGAGAGGAGCAGCATGAGGAGAACAGGGTGCACCTAGGAAACGCCATCATGTCCTTCTACTCTGCCCTTATTGACTTGCTGGGACGCTGTGCTCCAGAGATGCACGTAAGCTGTTTAGTGGCAACCGCACTGGACTTCACAAACAGGAATAGGAAATCTAGTTGGAAATGTCTTTATTAAAAAAACATGCTTTTGTCTCCACAGTTGATCCAGGCTGGTAAGGGTGAGGCTCTGAGGATCAGGGCCATCCTGAGGTCTCTCGTACCTATTGAGGATCTGGTGGGAGTCATCAGCCTTCCTGTTCAAATTCCTTCTTTTGGAAAAGGTAAAGACTCGAGAGAACGTACTGAATTCATGAATCAGAGTATGATGTTAGCATCCTGACTAGTGCCCGAGGTTTAACTACATGTAATGTTACCATACACTGTATACATATACTGTGTACATTTTTCCTAAATGTTTTCTTCATATTGTGCTTAGACAACAGCATCATAGAACCAAAGATGTCAGCCAGTTTTGTGCCGGATCACAAGGCTCCCATGGTGCTGTTCCTGGACAGAGTGTATGGTATTGATAACCAGGATTTCCTGCTCCATGTGCTGGAGGTGGGCTTTCTGCCTGACATGAGGGCTGCTGCCTCTCTGGACACGGTGAGCTCCAGTTTACAAACATACAGTCATACACCGTCCTTGGAGAGCAGTGCATGGCAGGATTGTAATGGTACTGTTGGGCTTGATTCACTGCTCCAGTTCCTTTCCATCAGGTTGCTTTCAGCACCACAGAGATGGCCCTGGCTTTGAACCGCTACCTATGTTCTGCTGTGTTGCCACTCATCACCAAGTGTGCCCCGCTCTTTGCTGGCAGTGACCATCGGGCCATAATGATTGACTCCATGTTGCACACAATCTACCGGCTGTCTCGCGGACGAGCCTTCACAAAGGCCCAAAGAGACATCATTGAAGAGTGCCTCATGGCTTTGTGCAAGTGAGTTTAACCTCATAGCAAACTTTTGAATTTTGGCAGGTTCGAAGTTGAAGTTAACTTTGTTCCTCTTTATTTCAGACATCTACGTCCATCTATGCTTCAGCACTTACTGAGACGGCTGGTGTTTGATGTGCCCATTCTCAATGAGTACGCCAAAATGCCACTGAAGGTATGAGCACCTTTAGACGTTCTGAAACTATTAAAAACAACATGTTCTTTGGTATTCATTTTTCACTTTCACTTTCATTTTTTTGCGTCCTGCAGCTTTTGACCAATCACTATGAGCGGTGTTGGAAGTATTATTGCCTCCCTAATGGTTGGGCCAACTTTGGAGTTGCGTCAGAAGAGGAGCTGCATCTGACCCGCAAACTGTTTTGGGGGATCTTTGAATCTCTAGCACACAAGGTGCAGCTCCTGCTATATGAGATTTTTCTTTGTCGGTATATCACATGGTGTAAGGGCAGATTGTAATGTCTCGTATTTTGATTTCAGAAATTTGATGCTGAGATTTTCAAAATTTCAATGCCGTGCATCTGCGCCATTGCTGGGGCCATTCCTCCTGACTACGTCGATGCCAGCTACTCCTCCAAAACTGAGAAAAAGGCGTCAGTAGATGCAGAGGGAAACTTTGATCCCAAACCAGTAGAGACTGCAAAGTGAGGATTTTTCACGCCTCTCAAGACATAAAGTATCTCTCTGTAGAGTTATGAAAGCTAAATGTGCTGTTTTTCCTCCTCCAACCACAGCACTATCATCCCAGAGAGACTGGATGCCTTTATCAACAAATATGCAGAATATACACATGATAAATGGGCCTTTGAAAAGGTAGAGCTTTTATTTTCACTCACTGTCTAATACCGTTCTTCAGTTAATTCAGGAGCAACATGCTGGTTCAGTTTGATCAGAGTGAATATACATTATGTGCTCCGAGGGATTTATAATTCCAAATAGATACAGACTTACTACAAGTAAAGAGGAGGTCATTAAATATTTGGAAGCACTGATGCTGTCATACATAATGTATATACATGAATGTTTCAGATCCAGAATAACTGGTCATACGGTGAGGCGCTGGATGAAAACGCAAAGACTCATCCCATGCTAAGGCCATACAAAACCTTCTCAGAGAAGGTAGGTACACTGTCACACTGTGCATTGAATCTCCCTGTGCTTCCTCATCTGTCTCCGGTTGTGATCACTGCGTTTCTTCTGGCAGGACAAAGAGATCTACCGTTGGCCAATCAAAGAGTCAATCAAAGCCATGATTGCATGGGAGTGGAACATCGATAAAGCTAGAGAGGAAGAAGAGTCAGAGAAGAAGAAGGCAGCATCCCGGAAAATCTCACAGACTGCTCAGGTGCATAGCAGTGGGATGAATGTACTAATACTCATAATGTCAGTCATTATTAGTATGTATTATAATATATTTCTCTCTGTTCCAGGCAACCTACGACCCAAGCCATGGCTACAGTCCCCAGCCCATTGATATCACACACATGGCTCTTTCAAGAGACCTGCAGGTACAGCAGTGAATAGCTGAGCCTTCTGCGCTCTAATCTTTCTGTCTGATCAATATTCATTGTTTGTATCTGCTCACAGTCTATGGCAGAGCAACTGGCGGAAAATTACCATAACACCTGGGGACGGAAGAAAAAGCTGGAGCTGCAGTCCAAAGGTTAGATTTTTTTTTTAGAGGAGGGATCCTGGACATATGAAAATGAGAGATTTGACTTTTGCCCATTTTCTTCAAGAGTTTTAATGGTGCTTCTGTTTGTGTAGGAGGTGGAACACATCCACTGCTGGTGCCATATGATACTCTGACAGCAAAAGAAAAGGCTCGAGATAGAGAGAAGGCTCACGAGCTGCTCAAGTTCCTGCAGCTTAATGGATATGCTGTCACAAGGTCATACATTAGAAGAGCAGCTAATATAGATCATTTAACAGGGAATTGTAATTGTTTCATGATTGTAAACTGTATTTTCATTTCAACTGCTAACACATTTTCTGTTTAATCAATGCTGTGCCTTCTGTAGCAGTTTTAAGTCATAGCAGTGCTTGAAATCCTCTTTTATGACAGACACTCATGGAGGAAATTTATCATTAAATCTAAGTAGAGAGTACAAAACGTTAAACCTTGTTTCACTTTAGGGGCCTGAAAGATATGGAGTCTGACATCTCATCCATCGAGAAGAGATTTGCTTATGGTTTCCTGCAGAAACTGCTGAAATGGATGGAAATTGCCCAGGAGTTCATCGCTCATCTTGGTACCGGCTCGTCTGACAGAACTGTATAAGTGTAACTTAAAGTAGATCTGTGCTGCCAGTGTTATTATGATACCATCATCTCTTGTGATGTGTTGTATAGAGGCTGTGGTAAGCAGTGGACGAGTGGAAAAGTCTCCTCATGAGCAGGAAATCAAGTTCTTTGCCAAGGTAAGACTATGGTGTAAAGCTAGAGTGGTCACAATAGTGAAGGCCCAGCTGGTCCTCATTGCTAAACTAAGCGTGAAAACTCTCCCTCTCAGATCTTGATGCCTCTAATCAACCAGTATTTCAAAAACCACTGCCTCTACTTCTTGTCGACACCTGCCAAAGTTCTGGGCAGTGGTGGACATTCTTCCAATAAGGAGAAGGAGATGATTGCAAGGTGATTTCCTTTCTTATACAGACGTTACGCTTTGTATTCTTTTCATCGCTTTCTTGCTTTTATCAGCATTTCCTTTTTCTTGCATTTCCCTTGCCTTCCCTTTCCTTTGCCTCTCATCGTAGTATCTTCTGTAAAATGTCCGCTCTGGTGAGACACAGAGTTTCTCTCTTTGGTAAGAAGTCAGTTTCTTTCTGAATCTTTTCTGTGTTTCTCTCATGTGGCTCTTTGTATTGACTGAATGTATTGTGCAGTGTTGGTCTAGATTCTATAGAAGACCTCATAACAGCAGAACTGTATTTGTATGTGCAGGAACGGATGCATCAGCGATTGTTAACTGTCTTCACATCCTGGCACGCTCATTGGATGCAAGGTTTAGTATTTTTTTCATTTTCTAACAGGCCATTAAGATGAATATGTTTTTGTTTTGTTTTTGTTCATCTTTATGATCTGTCTTATTTGCTTAATTAGGACAGTAATGAAGTCAGGGCCTGAGATTGTGAAAGCAGGGCTGCGGTCATTCTTTGAGAGTGCTGCTGATGATATAGAGAAGATGGTAGAGAACCTCAAACTGGGCAAAGTATCCAAAGGCAATCAGGTAATAGAAGGACATTTTATCTGAAATATTGCTATTCCTTGACTGCTGCATATGATCAGTTAAACATTTGACCTTAAATATCCTGAGTTGATGATCATGTGCTGCTTCTCTCCTTTAAAGCAAGTGAAAGGCGTGTCCCAGAACATTAACTACACAACCATTGCCCTGCTACCAGTGCTTACCTCCCTGTTTGATCACATCGCTCAGCACCAGTTTGGAGATGATGTCATCCGTGAGTGCTTTCACATCAGTACTATTCCTGATTTTACACAGGGTTTATTCATTCATTCACCCTGACACTCGTGTACCTGTCCCTGTTGCTTGCTCACAGTGGATGATCTACAGATGTCATGCTATCGCATCATGTGTAGCATCTACTCCCTGGGCACTGTCAAGAACCCACATGTTGAGAGGTAACTCCAATACTGCATACGTTACAATCTGTGGACTCATTTACACTTGGGAGCATTTTTTCTACTTGTCCTTTGCATTGGCAGGCAAAGACCAGCTCTTGGAGAGTGTTTGGCTCACCTTGCAGCAGCTATGCCAGTGGCCTACTTGGAGCCCCATTTGAACGAATTCAACGCTTTCTCTGTCTACACCACAAAGACACCCAGAGAGAGAGCCAGTGAGTGCATTACTATTTCCTCTGATTTGTTTTCTCTCTAACAACATGCCTTGTTTCTGACTTTTCACTACTTCTCCTCTGAATGCCAAAGTCTTGGGCCTTCCCAATGAGGTCCAGGAATTATGTCCAGATATTCCAGAACTGGATGCTCTGCTAAAGGAAATTGGAGACTTGGCAGAGTCAGGGGCTCGTTATACTGAGATGCCCCATGTGATTGAAATCACTCTGCCCATGCTGTGCAACTACCTGCCCCGCTGGTGGGAGAGAGGGCTTGAGAACTTCCCCGAGATGGAGGCCCGGCTCTGCACCGATGTCACGTCAGAGCACCTCAATCAGCTGCTAGGCAGCATCATGAAAATTGTAGTCAACAACTTGGGTATTGACGAGGCCTCTTGGATGAAGAGGTTGGCTGGTGAGTACCATTTAAACTCCATGAATGTGTCACTGAGTACACCTGAGTGTGTTTTTGTACAAGTGAGATCACTCCATCTGTTTTCTCTCCCAGTGTTTTCACAGCCCATTGTCAGCAGGGCAAAACCAGAAATGCTCAAGTCCCACTTTATCCCGACAATGGAGAAGCTGAAGAAACGCACCTCGAAGGTGGTGGCTGAAGAGGACCATTTGCGGATGGAGGGGAAATCAGAGGGGGATGAGGAAGACGGCACCATACGTGATGAGTTTGCTGTCCTCTGCAGAGACCTGTACGCCCTCTACCCTCTACTTATTCGCTATGTGGACAACAACAGGTACAATAAAGTGATAAACACCAACATATTACATATTTTGAACTGTGAATCCTACTGGTACTGATAGAGTTGCAGCAAAATGCATTTATCTTTTCATATATTGTTCATTAGCTAAACCGATTGTGATTTTGGGGAGGCTTAAAGTCATTTATTCTGCTACAGGGCAAGATGGCTGACATGCCCAGACCCAGATGCAGAAGAGCTCTTCCGAATGGTTGGAGAGGTCTTTATTTTCTGGTCGAAATCTCACGTGAGTATGTCCATTTGGCCTTTGAATGTAGCCATCCGTAGCAGCTCTCACGCCTTTCTGTACTATACATTTCCTGCTTCTCTCTGTGTTGTAGAACTTCAAGCGAGAGGAGCAGAACTTTGTGGTGATGAATGAGATCAATAACATGTCATTCCTCACCGCTGACAGCAAGAGCAAAATGAGCAAGGTGAGTTAATGAAAGGCAGAGCCAGCACGACGGCGGGGCTGGCATACTGTCAGATCTCAAATCAGGCATTTTGTGTAACAACTGTATTCCTTTCTTTGCGCCCTTGTTTTTTTTTATCACGGTTTTCAGATTTTGTTATTTTCCAAGCTGTTTTGAGCCGGTTAATAAACGGCCATTTATTAAACATGTGGCCGTACAAAATTCACTGACTATAATCCTTCAAAGCAATCTAAAACAGATGCACCAGGTACATGATTTTAAAAGATTTAAAATAAGTTTCTGATTTTGTATATGTTCAATCTTTCCATATTCTTGTTTATCAGGCTTGGCTTATCATAGCAAAGCCTGCTATATACTTTGGAGGTCTGATTTTAATTCGCAAATTTGAGAACGATAGCAGCTGTGTTAACAATATTCTCTCTCTGGCTGTCCCTTGTCCTCTTCTTTTGGGTTGCGGCTGGGTTTCCAGGGCGGGGACTCAGAGGTTAGACTTTGTTCCTGCACGACCGCTGTGCTGACCGCATGGCACCTCACTTTGGGGGAGCTTTTCATCAACCTCTCCAGCACACTGGCACATCTGATCCACATACATCTACAAGCACACGCACACACAAGTATACTTAACTCACACGTGCACGCACACAAAGACGTGCACATTCCATTCACTGAGACATGACCCGAGACGACTTAATTTAGTGCCAGTGACACATGCTTTTTCTGTACACGCAGCTGTATCTGCTCATGAGTGGAACAAAACTTAGTTGAGCATTTGTCATTGCTATAAATATAGAGTTATTTATATTAATAGAATATGAGCGTCCTAGCCAAAATTTTCTTCAAAGGATCGACAGATGCAGTTTGGATCCACTTACACTGCCATTAGTATGGCTATACCCCAGTGTATGGACCTTTACACTTGTGCACTGACACACAGTCTCCATGTCTAACATTGATTTATGCCTGCATACTGTACACTTTAACTAGTGCCAAATGATACTTATGGAAGACCTGTCATGAGTACTCACTATGAGTATGACATTCACATTATTCTCATAAAGGATCAATGGACAAAAGGGCAGGCCCCATCTGCAGGCCCTCCCCAGTCCTGCCAGTGTGTGAGGGGGGGAGTCTGGAGGCGCTTGATGAAAGTACTCAGCTGTAGAGTTGGGCTCATGGCACTGGGCTTTACACCAAGCCCAAGGTGGCAGTGAGAGCGCAGTGCCATCATCCCGTCACTGAGTTTGCTCTTTTTTGATCATAGTTGAGTTGGAGTCTTCTGGTATGTCTTTTGTTTCTTGTCATTGAAGGATGGTTGACCTGTAGCTTTTGTAATGCAGCTTTTTGCCACTAGGGGATGATGTTAGTCTTCTCTGTGCTCTTTCTTCTTTCCTCTCTGGAAATGCCATTTCACATCATGGTTTAGCTTCCGTTACACTCCCTAGTACCCACACTAACACAAGACTTGATGCTTAACATCACTGAAGCAGATTTCTGGAAATCATTTGTTGGGTTCCCTCTTTAGAATGTGCTCAAAATGACCATGAACCTAACCAATACATTAATTCACTCTTCTTATCTAAATTACTCCCCGAAATGCTTTGCACCCTGTTCCCTCTGAACTAGTCTTCCATAACACACTTGCATCTGGCAGTGAACTGAAGCAGAAACAGTGGCTTATGAACACCTGGCACTGATAGTGTTTGCTATTCAACTTGAAAAGGGGGGTGTATATGTCTACATGTCTGACAGTGACATCCCAATAAACACCTATAATGTAGAGACTGCTGTTAGAAAGGCTGACTGACCCATTTGGTTCATTTTTCCATTTCAGCCTTAATGTACGTGTCTGAATTTGTCTCCAGGCAATCCCACAGTTAACAGACCTACCTGTAAAATCTAGCCAAGCTGAGGGTTTACACACTTGAGCCACTGTATACAACATCATGAATTTTATAAGTAGCCAGTGGACCATATTATGTACTTCTAGTACTTTTTAGCATCAATGTGTGTAATCTGAGTGGTAATGAGCACCCTATGTTTTTTCATGAAGTGGCCGTTACCGTGTGAGCGAGTTATCTACACTTCTGTGGCTCAAATAGAAATACCCTGTGACATATTCATTGAGCATGCATTTAATAGACTAAACATCCATTATGCAAAATACATTTAGATACTGTAAGCTCTCATATACACTTGCTTATCTTTGAGGACTCCAGAAAGAGCAGATAACAGAAGGACTGAACTCTCACAGAAACAGAAAGAGGAGCTCAGGAGGCGAGCACAGGGACCTGTCCCGTAGACAGCTTGTTTGACAGTAGTTGTGTGATTTAACAGCCTGCGACTAATCCATCTAACACTAATTTCAAGAATTTTGTTCTGTAACTTCATCTAAAATGTTAACCTTTCACCAAGGGCTGCGGAAAAAGACATGGGTTTGTTTTAGGTATTCATCCTGTTCGAGGAATGCTGAATGGGTTGTCACTTGAATGAAATCTGTTTTCTGTTTGCATGCTTTGTAAATGCAATTTCACTGATTTGCTTTCTTATAAGACCCATTCCTTTCAGCTTCCCTCTACCAAAGCCAGCTATATCCCCACTTTGCCTTCACATTTTCACTATACCCTCTACTTACCAGTCTGAGCTCAGAGAAACAAATGTATTTAGATTTAGGAAATACAGGAGATAATGTAAACACTTGTGTTTTATTTACACAGTGGTAACAGCTACGTGTTTAGTAAGTGAATGTGGCTGGGTTTTTTACATGGAGAAATCTTCTAATAGTACAATAAACAGCTTGTAGTCAGTCGTCACTGGAAGGTGGGATGATGTCCAATAGTTAATAGTAAAAGAATCACAAAGGTTTGTCATTAATTTTAATGGATGACTGTGTTGACAAACTCATTTTCTGTTTATCCTGATGTGATGTACGGTTGTATACTGTATAGAATTCAGTTGCATTTTTGCTCTGCTGTTGTTGCTTTCATTCCAAGCATTTTAGGAAACAATAGTTAATCACTAATGAGGGCCTCTATCCATGAGAGTGACGGCCTTGAAGGAAGGCTGTCACGTGTGGGAAACAAAGCAGTGCTCACGGTGGTGTCGTACCTGTGGCATTTTATGAGATACTGTGAATGCGTTTTGGTTTATTGTCCATTTCCTCAGGGTGGAGGTTCAGATACCGAACGTACCAAGAAGAAGAGGCGAGGAGACCGTTACTCCGTGCAGACTTCACTAATTGTGGCTGCCTTGAAAAAGATGCTCCCCATAGGCCTTAACATGTGCTCTCCCGCCGATCAGGAGCTTATCAACTTGGCCAAGATCAGATACTCTCTGGTAGTTTTCTTTCTGACTTTGTCTGCATTGTACCAAGTTAAATACTGTAGTATAAAAACCATTCCATAGCAGCTTTACCTCCCAAGTATTCTTGGGAGGACAATGGTTGATAAAATGTTTTACTCTACAGAGAGACACTGATGAAGAAGTGAGAGAGTTCCTGCAGAACAACCTTCATCTTCAGGGCAAGGTATAGTTCCTGGACTGCCTATTAGTGTTTATTTGCTTCAAAGCAGTCAGGTTTGTGTAAACAGATAATCGACCACAATGCAGTTCAGGAAGCTCTGTTTCCCTGTGTTGTGGAAGGTGGACAACCCATCCATGCGCTGGCAGATGGCCCTGTACAAGGAGATGGCAGGGAAGGCTGAAGATGCTGACGCTCCAGCAAAAGTTGTCAAGAGAGTGCAGGAGGTGTCTGCTGTCCTCTACCACCTGGAAGTGGTGAGTGTCCAATCTGAACCACACTAACTGTGATAGACTCACACTGTTTCTCCAGCACAGGTTATGAGAAATGAGTGTAACAGATGATCCCATTTTTTGAGCTGCAATGTATTATATATACATAAAACGTTACCACGGGGCACTTTGAAAATGTCTACCTTCTCTGCTGCAGACGGAGCACCCGTTTAAATCTAAGAAGATGGTGTGGCACAAACTGTTGTCCAAGCAGAGACGCCGGGCTGTGGTCGCTTGCTTTAGGATGACACCACTATACAACATTCCAAGGTGAGAAAGTTGTTAGAGCTGACATGTACAGAACGGGCACAGATGTATGAAAGTGCAAACTCATGTTTTTTTGCTCCGTTTTGTTTTTTGGATTGCAGGCACAGAGCTTCAAACATGTTCCTCGAGGGATACAAACGCAACTGGCTTCACACTGAGGGTTACTCATTTGAAGACAGGATGATAGATGACTTATCTGTGAGTGTCATCTCACATCCTTTTCATGTAAAATTGCTTTTTCTGTGCCATTACTCACCCGTCCTCCCTCTGTGGATCCCAGAAAGCAATGGAGCAAGAGGAAGGAGATGAAGAGGAGGAGAAAGAAGCGAAGCCAGATCCCCTCCACCAACTTATTCTGCATTTCAGTCGTACCGCTCTCACAGAAAAGAGGTTAGATAGATCCTTACTGATGCGATACTGAGAAGCAGGGATGTGGTAGAAACACAGGGTGAGAGGTCATTCCTTGTTCACTGATTGTCTTTTCTTGTCCCCATTTCAGTAAACTTGATACAGATCATCTTTATATGGCATATGCCGACATTATGGCAAAGGTGAGTCACTGCAGAGGGTTTCGGCTGTGAGTTTGATACGTGTACAACGTACTTTGAAACACTCATATTTTTTCTTTTCCTCTCCATTTGTTCAGAGTTGTCATATTGGTGAGGAAGAAGAAGGGGGAGAGGAAATGGTGGAAAATGCTGAGGATGAGATGTCCTTTGAGGTGCGACAGTCAGAACTGGTAATGGGCGGCCAGGGGCTAGGGACCAGGAACACAGTGGAGCGGTAGCTCTCAACGCATTGAGTGACCTCATCATCGGCACATTACTTCACAACCACATCTCTCTCTCTCTCTCTCTCTCTCTCTCTCTCTCTCTCTCTCTCTCTTTGTTTTGTCTCATTGCCTCCGTCTGTTCTGTCTGTGCTCTGTCCTCTCTGTTTGTATGTTGTGCTTCATTCATTGTGAGTTGCTCGATTTAGAAACTCAAAGCTCCAATCCAGACTCTATCAGTTGCTATATGTACACTAATCTTTTCAAATCTCTTGAGACACCTTGAGACAAAAAGGTAAATTTTAGCAAATTGTTTAAATGTACCATTCGCTATTGCAAAACAGCCTGTTCACACTATTTTGTGCCTTGAATCTGGATTGGGTCTAATTAGATTAACTGAATGTAATTTAACATCAACAATAACAATAGTAATCACACTAATGATAACTCGTTTTTAAAATCAGTTATCAGCTCAGCTTGATGGATAATTTAAACCACTTTGGATAAAGTTATGAAAATGAAGCAACGTGTCAGAAAAATGTAGCTTTTCTTCCTGTTTCGTCACACAGCTGACCACTCTGTCCACTCTAGTTTTAATCCTTATAGCTCATTGGAGTGGACTGGCAGGGCTTTTTATACTTTATGGTTTCTATTGAGAGGCACCACCTGCTGCCACCTGTCAGACCTTCACTACATTCCTTGTGTCAGGTTTATGAGTCTCACACACTGTCCTCACTGATACACCCACTGCTGACTCCACTGTTGGAGGCAGCTGGAGCTGAACCATTAAAGAACTCCACTCAGATTTTTTTTTTTTTTGTTTGAGCATAAATAGTTTCTGTGCTTCGTCATGTTGTTGCATTAAACTACTAAAGAATTATTGAATTTAATTAAATTCAAAAATGCCCTCCAAACATGTGAGTGCTGATATCAAACTGGGGAGTTAGACATGCTCAAAGATTTTATGAAAAGCCTGGAGGTGATATTGGGTGTGTGACCAAAGGCCGTTCAAATTCAGATCTCTACTGAGAATGTCTGAGTGTGTTTTAACACAAACTCATTGACTAGTGATGTCATTCCTCCCAGTTTATATAGCTGTCCCATTTGTCGCTCTCTCTGTCTCTTTCCCATCACTTCATGTAATCTCTCTCACCCTCATAACACCAGTCTTCATTAACTGAATGCTGCTAATCAATGTTCCCTTCCCCCACTCACATAGCATACTGACAGACTACAGTGAAAGCCAGCATAGAACATGCAGTGTTAAGAGCTATATATTCATGCACATAGTCATCGTTTTAAAAGTACATGCACCACATCATTCAGTGCATAGTTCAGAATCAGCTTTCAGTAGATAGTCAGGGACTACAGTGCAAATTTGAGGTCCAACTGCTCGACACATAGTGGGTAGGTCATGGCCAGGCATACGTGGGTGGGTGGGTGGGGGGTTGGGTTTGGGAAGGGAGGTGGGGGTGGCAAGGGGTGGCATGGTGGGGGTTGTTCTAGGGTCAGGATGTGGGATGCTACAAGTTGATTTGTGATGTGGATGAACAGAGGAATGTCAGTTTGTCCGCTGGATTCAGAGATATTAATTTGATTGCCATTGTCTTTCCATAATGGCATTTCATTCCCAGTTGGCTCATTAGTGTAAATAAAGAATTGTACATTATCACAAGTGCAAAATTATTTTGCATGAATATTTCTAACTGTTTCGTAAAGCGAAGGCACACCGCTACGGAATGCCAAAGAAATATCTCGGATACAGAGGGTTTGCAGCTCTTGTCCAAAGTGTCTTATTTGCAGGGCTGCTGCAATAAAGACACTTTGGCGAGCTGTGTGGCTAAAATGCTAAGCCAATGGGGCTGTTTCCTGTAGTCTAACGCTTGCTCCAGCCAGCAAACGTGAAGAAGTAGTGTAACAACTCCATGACTAATAAAGTGGGGTGACAGGGTGTGTGCAAGAGTCAAACAGGTCCTTTAAATAGACAGTAACAAACCCATAACACGAATGCTTAGAAAAGACAATATTACGGAGGAGAAGAGAAATGAGAGATAGGTGTCAGAATATTTTGATATAAAACAAAGGGAAAAAACATGATGTGATATTGATTAACAGGTAATTGACAGAACTTACCAATAGTTATTTTCCCTTTAAAGATCACCTGTAGGTGTGTAATGCTACTTCACTGTTTGAGAAAGAAATGGTAAGTTGATTAGACAGTGAAAAGGTGAAAAGTGAGGGACTTGAATGTGAGTGAATGGAGAGTGAATGTGAATCCAAACTGAGAAAATAAATGGGTAGCATGGATACCTTTCATGAACAACCTTTTTTTTAAACACATGGAGCCAGCTGCACCAGCTGTTAGTAAGTTCAAAGTTAGCTTAGCTCTGTGTTTAGTAATTGGAGTTTGATGCATGACTGTTTACATAGTTTATTGCTCTTGATTGGACAGTACGACAGTTGTTTCCTTTACACATTCCTAAAGACTTTACTAGCTATCATATGTCATAAGTTTTAATGGTATACCCTGATTTGATAAATCACTATTTTGAAACTAGTATTTACTAAGATTTAGGAATAGCTGGTGCAGCCCAGTCCTGGTGCACTGAATACTGCCACTGAATATTTGATCAAATATCTGACCTGAAAGAGTCCATTCTGTCTATTTATATTCTCTGAGATAAATATAACAGCAGCAAATGCTTATAATGTTTTTGTCCACCGTAGGAGAAAGAAATGGAGAAACAAAGGCTCCTGTACCAGCAGTCCAGACTTCATAATCGTGGTGCTGCAGAGATGGTCTTGCAAATGATCAGTGCCTGCAAAGGTAGTCTTACTTCCTGTATTCGGTCAAAATCTTTTCTCTGCAAACCTGCCCACACTGCGAGTCGGTTTACCTTTGTCAAGTTTATGACTTTGTCCATTTTTCGTGTAGGAGACACAGGCCCAATGGTGACTACAACGCTCAAGCTGGGTATCTCTATCCTTAACGGTGGAAACAGTGAGGTTCAACGGGTATGTGTTCTGAAAACAAACCCTTCAGATTATGTCATTTTGAATTTGAAGTCACTTGTAAAGGAGCACTTTTCATGGATTAACCCCTCTCTCTTGTCAGAAAATGCTGGAGTACTTGAAGGATAAGAAGGATGTCGGCTTCTTTTTGAGTCTCCAGGCACTGATGCAGACATGCTGGTCAGTTTTCAATCAGTCAGCACAATTTTCAACATTTGAACTGTACAACACCAGTTTATTTGCAGACAAACTGTGTTTACTGGTTTTACAAAGTGTTCCTGAGCCCATGTAGTTACATCCTGGTGGTGAACCTCGTGCACATCTAAAAACATCTGTGTGTCCTCTACAGTGTCCTGGATCTAAACGCCTTTGAGAGGCAGAACAAAGCAGAGGGACTGGGCATGGTCTCAGAGGAGGGCACCAGTAAGTCTCCATACTCTTACAGCAGGCAGAACATCACACCACAGCCATTGTAGCCATCATGTAGTAAATTATCTGCCTCTTTTACATTGTTGAAAACACGTACCTCACACATCTTATGACACAATCACTCAGCAGTGTGGTACAAGTACATTTTGTCTGAATGAGGAATCAAATGCACATTCTTCAGGCGGCTCTGCTGCTCCTTGTAAGCCACAATAATGAAGTGAACACATCCAAAGCAGATCTGAAGGCCTGTAGAAGTTATTTGCAGACACAATTCAAAAAATGGTACAACATTACCATTAATCACTGCACCACAACTTTCAACCCAGCAGCAGAAATTCTGTGAACAGCATTTTTATAATAAAGCTTAAGTTGGGTGGTTATTTGCTCGTTTGATACAGTTTAAACATACATACATTGTACATGTGCAAGATATCTGGGTGTCTTCACTTAATTTCTGTACATGATCAGAAAATCCCAAAGAGGTTCATTCTGTGTGCATTGAGACAAGCTGTTCCAAAAACACACAGGATTTCCTGTTTGTCATGTACGTTCTCTCAGGATGATTGTGGAGCAGACAGCTCTCTTCTGTCCAGTGTCAGATTTTGCAGTATGTTGAGTCACAATGGTCAAAAATGAAAAACGGCTGCTCAAGCCGAGGTTTTTATTTGCCTCATCATCATTAACATAGAAAATAAATTAATCAAAATAAGATATGAATTAATAGATAAATTTAAGACAGTCTGAGTATCTATTAATTCATCTTCCATCTGCGACATTTACTGTACAAGTTTAATTGAATGATTAGTTTCCTAACATTGAATATTATTAACACTCGATAACTGTTAAATGATTGGATTTAAAGATTTAGTTTAACTTGAATTAGTTCAAGTTTTTTTTTTCCTGACTATGTCCAGTAGAATGACTTGTTGATCGGGCTTCACCTACTCTTTTACCAACATTTGTCACCTAATTCTGGAGGTTCATTTGAAGTTCTACCTGAATGAATTTGCCATGGAATGTTGTTAATCTCCCCCTCCTCATCTCTTAGTCCTCTACTGTTGTCAACACACTGATCCTCTCTCCCTTCCCCACGATCACTGCCACCTCTCCCTTGTCCCTCCTTTCATGGTCCTCAGACTTGAACCTAGATCGGGGTAAATCATGTTTCTGTCCATCTGCCTCTCTGTTCTCTTATTCCTCTCTCTCTCTCTCTCTCTCTCTCTCTCCCCTGTCCCTCTTGCTCCATCACTTCTTTTTCTAACGCTGAAACTCCACCAAGAGAGGATTGGATGCCTCTGTCCATCTTTCATGTTCATAGCTCGCATCCCTCCTCACATTTCTTGTTCACCTCAAAAGGCAATGAATGGAATCTGGTCCTTTCTTCTCCTGCAAAACAAAATACTGAAATTGTTTGAAACCTCTGACATTTTTTCCTTCTTTTCTTCTTTTTCTTCCTTTCTTCTTCTTTGGCGTTCACATTATTTATAGAGAAGCTGTTCTTATCTTGAAATATGGCCACAATCATTTATGGTACTGCAGTAAATCTTAATAATGAATGTGTATCACGCTTGACTTAGAACACATAAATCTATCAGAATATTATTGACGCTATTTAAACATTAAAGAATATTCTGACAGATTTTAGTAAACCAGCTCTTGAACTTAAATTTCTTAAATTCAGGAGATCAAGTTCAAACCACGGAGATGTTTCATTTCAAAGAGTTCCATCCAAGTGCAAGTCTGCAGGAAGTCATTAGCTAAAGAACGGGCCGTCGCTTTCTCTGATGTACGATATCATGCACTGGATTCCCTTCAGTATTTTGATGGACAACGCCCCAACCTCTCTGACATTTAACTCTGCTGCATTAGAGCAAAGTTGGCGTGTGCTGCATGATTCTGTGTCCGTGTGTGTGTGTTCATTACGGCCAGTGGTGGACTGGGATTTTAGAAAGGCAACCAAAAACTGCATATGCAATTTATGGCCCGTTTATGATGATGCACACTTAGAAATTCAGATTTTTCCTTATTAAGAGGTTAATCAGGCTACCAGTAAAACCCAGATGACCAGTTCACCCCTGAGTATGTTTAACTTTAGTACAGTAGAGTAACTTTAATGCTGTCTTTCTGTCTGTGCAGCTGTGCATTATTACTGTCTGCTTAGTTTATATGTGTTGTTAATGTGACTGTTTGTCTGATATGTGTCTGCATTCATTTTCCACTGCAGCACTTGTTTGTGTGTTAACTGTGTGCACGTGATGTTGATGCCTCCTGTATGTTGTTTGACGTTGTATTATATGTCAGGCCATTGTCAGACCACAGACATTTGTATTTCTTGTATTAATATTTTGTATACAATGTAGTGGGACTCGTTATTTAATTTATTGTAAAGACTCTACACCCCGTCAGAGGTGGGTTTTGCAGTGTTTGTTACTAAAATCTGTTTAGAGATGATGGTGAGTTGAGCCAAGATTTTTTTTTTTTACTATTCTTACAGTGCTTATATTCAGGCAAACTCTTTCAGTAATTACCAGTAAGACTTTTTACCGTTGTATTTAGTCTGATCTCAACATGATTTTAGGATGTCATTTCACACTTTTGTTCATTTCATTTTATTTTCTAGATGAGAAAGTGATGGCAGATGACGAGTTCACCTGTGACCTCTTCCGTTTCTTGCAGCTGCTTTGTGAGGGTCACAATAATGGTGAGAATGTTTCAATTAAGAGTAAAATGAAATGCAAACCAAGTCATACATTTCATTAAACTTTCAAACGTTACGACTATTTTTCCTGCAGATTTTCAGAACTATTTGCGGACACAGATCGGCAGCACAACCACCATCAATATCATCATCTGTACCGTGGATTACCTCCTCCGACTCCAGGTGCATCTTTTGATTGAGCCTGCAGATGGCGCAGTTATCACAGATTAAAAATAGAAGTTTGGACGGCCATATTGGGGATTACATTGAGACAGAAACTACATGTGCTTGGTTGTTCGTTTGCACATCCAACTTTGCGACACCACAACTTTGCCTTCAATCATGGATTTTCAGTCACACACACACCCTGATGGAATTCTTATTTAAACATGCAGTATTTTTATTTATGGGAATACTGTATTTACCTCTGATTTTTTTCAATCAAGGAGTCTATCAGTGATTTCTACTGGTATTACTCTGGCAAGGACGTCATTGATGACCCAGGCAAAAAGAATTTCTCCAAAGCTATGACAGTCGCAAAGCAGATTTTCAACAGTCTAACTGAATACATTCAGGTAAAAGTTAAACAAATCAGGCAGTTACACCAGCTGGTTGATTTGTTATGTGCTTAACACACAGTTATGCTTTTCAGGGCCCCTGCACTGGCAACCAGCAGTCCCTGGCCCACAGCAGGCTGTGGGATGCTATTGTCGGGTTCCTTCATGTCTTTGCCCACATGATGATGAAGCTGGCTCAGGTATGCACATATGAAAAATATTTATTTGCTGTAAGCATGTGGAACAAAAGAAACGCAAACTCTTTGTTGCCTTTCTGCAACTTCATGGGTGGACTGACTCACTGACCTCAATTCTACACTTATATGATCAGTATTGACAGAATAAATCTGTTACACAACTTTGATCTCTTGACGTATTTTATTTTCAGCGATGATGACAGAAATGATGGTAATTGTGAAATGCACGATGCTCTTTAGCGCCTGACATTACTCCCTATTGAGCGTCGATGATCACTTAGCATTTCATTTGGCCTGTAGTTATCTCATTGTGCATTATGTTAATGAAAGTTCACTTTACACCCTATAAACCTTCAGGAATATCTATTTATGGATGTTCAGTGGAGTTTACCTCTACTAGGTATATATACATGTATATAAGAGTATAAACCATACAGCAGCTCCTTACATGTGCATGAAAAATGTTACTTAATGTCACAAGCCTAATAGTAAACACGCTTCCAAGTTTTTGTTGAAGAAAATTTATTTGTACCTTCAGTATGGGCTGGATTCAGTGTGGTTCTTCACTTTCACATTAATTCTGAATGGACAGAAATTTGACAGGAAAACCGCAGGAAAAGCACAGGTGTAGTTATTGAAATCAGCGATGGTTTAATTCCATTTAACTGCTTCAGTTTCAGGGTCCTGGTATCGTTCATACCCTTGTGGCTTACTGGGACACTTGAATAGAAGAGAGCCATTGCTAATGTTACTAGTAACACCTGTGCTTTTTCTGCTATGACAAGTCTAAATGTTGGCCTTTAATACGCATTTAATGTAATGCACATTATCACATATCTTTTCCCAGCTGGTTTGATGCCATTTAGTTTTTGTGAATGAAAGAAAAGTAGTTCATTAAATAGAATATAAAATACACATACAGGTAATATAACCACTTTAAAAAAAACAAACTAACGTGACCAAAAGTGTGGAATCACATTAATTTCAGGCTATACGATGTAACTTTATAGTTACAAATGAAAGGTCAAAATCACATGACTTATCCACTGTGCACAGTGCACTCATCCTCTCTGGATGACTGAGGCTAACGGCACACCTTTCTCATTAGCTCAATGCATTGCACGCATAACCCTTTAATACACTCATATTAAGAGCCGAGCCATACTTCATCCATAAATTCCCAGCTCAACAGACGCTTAACACATGATGCACCTAATACAAATGACTTTCCCATGCGCTGCCCTCCTTGACCTGATATCCTCACAAGTATCAGTTGTTTTTTCATTTTGCAGTCATCATATTTGAAGTACTATGGTAAACCAGTGAGTAGGGCATATGTTAAATGTGTAATACCAAAAAACTAAACTCTAACCATAGTACCGTATGTAAAAGATGTGATGTATTATTTAGTGTGGAAATCTATACTACATAATAGCATTTGAAAATGTAATAATGTTTTCAATTGTTTAACAACTGAATAATTTATTTATTATTTAAACTGTCTTCCACATGGTCAATGCAGGGTAAAGTATGTATTCATTTTATTTATCTATTGATGTGATATTGTGTTTACTAGCTTGTAATTTATTCAATGTTGGTTTTCCTTATCAGGTTGTTTTATACCCACCTGCTTGTAAAGAATGAGAATACTTTGACTTGTCTTCCTTAGGGGTTTGTATATTATGGAAGGTCTGAAATGCCAAAATTAAAAGAAATCAAACAAGGAAAAAAAGTTAAATATAATATACATTCTTGTTTGTATTTCCCATTCCTTTATGCATGAATGTGTTATAATTAAATAAAAATATGAAAGGACAGTTATTTATCTTCTCGCCTTAACAACTGCATGAGTTGTTTTTCATTATGACGTGACTTTTCCACGTTAAACTGAAATCGCAGCGTGGAAAACAAAGTGAAAAGGTCTGTTCCATTGCAGTGATGTCCAGCAGAGGGCATCTTAAACCAGCCAATGCTAAAGCAAATCACTGAGCTGTAATGTTACTGTAAAATGAAAATCAATTTATTCAGTCATTAAAGACACAAAGCTAAATAACTGTCCTTTGAATATATGTTATCAGTTGTCATTTCATAGTTAATGCATACTTATATTGGAAATACACATGCGAAGGTTAATTGTATTTTACTTTATTTCTTTGACTGATTTGTTTTAATTTAAGCATTTTAAGTCTTTCATAGTAAATAGGATTCAGTGAGAGCCAGTCATTTGTTTAATGCTGAGCTCGATATCCTTCCAAACAAAACTGAGCTCAAGATAGAAGGTGAGTTTTCAAAGGCAGATACTTCAACATGTTATTGAGTTTGTTGTTGAGATCGTTCACAACACATCCTGTGTCATGTCAGCCAACACACAGCTTTTTTGTGTCATTTGATCAAATGCATGCATCAAAAATTAAAAAATATTCATGACCTTGTTGAAAGGCTCATTTTAGCTACATCAGATCATTTTTGAAAAGCCAACTGATGTCCAGAATTTTCAAATGTAGTAAAGCAATCACGGAAAGACTGCACCAGTTACTTTTTTTACCTTTTTGCCAGAATTCAATGTGATATTTAATTTTATTTAGGGTGGCTATTTAAAGAGTATAAGAAGCAGGTGAACATCAGCTTGTGTCTCATAAGTCAGGCAGAAATATGAGAAGAGTGTATTCTGTGAGACCTCTCCCAACTCACATTAAAAAGGACGAGTCATTGTTCAGAAAACACACAAACAGATCAATACTTAGATGATTACAGGGTTGCCAAGTACATTATTATCAGGTCAGCGTGTCTCTTTCTAAACACTTGAATAAAATCTTGAGGCACGCCTGCTTGTTCATACTGAACGCTACAGGAATAATATATGAATTTCCACACAGCAAAATTCTCCTTACCACAAAGTTTTGCCTTGTTAAACAATCACAGGTGCTTTGTAGAGCAGCAGGGATTTTAAAACCCACAATAATAATAATAAAAATAGAAATTACAACAGCATTGTTTTTGCTCAATCAATTAAAAAAAAAGCAGGTGAATACAAAACTTCCTGAGAGAGGGGCCGACTTTTAACCTCCACTGTTGGGATATACACTTTAATATGAGATTATTTGGTGTTGGAATATACATTTTAATGTGACATCCACTTTGTGTGCACACAGTTAACAGGTTCACGATTCTCTTGCCATTTTCATACACTAATATTTAACCTGAAGGGATATGCTTTTCATGTGTGTTGTGTTGCTACGTGGCTTCTGTATTGCTTTGGTCGTAACACTATTTAAACATTAATATAACATTTATATGTAATATAATATAATAGCATAACATTAGTATTTATTGCATTGTAGCACAATGAGGCTATTTATGTCCAAACACAAACCATATAAGAGAATAAGATCAGGCCAGCGGCATCACAACGTATTAATCACTATTCAGATAGCAATACCTGACATGTTAACTTCTGCATCATGTGTATGTCAGAGTTATATAAGTAATATAGAAATAGCAATTTGTTAATTAATTGTTTTGTTGAAACCAAAATTAAAGTAAAGCTGGAGGCGATTTTTGATGTTCAAGTTTTCCTACACCATTTTTACAGATACTGTCAGCATGAGGTTTTGGTCATTTAACTTCTTTTTGCAGCACCTTCTTTGACGTGAATGTGACTGGATGCAACACACAGTATTTTGAATGTACACCTCATATCATAACAAGGATTTGGGTTATTATATGTTAAAATAATTTGGTGTGATAACTGTTGACACTTGCGTTTCTGTGTAAACCCCTAATATTTTCAAATGGTTTGAGATCTGTTGTCATTACTGTAAGATCTCGTGCATCTTTTTATGGCCACAGGACTCCAGTCAGATCGGTCTGCTGAAGGAGCTTCTTGACCTACAGAAAGACATGGTTGTTATGTTGCTCTCCCTGTTAGAGGGTAAAAGAGTTTTTTTCTGTTCAGTTTTCAACATTTTTCATCTCCTCCTGTCTCGTCTTTTTCACACCTCTGTTGGAATTTTACTCTGTCTTATTCAGGAAACGTGGTAAATGGTACAATAGCCCGCCAGATGGTAGACATGTTGGTAGAGTCGTCCAGCAATGTGGAGATGATCCTCAAGTTCTTTGACATGTTCCTCAAACTAAAAGACATTGTGGCTTCTGATGCTTTCCGGGATTACGTCACAGACCCTCGAGGGCTGATCTCCAAGAAGGACTTCCAGAAGGCCATGGACAGTCAGAAACAGTACTCCCCTTCTGAGATCCAGTTTCTTTTGTCCTGCTCTGAAGCAGATGAGAACGACATGATCCACTATGAGGAGTTTGCCAATCGCTTCCAGGAACCTGCCAAGGACATCGGCTTCAACATCGCAGTGCTGCTCACCAACCTGTCTGAGCACGTCCCCCATGACAGCAGGCTACAGAACTTCCTAGAACAAGCAGACAGTGTGCTGAACTACTTCCGGCCCTTCCTGGGCCGCATTGAAATAATGGGCGCCAGCAGAAAAATTGAGCGCATCTACTTTGAAATCAGTGAAGTAAACCGCAGACAGTGGGAGATGCCCCAGGTCAGAGAGTCCAAACGACAGTTCATCTTTGATGTCGTCAATGAGGGCGGTGAATCGGAGAAGATGGAGATGTTTGTCAACTTTTGTGAGGACACCATCTTTGAGATGAATATAGCCTCCCAAATTTCAGAGCAGGAGGAGGAAGAGAAGAACGAAGAAGACGACGAACTAGATGAAGGTGGAGGTGAGGGAGGATCAGGAGGGGGAGCAGGTGGAGGAGGTGATGAGGACAGTAACGGAGAGGAAGGGCAACCTGAATCGAGCTCTGCCTTTGCAGACTTCATAAACAGCATGATAAGCTTCTTCAGCATTTTCACCTTCCGTAACCTTCGCAGGCAGTATCGCAGAGTGAGGAAGATGACCATCAAGGAGATTGTCGTGGCTTTGTCCACTTTTTTCTGGACCATCCTGATGAGTATACTCCACTTCATTTACAATGTGTGCAAAGGCATCTTTATGATCATCTGGCAAACACTGTTTGGAGGGGGCTTAGTGGAAGGAGCTAAAAATATCACCGTGACTGAGATTCTAGCGAGCATGCCAGATCCCACACAGGATGATGTGCACGGAGATGGACCAGGGGAGCCAAGGGCAGGCGAGGAGCAAGACACGGGAGGTGTAACAGACACTGGGGAGACCGGGAGTGGAGAGGAAGAAGAGGAGGATACCCAGGAAAAAGAGGGAGGGAGGATACCAGGTATTGATGCTCCAGGTGGTCTTGGAGACATGGGTGTAGAGTCACCTGTTGAACCTCCAACTCCTGAAGGAACTCCAATAACAAAAAGGAAAATGGTGAGTTTTTTTGCACCTTTGGGTGAATGAAAATGTACGTAAACGTTAGCTACTTCACTGGGTGGGTTGTGGGTTGGCGATCCAGTTTTAAAGTACACTATTGTGTCTCCCAAGTCTCCAGTCTTATAGCATTTATTTGTTAAACAAAAAGGAAGAAACTAGAAAAATGGATAAAAAGTGAAGGCTAAAATGTTGGTGCCTATTGTGTGTCTTGTTTTTGTTTTGTTACAGCCACCAGAAGAGGCTGATGCTAGCCAGAAACCGCCTGAGCCTGTTCCTGTAGAGGAACCTCCTCCAGAGCCTGAAAAGGCTGAGTAAGAGTCTTGAGTTGTTGTTGTTGTCTGTATACAGTAGATAAGAATATTTGACTCAAATCATTTGGGATGCTTTGATGTTCAGAATTCATAGCGCTGGAACATGCTGTGGACCGTTTCCATCCAGCAAAAGTGCTAAAATACTACACCATCAACATTACTACCAGTGCAGAATGTGCAGTACATTTGTAGTATTACTACACAGTGTGGAGTTGGGCCTCTCAAACGGTTGCACTGCTGCAGAAGTGAGAGCCGTAGTGCATCATGATTTGATTTTGATGGTAATGAAATGCAGAAATAGAACAATACCCTACTCTGTTTGGTTGTCAGTGTTGAAACCGGAGAGAAAGCAGAGAAGGAATCCCAGATCAAGGAGGAAGAGCCAGAAAAACCAAAGAAATCTGCGAAAAGAAAAGACAAGCCGACAACGGAAGGAGGTTTTCAAATCTGGACTGAACTGGAAACCCAAAGAAATAAATTTATGGTGACACATTTATTGTATTTGTTTCAGAACTGATTTGTCACTCTTCACTTACCAACCCGCTAATCGGCTGAAAAATACCCTTCTCTCTTTTGTAGAACTACCTCTCCAGAAACTTCTACAACCTGCGTTTCTTGGCTCTGTTCCTCGCGTTCGCCCTGAACTTCATTCTGCTGTTCTACAAGGTGAAAAAATAATTTTGTATTTGAATGACTATGTTCTAAATGACAACTCAATAATACACTGAGCTCTTCTAAACCATGATGTCCGTCTCTGCATTGTTCTGTTTAGGTGTCCGACACCCCACCTGATGGTGAGGAGATGGAAGGGTCCGGGCTGTCGGAGGGAAGCGGCTTATTTGAAGGCTCTGGGTTGTTTGAAGGCTCAGGGGAAGAAGTCGAGGGATCTGGAATGAGTGAAGGAGGAGATGAGGACGAGGAAGATGTTCCAGTTTACTTCTATTTGGAGGAAAGCACCGGCTACATGCAGCCCACATTGGCCTTCCTCGCCGCCCTGCACACAGTCATCTCATTCATCTGTATTATCGGCTACAACTGTCTCAAGGTGTGAAAAGTTTTGCACCATGAACCATGTTCTGCCAGATGATTCCAAAATCTCACTTGAGCTCAGTTAAACAGTATTTGCACTTGTTTCCGGCAGATTCCACTGGTGATCTTTAAGAGGGAGAAAGAACTTGCAAGAAAGCTGGAATTTGATGGCCTCTACATCACTGAGCAACCCGAGGATGATGATATTAAGGGCCAGTGGGACCGACTGGTCCTGAATACACCGTATGTGAAGATAGAAATCATTCGCCTCTTATCAGATGCTTCTTGATAATGTTAAGATTAAATAGACACACGAGAAACACCGACAGCTTTTTGATTTAACTAATAACTCTCGTCCTTTTTTTTCACAGCTCCTTCCCAAACAACTATTGGGATAAATTTGTCAAACGGAAGGTGAGTTGATTTTGGTGGTTTTAACGTGGACTCTGTAGAGCAGCTCAGCGTGTGATGTAATGTCTGTGTCCAGGTTCTGGATAAGTATGGAGACATCTACGGCAGAGAAAGAATCGCGGAGCTCCTGGGTGTCGATTTAGCCTCCCTGGATGTGAGTCAGCAACATGAGAAGAAACAGGAGGAACCAGACAACTCTGTGTTTGCATGGTACGGTACAGGGTTCATCAACAGAGATTAGATGTTGTTCATTTAAAATGGATATCAACCAATGTTGTGTATTTTTAGGATGACCTCCATTGACATCAAGTACCAGATCTGGAAATTTGGCGTTGTGTTCACAGACGGTGTAAGCAAACCCATATTTACTTGTATATTGCACAGCATACTCTATGCTACTATACTAAACTATATGTACTGTACTATGTGAACATGACGTTACTTCTAAGAACTGAATTAATCTTCCTTGTTATCTCTTTGTAGACTTTCTTATATCTCTGTTGGTACACGATAATGTCTTTGCTTGGGCATTACAACAACTTCTTCTTCGCCTGCCACTTGCTGGATATCGCCATGGGCGTCAAGACTCTGCGCACTATCCTGTCCTCAGTCACACACAATGGCAAACAGGTAAATGCAGAGAAAAAGGCGACAGTGTTCACTTTGCTTCAGTTTGAATGTACTAAACCTTTGTCCTTCCTGTCTCTGCCAGCTCATGATGACAGTGGGCCTGCTGGCTGTGGTGGTGTACCTTTACACCGTAGTTGCCTTCAATTTCTTCCGCAAGTTTTACAACAAGAGTGAGGATGAAGATGAGCCGGACATGAAATGTGACGACATGATGACTGTGAGTCACGGGTGTTTAAGACTGTGTGATCCGCTGTCTGCCTGCATCACATTTCAAATGATGTGTGTTTGCTGTGCCTCACAGTGTTACCTGTTCCACATGTACGTGGGTGTGCGTGCTGGCGGAGGCATTGGAGACGAGATCGAGGATCCTGCTGGAGATGAATACGAGCTCTATCGAGTGGTCTTTGATATAACCTTCTTCTTCTTCGTCATTGTCATCCTGCTGGCTATTATTCAGGGTAAACACAATGCTGATGTTTAAAGATGCTGTATGTTTGGCAGATTTAATGAACACCTCTAATCATAATGTTACTTTAGGTCTAATCATTGATGCCTTTGGAGAACTCAGAGACCAACAAGAGCAGGTCAAGGAAGACATGGAGGTACAGTATAATATTTTAAAATAAGCTGACCCCTGCCCTGTACACACAACATGGCTTTAATCCACCTGACTGTTTCTTTGTGCAGACTAAATGCTTCATATGTGGCATTGGAAGTGACTACTTTGATACAACCCCTCATGGCTTTGAGACCCACACTTTAGATGAACACAACCTGGCCAATTACATGTGAGTGTGCCTCCTCTGTGTTACGGTTTGTGTGTGTGAGATGAGAAAATATTAACATGTGACTCCTTTTCAGGTTTTTCTTAATGTATCTTATCAACAAAGATGAGACAGAGCACACTGGGCAGGTCAGTCTGAACTGCTTTATTACTGCTTTGTAGTTTCGTGCTGGGTCCTCCTTTGAATTCCCGTTCTTACTTCTTCTGTTTTAGGAGTCGTACGTGTGGAAGATGTACCAGGAGCGTTGCTGGGACTTCTTCCCTGCTGGAGACTGTTTCAGAAAGCAATATGAAGATCAGCTTTCCTAGCCAGCAAGTACTTTTACACACACACACACAGAATGAAAATGGCAACTATTGAACTACTTGTGTTCATCATTCCTGACAAAACGCACCACAATTTGTCATGAAAAAGTGCAGAATCGTTTTCTTGAATGGTTAACAGCACGAACATTACAAGAAACATCGGTAACTTCCAAGCAGAGCAGTTTTCAGTATGCAGACGTCATCTTTAGCAGATGGCGAGAAATTGCGACGTCCTTGAAATGGCCGGGAAAAAAATGCCAGCAAAAACACGTTTTAAGTATTGTCATTTATTTGATCATGCCCATAAGTTGGTTTTAACGAGAGGAGAGGATAAAACCACTGTTTATGTGAGAGTGTGATAAAGTGCCTCAGCTGTAGCATCAACTAGCACATAAGGAACAGACTGTAGTCACTAATCAGTAGTTTCCTTTAAATTCATTATATATTTCCTTTGTGATCATTGTGTCACTTTTATTTCAGCATATTTAAGTGTTGGCGAGTGTTTTTTTTTTTTTTCTGTGTTTAGTTTTCTTCACATACTGTAGCGTCTATGTTTGAATTTAAATTATTTTATTTATTGTTTTTCAAGACAGTCAAAGTCTGTGACGGTGAATAAATTCTGTGTAAGAATAAGCTTCATTGCAATGTGATTTGATCTTTTACTCATCATGCTGTATGTATAATGTGTGTATATGACCTGTAGTGATGTGACTACAGTGTACTGTCTGTGAATGTGGGTCTTCATCTGCAGCATTTACAGTATGGCTTCAATTATTGTGCAGTTGTTCAGAAATGTCGACTAAATTCTATGATTAGTGGTGATCAGAGGGTATTTGAGTTTAGATTAGTTACATTGAGCTAAATTTAAAATCCTGATATTGTACAGTTTAATTTATTTTCTCTTCAGTTTAAGTATATAACAAGAAATGTTTGTGGTAATAGTTTTCAATATTGTAGACTGACCAGAGAGCAGCCACCAAGTACACTGCATTGCACAAGACATTACTCAACATCACCTAATGGTCTTTTCATGGCTGCTGTAAGAGAAGAAAGTACATTTGGGGGTCAGAGGGATGTGTTTGTGGCGACAAAATCAGTTATTTTAAGCCAAACATGATGTTTTCTTAACCCTAACCAGGTGGTTTTTGTGCCTAAACCTAAGCAGACCTGTACTGTCGCAGCATAAAGTTGAGTTGAATTTCTGTGGTTTGCAGAAACGTACAATGCTGACATTTACTGTGACGATTAGGTTGCAGGTTGTTGTTGGCATATTGTTCATACTGATGGATTGATTACTTTTCTTAATTTGTATTTGACTGAGAGGGAATGAGCCAAACAGATTTAGTGAAACTGATTTACTTTTAAGTCTGTGTATGTGCAACTGAACTGATATTAAAGAGAAATACGTAAAAAAAACAAACATTTGAATCATGCTGATAAGTCTTTTAAAACAGTCACTCTGCACGCACGACAGCAGTTTGTGTGTAACATCTCATCACATCCCATTTTCATACCAAGCTGTTGAACTGTGGCCCTGTGGAACATCCCGGCTGAATGCGGATTAAAGCCGAGCATTAAAACTCACATTGAGCTTCATGTGCTTTTCACCCATCCTGTCGTCTAACATTTCTCTCCGAGCCTGTTTGACTGGGACACGTCGGTCGCTAACATGAGCGTCTCCGGGATCCACCGTGGGATGCTCAGGATGTATGGTGAGCTGATCCTCTTCTTCGCTGAGCAAACACGATTGCCTCTCTCATATCTAGCTACTGGATAGATGTGTATCTCTCAGATTTTATGGTAATTTCCAAATTTGATGTCCGTTAGCTCTCAAGCTTTTACAAATGCTGATCATATTCACATTTTTTCATCATCATTTTTCATTTGTAGAATTTTAATTGGATCCTGCATCATGGAGGTGTGGTGATGTTGAATGGTTGTTCAGTAGGATGATGAATGTATTTTGTGGCTCAGTGTTTGCCTAAACTCATAAGAACTTTGCTCCAAAATGACATATAATAGCATGTCATGATGTTGTTAATAGAGTCAGAAATGCTCTTTAGACCAAGAACCTTGATGATTTTGTCCTCTAAATCATCTATTATCAGTCATCAGGATCTTAAAAAACTGCGTGATGTTTTCTTAACACAAACAGTTTTTACTCAGTTGCCACAGCTGTGTGGCACCAACCAATCTCAATCTGTAGCTGAAAATACACTAAAAAGATGAAAAATCAAGACTAACTCTGAAGTGTTCTGTCTTTTTCCACCATCTCTTGTCGCTGTAATCCTGTTAGGTGCTTTAATAAAGTGTGTCCATGTGTTTTTTATTGTATGTATATAGGATGAGTAGAACCAGATGTGGACACTGGTAAACATGGTCTGATTGGTTGAGCCCAGCATCCACAGCCCCTTGATCCTCCAACCATCTGACTGCTTCTAATCTGTGGGGATGATAGAATGACAGAGTGTTTATACTTTAATCCAGCTCCACACTGCCCCCAATGCAATCAGGATCACAGCGACCATGCGTGATATTGTCAATAAGCCTTTGGTATTGGGTTATGATTAGAAATGCATCATTTCTCCAACAGGCATATACTATTTAGTGCTTTTTTTCCCCACCAACCTGCTTCTGTTGTCCAGGTGGATTTATTTTCAAACAGTGGAAGAAGAGGTTTCTGCTCCTGACAGCTGAGGGCACTCTCCTGGTTTGCCATGATGCATCGTCTCCCCCGGACCAGCTGGTGTTGTTGCAGAGCAATTGTGAGGCAATTGTGGAAGGCAAGGAGATCCTTGACCTGCCCAAGTTACCTTCTGGTGGATGCAGGGATTGCTGCTTTGCTCTCATCCTCCCGCAGAACAAATATCTGCTGCTGCTGACTGAAACCCCTGCAGACTGCAGGTCACTGTGCTTGCTTTACTAATTACTTGGCCTTGTTCCACTCGAATGATATGCTGCCCACGTCATTCAACTGAGTAACTACATTTAACACCAGTTGCTCGGAGGAATGGTTCCAGTGGTTTGTTTTATTTTTCACATTTTTGCCAAGAGTTAAATGAGAATGTTTGTACCTCTCACATGCCTGGAGGACTGTAAACAAGAGGAAACATCTTAGCCTGGCTGCACTGAAGTGGAAGAACAAGTTGGAGGAGAGTCCAGGAAGTCACCAGACAAAAATATAGTGCAGCACATAAAACCGCAACTTAGTTCTTACTTTTCAGTTTTTCTATGGGATAGACAAAAAAAAGTTAATTAATGAGCTTTAAGTTGATTTTTTAATCTTTTCACAGAGCAGGACAAGCTGTTTCCCTGTGTTTCCAGTCCTTTTATGCTATGCTAAGTTAACTAGTTGTAGCTTGTAGCTTGTAGCTTGTAGCAGATAGACATGACAGTGGTACTTACCTTCTCATCTAACTCAGCAAGAAAGCTGGAAAAGTGAGTTTCACAGAATGTTAAACTACTTTAATTTTTGCTCTCATTGCTCTTAACATTATGGGGAAGCTATCAGTACCACACCCAGCTATGGTGTATACCAATGTATGCACACCGTTTTGGTGTATCAGTATAATAGCAGAACGTGGATGATTTAAGGGCACTGACAGCTTCTGGGTAGCTGCTGTTGCAGGACCTGTTCCGCTTCTGGGACTTTTCAGTCTTTTCAAAGAAGGGAGGTAGTTGAAGAGAGGGTCAGTGTGGTGGGAGGAGTCTTGAGGAATACTGTGAAGCTTTTTCTCTTTAGTCTAATGGTTTAAATCTCAGCAAGGGAAGGAAGCTTCCAGACCGGATGACCAGGAGTAAATAGCCACTCTGACTTCTACCAAAGTCCACCACTACTACTGTTTCATTGCGGCATCATCTGCAAACTCAAACATCTTATCAGAATACACTTTGTGTTAAGTGAGTTGAACATTGGAGGCAAAGCACCTCCTTGTGGGGGCCAGTGTTAATGATCAGAGACTTGGAGAGCCTGTTTTTTAACTCTGACCACCTGCTCCCTCCTGCAAGATGACTGACTGATAGACTGAGAGCCACAAATACTGCACATTCCACCCCTGCAACCTACACAGTTATCTCACTGGTATGCACTTTTTAACTGATGTATTGATGGATGTGTAATTTCTACGGAGATAATAACAATCATTTTCATCACTTTTTAGTCAATGGCTGAATATGCTGAAAAAAGTGAAAAAGGTGAGTTAATAAGACATTTCTTAAGGTAATTGTTTTGGAAGATGTGTACGTGTGTGTATGTGCTTTGCTTTGAGCTAAATGCTAACATCAGTTTACCACAAGCTGACAGTGGCAATGCTAATATGCCCATGTTAAGCAAGTATGATTACAATGTTCACCATAGTTTATACAACACAAAATACAGCTGGTGCTGGCTGGAGCACATGTTTAGTCAAAAGCCAATGGGACAAATTGATTTTTTTTTGTTTGTTTGTTTTACCAGATGGTGTGCTAGATGAAGCAATGACCATGTTTTTCCTTAACAGAACTCTCCTTTTTTTCCTGACAGAGTGTCTCATCACCTCTCAGTCCTTGTAAGCGGCATCACGTGCCACCACCGCACATTACTCTCCGAGATCTGGTGCCTGAGCAAATCCTGGACAAGGATCCACCAACTCCACCAGTCAGCGACACAGAGGTCCCCTCCCCAGGGCCTTTGACTTGTGCTTCTCCGAGGGAGAAAGGTGAGTTTAGACAGCCATGTGCTCATTTGTGATATTTTCATGTAGATAATCAGGTAAATGTGAGCCACACATGCTTTTTGTTTGACTACATGTATGTTTTCTTCAAACTGCTCACAGGTAGGAATTCCCCTCGTTCAAAGTATTACAAAGGAGGTGCTCACTCAGTCGGGTGTCTTCGTCATGGCACTATCAGTAATGCCCAAGCGGTGAGGGCGGTTTATCTGCTGATGGGAGGGGCTGCTGCTTCCTCTGCTATGGGTTACCTGGGTGCATGTTCACTCTCTAATCTGGAAGCCAAAGCTGCTGACCTGCCACTCAACACGGATTTCACTGGCATGGGGCCAGCAGGAGCATACCACGCCGGGGGCCCCGCGCTCGACTCCCCTCACTACAACAGCTTTGACTTTGAAGTGGCAGACTCTGATTTCGATGCTTTTGATTGTGGTGGATTTACTTTCTAGCAATGTGCTGCACGGTGGCGATGTGTGCATATGGACAGCTTTAATAATGACAACTCACTTGATATTTCAAGGTTTGTCAAAATGTCAGAACTGTGTATCGGCCTCCAATTTGGGCTGCTTTTTAGGAAAAAATGTTGCTATGAAGTAACTGCAGTAAACAAGTGTGAACACAATACTAGTTGCCTAGTTACTCATCCAGCAGTTCCAGAGCAACATTAACATTCATCTGAAGCCGTGTTTGTGGCCACATGGAAAACATAAGTCCAGTATTCATTCTCTTTTAGCTCCATTTTTGGTCTCCACCGAGTCTTGAGGGAAATATCTGGCTGTTTAGCTGCTGAACGCTTCACTATGTTTGCTAGCTAGTCGCTAACTTTGTGTCTCTGCCGTTTGCACTGCTCCCCAACCACGGCATCCCCTGGCGTTGTCTAAGCACAGGTTGGTTTTCTGTCTAAACAATGCTAAACGTGTGACATACATTTTGTTATTGTAGGAATATTTTGTGACATTCGATTACATTTGACACAACAGTGTGACCATGAGTGTAACAAAGTGAAAAGTTACCATGTGATTTTGAATTCTTTAGAACATACTGTAACGCCTGTGTCTATATGAATTTGTGATAATGGATAACACACTATGTATGTGTTTTAAATGTGATGCAAGTCGTGAATTAACCATATCTGTGAGTAACCATGGATGCTAATGGTACACACTTGTGTACCATTTCTGCATAATGTTGTGGGATTATTATGCTTATTTCATCACCATGAATGGATTCAAATAGATCTGCATCAGATTTTTCATGTAGTTGCAGTTCCAAGCTCTGGCTGTGGATTAATCAACCCACCATCGGGTTCTTCAGAATCTCAGCATCGTCCACTTTTGTGCATGTACTGTGTTTTGTTCACATATCCAGCTGTTAGTGTGCTTTACATCTGTTTTATGTCATGGTAATTTGGGCCCATTTCACTGATGTGAATAAAACTGACATGTGGGACTTTGTCAATTTTATTTGCTTTTCTTCATACTTTTTTATATATTTGAACAAACATAAATCAGTTACTAATGACCTGTACGTCCTGCTTCGACTTTAATGAGGTAAGGTAGTGAGCACAATCTTAATGACCTGCTGAAACTATACCGCACAGCTACACATCTGCAGAAGGAAACAGCTTGCTGAGCTCTTTGAGTGAGCAGATAACCATAGAAATGCTGTGCTGCTTAGACACTCAGCTCCACAAAGTCCACCTAATGTACACTAATTTTGTATTACCAGTTTTTCCTCAAATGATCCAATATGCAATAGAAAATCTGTAAAGCTGCAGCACAGTTAGTAAACGGCATGGTTTACTTTTGACCTCTATAAGCTCTCGTTCCTCCCTGTCCCTCTTGGCTAAGGTGTGTCCACAATGTCAGAAACCTGTCAGTGAGAAAATAACTCCGGTGCAGTAGCTCCATTTAGAGTATCATGTTGCCTTAACCTTGTGCTTCTACCATAAGATATGGTGCTTACATGAGTGTTGGAGGCTCCGTCACTGCTGTGTCATTCATTCATTCATCTTCTATACCTTATACCTTATATCCCTTTCGGGGTTGCAGGGGGGTGGAGCCTATCCCAGCTGTCGGCGGGCGGGAGGCGGGGTACACCCTGGACCGGTCGCCAGTTGATCGCAGGGCAACATACAGACAACATACAAACATTCACTTACTCCTAAGGGCAATCTTAGAGTAACCAATTAACATAATGTGCATGTTTTTGGTCTCTGGGAGGAAGCCGGAGTGCCTGGAGAGAACCCACGCAAGCACGGGAAGAACATGCAAACACAGAAAGGCCCCGCCCAACCCAGGGATCGAACCAGCGACCTTCTTGCTGTGAGGCATGCACACTACCTGCTGCGCCACCGTGCCGCCCTTCACTGCTGTGTGCAGTGTTCAATTTAACTTTATGGATGATAACACATGGATAAAATCATTCTGCTCACAAGTCAGTGGTGATTAAAACACACAGCCTACAGGCATCCTTGTGTGACTGCGTGCAGGTTCAGTTAAGGCCAAGTTTTTGAATCAGCTAATCTCCCTCAGCGCTATAAGGAGACAGGAGGACTAAATCATCAGCTTACAGATGGCTAATAAGACTATTCCCAACCGTTCATCCAGTGTTACATTCTTTTAACTTGTTAGATAGATCCTCCATATGCAGACTGAGGAGAAAAGGTGACAGCAGACCTTGTTTTGACCCCATTGGCCACTGTGAATTGATGTGAATACCACAAGTGCAAGATCCTTATCAGATATGGGGGAACCCCTCACTCTTTAGTTTAACAAACACTTAAACATTATTAATTTGGTCAAAGCTGTAGATGCATAAATATCGTAATGCTATGTATTATATCGCCTACTTCCCAACCACTTCCTTCAATGCTTATATACTCAAATCTAAACTGAATGCCATGATATGTTCTTGAAGTCTATCCAGTAGAATTTATTTTAATGCTTTGGAAAGTATACAACTCTACATAGCAAATACTGTCAATTTTAAATGAAAATGTTGTTTCTGCAGCTTCATAAAACGCAAAGAGAAAACCCTCTTGGATGTTGTTGCACATTTTTCCCTGGTTTTGGATCTAATTTCCCAGTGAAAAAATAAAAAATACAAAGACTTTACAAATAAGTCTATGTAAAATCTTTGTTTGCATTTTTACATAGACTTATTTAATCAGCTGATTAAATAGGTCTATGTCAAATCTAGAATGTAAATGTGTATGTAAGAGAAACAAGTTGAAGGGGGAACACTCCATTCCGCACAGTGCGCGGAGGAGGATTTCTCTCTCGTCTCACATTTGACTCTCTGCTCTGTCACCGTATCTCCGTTGACACCGCAGTAGCCACGCCTGGTTGAGAGTAGTGGGTAGTGGTAGCAGCAGTGGTAGCAGGGCCCTCCCTCTGTCTCTGCAGATAAATAATCGCAGCCTGCCTATCCCAGGCATGGATGACGGTTGCACTCAGACATGGCACTGCGACATTATACTCTCGACTTCAGCCTCTCTACGGCAGGTAAGACGAGTGCGACGAGCGGCTGAATACACTCAGTGCATTCAGGTTACAGGCACTGCATCAGGGCTGCATGCTAGCTAGCTGGCTAACCTGCTACTATCAACCTGCTAGTCTGTCACTGCCCTTCAAAACAGTAACGCTGTATTGATTTGGATGAAACATGGCTGATAGAGGCAGATTCACACATGTTTTTCACAAGCCGGGGTTTAAAGCCGAAAGCTACTGGAGGTGAAATGTGTGATTTTAATGTCATTTGCATGGTCGTGTGTTGGACGTTACACTTTTTTTGAACTCTATTCAGTCCCATTGCTCTGGATAGCGGCTCAGTGCCGCTCTGGCTAACAATGTGAATAAAGTATGTTCAATCCAGCGCCGTCGCACAGGAAGTGGCGCGTTTCGGCCATTTTTGTAGTTTTATAAGTTGAAATCGAACACGTAAAGGTTGTGGAGGAAGAAGCGTTCATGCATCCTCTACTTATGTAAAAGTGCTGTGAAAATACTTATACTTAAGTAAAAGTAGCTAAGTATTATTACCTACCTATAGATTATATATCTATTCATTAAATGTGTCTCTCCATATATAAATATAAATACATATTTATGTGTGTATGTGTATATATATATGTATATGTATATATACGTGTGTGTGTGTGTGTGTGTGTGTGTGTGTATTGTTGTACTAGAATCTATTTAGTATTTCAGATTCTTCCAAATAACCACGGTTTGTCTTGACGACAGCTTTGCACATTGTTGGCATTCTCTCAGCAACGCTCATGAGGTATTTGCCTGGAGTGGTTTTCAGTTAACAGGTGTGCCTTCTCAAGAGTTAATTCGGGGAAATTCTTGCCTTTTTAACATGTTTAAGACCATCATTTGTGTTGTACAGAGGTAGTTTATGCAGCTAACAGCCTTATTCGACCACTGCAGTGATCCATATCATGACATATCAAGAACCGCTCCGTTAAGTAAAGAGTCAAGTCAAGTTTGACTTTAGAGAGGATATTGGTTGTGCAGCAGTAAAACAGTAATAACACACAATATCACATAATATCCAAAAAATGCAGTAAAATTCAACATATAATGAGAAGCAAAAACATGGAGTACTATTAAAATGAAAGCAAAGCAATATTTACTGAGCGTGGGTTGGCTGACATTACCTTTTACTATCAGAGGTATGAAGGAGTGTTTGCATCTGTTGGTTTTGGCTGCTGGATATTTGAACAGAAACTCAGAGGCAAAGTCTGATACTCGAGGTGCAATGGGTGGATGTAGTCAGGGTATCTGTGTGAACTGGTTCTTATATAGATCACACAGACTTTTCTGTTGAGCACCTGTGATACTGCTCAGCTTATCAATTATTGTGCTCAAGTCCTGACCGCCAGTTTTAGTGTTAGCAGGGTTGGATTAATGATATGTAGTCGATACACATATCCAGTTGGCAGCCTCAGAAGTCCCAGTTAACAGAGCCTCAGATTAGAGCCCATATAAATGCTTCACACAGGTCAAGTGGCAGACACACCTCAACATCAGCTGTTCAGAGGAGACGGCTTGAATTAGACCTTCATGGTCAAAATGCTGCAGAGAAACCTCAACTGAGGGAGACCAAAGCTGCGTGAGGGCGAGAAGGAGTGTGATGGAGTGCTGCATCAGGTGACCTGACCTCCACAGTCACCTGACAAAAAAACCTGGAGGTGTTTGGAAAGATCTGAAGAGTGAGTGGAAAGCAGCCAGTAAGGGCTCAGTACATATTTCAAGACTGTTGAAAAACCTTCCAGGTGATACCCCATGAAGCTGGCTGAGAGGATGCTGAGCTGAATTATTACTTTATTATTGTACTTCTTTTTACATTGCCTACCACTTTTGTGTAAGTGAAGGATCTGAGCGCTTCTTTCACCGCTGATGCAGAGAACGATTAAAGGGAGCAGATCGTTACCTTCTGTCTTTCTCTTCTCAGCTGACTCTGCCTCAACAGTTCCTGGTCTGTTGTCCATATTTCATGAGCAGGAAATGACAGAGACTGTCCATGAGACAAACGGACATGGATACCTTGCTACTCTCGTAGGCAAGAATGGCCGGTAAGAACAACATTTTTGTGCTTAGCTGCCATATTGTTTTTGACAAACAAAAGCTTGCTGTCTTTGGTCTATGGATGCAGAAATTTCCAGAAATGTGTCTCAGATTCATGTTCTTAATTACACAATATTAGGTCCATATTTTGCAAAAACACGCACATTAGCTTTAAATGCTGCTCCATGCAATGTGGATGTTAATTGTAAATATTTGAGAATGGAGTTAGCCTAGCCTCTGGAAATGAATGTCTTCCATTGACATCATTGTTTGCTTCCACGTGAAGATGTCAAGCAAGGCTGCATACAGTGTCTTTTGTTTCCCTTGTAGAACCCTGGAGTGTCTTTTCTTGTTGGGCAGAGTGCTCTTTGTGGCATGTGTTTAATAGTGACGCTGTACTCTCTGGAGAGAGGAGCTCTGCTATCGCAGGAAGTTTGGGGGTTTTATGCAAGAACAAACAAGATGCTGAAGATTGGCTTTTGATTTGATCATCAGAACTGCGCAACATCATTTTGTGAGCTGGCTTGAGTGAACCCAGCAACCCAATCCCGAACTTCAGTGTCTACCAAAGCCAACACAGAGATAATCTAGCCAAGCTAGTTTAGATCTGGTTTAAGCAGTTAAAACAACTCCATCACTCAACTAATAAACTGACACAATACAAGAGGACATCCTGACACCCACGCAGACGACCAGAGGTCTTCTGAAGTATCCAGGTTATGTGTTCCTCATGCAGTTGAGTGACAGATTGCTGTCAGAGCCCTGCGGAACGGGTTTAGGCTGGCGTTACTTGACTGATGTTTTCGTAATGGAAATAAACCCCCACGGGAGCAAGACAGCAATGTTATTTGGGTGTCATTAAGACTGTTAAGCACATAGTGTGCATACTGGTGCTTAGCAGGGAGATGGATTATGCTGCAGGAGTGTTGTAGTGGATGTATTGAAACTTTCCAAACAAACCATTTACAGCCACCTTTTCAAGGCAGCAGTTTGAGCTTTTTTGGTTGGAGGGTCAGTCAATCAATAAAATGTTCCACTTAGTCCACTGCTTTGCTCTCTTCACTGCTCTCTTCTCAGGCTTGCTGTTCTGCGTGTGCACTCCCATGGGTTGGTCACCATTGATCTGCAGTGTTACGAAGAGGATAACATTGCACAGCTAGACAATGTAGGTGATTTAAAAACACTTCATCCATTTATACACAGGAAGCGCCACAGTGCAGCGCTGTCATGTGATGTTTCTCACATTTAAGCAGGTCAAGGGATCCAATATATTTTTTTTTTATCACTCATAAAATTTAATTTTACAACTTTATAGCAGCACACATCGTTAACCACTTTGTACAGTATTTCCTGGAGACATAAATATTTGTGCCAAGGACCAACAACCAACATTATTGCCTGCACATGTTGTCAACTTGCCACTGACGCCCAAACACACACTTTCCGATACACAGCACATTCAGCTGTCCTTTAGAAATGCAACTGCGGTGGAGCACCAATAGAAAGCGCAGTGACACTAGTGCGCTATGAAATATGTTGATGAAAATGTTTGTGCACTTATACTTTTATGCTATTTTTCTCCACAGCTTTTAAATGCACTGGAAAAGGAGCTAAAGGTTCTCTTAAATGGCAATATTACAAGGATTAAAAGGCTCCCAGCCCTCGTACGAGGAGCAAAGGTTGACCGATACTGGCCCACAGCTGACGGCAGACTGATTGAGTATGACATTGACCGGGTGGTGTACGAAGAAGATTCTGCATACCAAAACATAAAAATATTGCACTCGCAGCAGTTTGGGAATATCCTCGTACTCAATGGAGACATTAGTAAGTGAATGCAACAGTGCAGTGCATGGTGTGTTTGGCAGTTTAGCTCCGTCACTTGATGGTAAAAAAGTTTTTTGTGCATGTGTGTAAATGACTCGTTCCCCTTGCAGACCTGGCTGAGAGTGATTTGGCCTACACCCAAGCCATCATAGGTAGCGGCAAAGAGAATTATGCTGGAAAAGAGGTGCTGATATTAGGAGGAGGTGACGGAGGCATCCTCGCCGAGGTGGTCAAACAAAAGCCAAAGATGATCACCATGTTGGAGATATCCTTTATTTTTCATTCTGTGTTAGGACTTTGGGTTTTTTTTCCTGAATGCATGTAATCTGCTCCTGATTGACTGTTCCTTAACAGCGTGTGCACATTGACCAGAAGGTGATAGACGGGTGCAAAACGCACATGAGAGAAACCTGCGGCAATATCCTCGACAACCTGAACGGAGACTGTTACCAAGTGAGTGCTGAATACACATTCATCCGTTATTGGTATAAAATCTTCACTGAGCCTTACGTTTGTGATCCTGAATAACTGGCTTCATGAAGCTGGGCGTCATCTGGCGGCATCAGAGGTTTAGTGTCCATGTTTGCTAGCTAAATGACAGAATGCTAAGAGGACAATTGAGTGGACTGTCCTTGTCTCTTGTGTTGTAGATACTAGTCCAGGACTGTGTCCCCGTGCTGAAGAAGTACGTCCAGGAAGGAAGGACGTTTGATTACGTAATTAATGACCTCACTGCAATCCCAATATCTACGGAGCCAGAAGAAGGTTTCTGTATTTTTTTATTTAATATTCGGTCTTAAAATTCCTTAAATTCAGATTACATAAAGCATAAACAGGCATATTCCTACATAACACCTCCTGCTGCATGAGACCGCATATATAGTGCTTACCTTTATACTTATTGCAAGTGCTTTGATAAGGAAAAAGGGGATTTGTCCGGTCTGTCTGACAGACACTGTCCATATTGTCTGGGGTGTTGTCTAAAAGCAGCACAGAGGTGTTATTACTCAACGTATGTCTGAACCTGTCTAACTGCTTGTTGTAGACTCGACATGGGAGTTCCTGCGTCTCATCTTAGATCTGTCAATAAAAGTCCTGCATCCCTCTGGGAAGTATTTCACACAGGTGAGTCTTGTCCTTTTAGGAAATACTGTGCAAACTGTCAACCTTGGGCTTGTTCATACATCCGTACATGTGCTGTGTGTGTTCAGTCTCTGAGGTAATTATAGGTCAGACATTTGCTTGCAGGAAGTATTGCAAGGAAGGAGTTAATGGCTTTGTTATTGGAGGGATGAAATACTTAGATCTAAGCTGAATTCAGTTTCAAATTGTCAGACAGGAATGTTTGATGGTTGAACTGATTAGATTTCAGCAGTCAGAGATCACAGTGACCTCACAAAACACATTTTGGCCATAACTCAAGAATTCATGTGCTAATTATGACAAAATTCCACGCAAATGTGTCATAGGATTGAATGATGATGACATTTTATATCCAACAGGTCAAAGGTCAGCTTCACTGGGACATTGTGATGTTATACAAAAACACTTTTCTGGCCATTATGCAAAAAAAGAAAAAAGCAAAAAAGCATAAAAGCTCACTGATTGTGCTGATATCGAGCTTCAGCTGATTGTTGTTGCACCATGTGATGAAGCTCTCTATCAATCCTCTGCGCTCCTCTGAAAAAATAGTCTCGAAGTGAAGACGGCATGTTTCTCACTGGTGATTATTCTCTGGAATCACGTGTCAATAGAGTGAGAACTTCCATTTGGCTTAAGTCTTCACTGCACTTCTACAAGTCTGGGCAGACATGGATGAAAATGCAAATTGACTGGTTTGGTGGAAACACAACCGCAAGGCAGTGATTCCAGTTTTCTGCCTCTGCTCATCAGGGTAACAGCGTGAACCTGACAGAGGCACTGAGTCTGTATGAGGAACAGCTGGGAAGGCTCTCGTGTCCCGTGGACTTCTCCAAAGAGGTGGTGTGTGTGCCCTCCTACTCAGAGCTGTATCCTTTCCATCAGAGGCGTTTAACACGTTGTCATGCAGGAAAAATAACCCCAAATTGTTAATGTTGAGTGTTATTTGGTTGTTACTTAAACAAGTAAAAGCAACACTGTACATGTCCTTAATTGCACTGTGTCAGATGGGTTTTCTACACTGTATGGAAGAAGTAGAGACCTCCAGTTTCCTCTGCTTGAATGCCCAGCGGCTGGAATGTTAATGCTCCTCCCGTTTCTGCTGTAGCCTTGAGGCTGTGTTCAGACTGAACATGACATGAAAATTAAAGGCCACAGAAGGATTGGATGAATGCATTGTTTTGGAGGCTTTAAAATGTTAAAAAAAAGAAAGAAAAGAAAAAAGGAGTGAGCCTGGAGAAATAGAACATTGACACAAAAATAATCGCGGTGTTCCTGCAATATAAAGAGTAGATCATACGTCTAAGGCATATTTCACACACATGGCAGTCTGGATGGCCTGCATGAGTGAGTTACTGCTCACTGACCACAGCTAGCATCTGTAAGGTAATTGGCTGGTTTTGGTTAACAAGCATGAACTTCAAAACACTCCAGCGGTCAAGTCAGTGCAAATAAATCACGGCATAAAATCCGTTTGTGTTCAGTCTGAACGCAGCTTGAGGGGCACAATGACAGTTTTATTCTCCCCTCTCCATTAATCCCGTTCTCCCTGAATCTTCCCTCTCTTTCTTCCAGTTTTAGTTGTGTTTTACCATTGTTTGCTACAACTGATCAGTTGTATTTGTTCGTGTTGATTTGGAATGTCCATTTGCATGTACTCTGAAGGAACTGTTAGATGTTTCAACAGTGCTTTGATACACTGATAATGTGGTGTAACTGCTCTTACAACAAGCTTGTTCTTTAGAAAGGTTTTTTTTTCCTTACTTTGAGTTATGAGCTCAGATTGTGCGATAGGGCGACTTGTAGGCTCCGCACAGCTGAATTGAATTGCTTTTAAGCTCTGTTTTTGTTACTGCCTCACTAATGTGATTTGATTCTTTCAGGTTGTATTAAGACAATGTGACCGTGTCCAGTGAGACTGAAGTGTTTGAGTCCAAATGTGTTTTTAAAAGGGAAACGATTCCACCACTTTAATGCCACCTCTGTGCTTGTGCTGTTCACGTGTCATGTTTTATTAGCACCTTTGGTTTCTCCTGATATGTTTTAAGTTTTTTAAGACCGTATTAGGTGCATGTAAAGGACGGTGAATGTAGCTTGCATATACAGTACACAGCACGTTTACGCGTGATCAACCCTGTGGGACTGAGTTACATTTATTTATTCAATATTATTTCACCAAATGCTGTTCTGTCCCACGTGAGATAATTTTTGTGACCATCTACAATTAAAGTGTTTTTGGGGGAAGATGTTTTGGGGGTTTTTTTTCCCAAACATTTTAGGAAAGCATGTCTGTATAAACAGAGAAGGAAAACAATGCAGGCTGACTTCAGTGCTCTGCCTGAGCTCTGCATGGTCTGATAAATCACCGTGTTGGTGCTGTGGAGGAAGTTAGCCTTTCCAATGTGGTTTGAGGGTCTATTTTAACTGAAATCGTCTTTTTCTAAATCTAACCAAGCAGTTTTGTTGCCTAAACTTAACCAAACTGCAACAGGAAACTGAAAAAAACAAAACAAACCAAAAAAACAAGAAAATTATATGTGAACAATATAACAGTGTCTCACATGGGACACAAAGTATGCTGGACCCTCTCATCAATGGCCTGCTCCGGGTGCAGACTTTGTCATTATTTGGTCAGTTGCAGTGATGGTTTGGAGCACTTGCACTGTGATCCATTTTACTGCTTTTTCAAGGGGATCCCAGCAACCCATAACAGTGTTCAGTCATGTCCCAGTGGTATTTTAAATATTAGAAAGTATGTCAAAGCCTGGCCAGACAACAGGGTCACACTCATGTTGTATCTTCATACAGGACAACAGCTCTGTCATTTATTCTTTTCTCACCTGCTGACTGTAGTCTGTGCTACAGAAGCAAAGCACATTGTTTATTACCAACTCCAGTCCAGAGTCAAATAATCATCAGATTTTTGTCCTGAGAAATACTCAACTATGACAGGTGCTTTACCAAAGCAGTGTGCAGCACAAATCCCAGATTATACTGTAGGTTCTTAATCCCTCCAGTGGTTGTTGAGATATTTCAGTCTGAACCAAACTGCCATCGCTGTAACTGCTGCTAGCATGACCACAGTATAAGATCAACAAGGACAATTAAGTGGATTCTACAGCCCCGTTTCCAAAAAAGATGGGACGCAGCATAAATGTAAATGGAAACAGAACGTGACGATTTGCTAATCATTGAAACCCCGTATCTAATCGAAAATAGCACAGTGACATATCAAATGTTGAAACTGAGAAATTTCAGTCTTTTTTGAAAATGATACCTTGTCATATCCTAGAATTTGATGCCAGCAACACATTTCGAGAAAGTTGGGACGGTGGCAACAAAAAACTGGAAGTGTTGTGAAATGCTGAAAGAAAACACCTGGTGGACCATCTCACAGGTAATTAGATTAACTGGCAGCAGGTGAGTAACATGACTGAGTATAAAAAAAGTCTCCCAGAGAGGTTGAGTCTGTCTGAGGTGAAGATGGGGACTCTGCTGGCAAATAGCACAATGATTTAAGAATAGTGTTTCTCAGTTGAAATTGCAAAGAATTTGGGGAATTCATTGTCTGAAGAAATCTGTGTACACAAGTCACAAGGCTGAAAACCAACACTGGCTGGCCATGATCTTCAGTCCTCAGACGGCACTGCATTGAAAACAGACACGATTCTGTAGTGGATGTCAGTGCATGAGCTCAGGAACACTTCCAAAAACCAGTGTCTGTATGCACAGTTCATCGCTGCATCCACAAATGAAGCTGAAACTCTACCATGCAAAGAGGAAACTATACATATAAACCACCGGCATCTCTGATCCTGATCCATTCATGCACATGTAAAGGCACTGTTAATGCTGAACCATATGACCTGTAAATTATACAGGTTCGGGAGCAACATATGCTGCCAAGTAGACAAAGTCTTTTTCAGGGAAGGCCTTGTATGTTTCAGCATGTCAAACCACATTCTGCACATATTACAACAGCATGGCTCAGTAGTAAAAGAGTGCCCCCAAGTCAAATAATGCATGTGACATGAAGACGGATGGTGCATAAGTTACTGTTCATTTACATATGTACAAGTATTTCAAAATAAGAATCATTAAACAGTCTGTTCTCCTTTTCGGATCAGGGTGCCTGTTGGTTTCTGTGCTCCCTGTTGATCTCGTTGAGGATCACGTCAACACTGGGGTCTTCGTCAGCTGTGATTGTTCTGTCTTCAAGTGGGTTGCCTGTAAACACAGTACACTGCATTATTTCTAACAGATCAAACGTGTGCAAAAATCTCCTTTTCAAGAATGAATGAATTAATATTGTCACTACAATAAACAAGTAACACAAACAACCAAATACAACTGTAAGAGACAGTAAATGAGAAACAGTAACCAGCTGAGATGCAACATAAGGTCAAGGACAAACGAGCCAGTTATGATGCACAAGCACGAGCGATCTTTAAAACGATTTCAGTGAAAATTCAGGAGCAATCACACAGACCGAGTGCACTGTTCTCGCCATCCTTAAATTCCCCCTTAGTAATCAGCTCTGACCACATCAGGCCCTTCTGTTCATTATTCCAGGAAAAAGGGGCAGCACATTTAAAAGCTTGTATGCCTAATTTGTTCTAGCTCTGGGGATGAGAATCTGTAGAATACGGTGAGAGCGCAGATCATAGTGATTTTGGATTTTACATGTAAGTATATAAATAAGAAGGAACCAGCCCAAGGGGAGATTTCTATATAAAAGCCAACCAATGCAGAAGTCTGTGGACATACAGGTCCTCCCTGTATGTCCACTGACCCTAACCCATTTAGCAGGAGCATACGGAGCACAGTGGTGGACCAAATATAAATATACATAATTATTCTGTAAATATACAAATGCACACCTGTATGACTGGTGTAAATCTAGTGAAAACTTACAATAAGACCCCACAGTCTTTGACTCTCACCTACCAATTCCATTACTCTGCTCTGAGTCACTGGCAAGGAAGGACGAGGAGCTGGATGAGTTTTTGGACTCGGACGACTGAAGAGATGTTATTCTGGTCACGGATGACTTCTTCGCAGTCTTCTGTGTGGCGGTACGACTCCATTCTGTGAAAAGAAATTCCACAAGGTTAAGTGGCACAGTCTTCCACAGATTTGATCACACATCTACTGCACTTGAATCTTTTTCTTTGAAGGAGTAGATGTCCGTATTCAAAGGAATCAGAAACCAAACAGGGGTGTGGAAATGAAATTTAAAGTGAACCTCTCTGACCAGAGTTCTCTGCGAGCCTCATTCTGCCGCAGCACAGGTAGGTCCTCCACTGCCTCCTCACATTTTCCTTCACCGCACAGTGGAACACAAATATAAAGAAACCTGCAAAAGAGAAACAGCCTTTTTTGAAGAGACGTGACTCATTTGGAATTCAAAATAAAGACAAATGGTAAAATGACTACCTGTCTGCTGTAAACATTGATTGCAGCTTACAGGCCCGCTTCCTCTTTCAACTTTGACCTACTGTACTTACCAAAGATGTGCACACGCACATTTTCTTATGCAATGAGGGATTAGTGCTGACATTTCCCTCATGTGCCCTTACTTTCTGTTTCATCTCAAAATGAAGCGATTTAAATAATCTGGCTAAAGTGTTGGCGTGTTTACAACCCATCTGATGTCTTCCCTGTCAGACTCATAGTGTGGTGCCATGTTCCCAGATTTCAGCTAGTCTGGGTGTATACTGGGTTGACTTTACCCAGTACCAGGAGGGTATTTTGACCCTCTCTTACAGACATTTCATATTTTTTCTTTTACTGTTGGGTTTTTTACCCAAACAAAAATATGGTTATTTTGACCCAGTGTTGGACTGAATAAGCTCAAGTTTTACCTTAATACTGTCCCAAATGTATAGTTACAGTAGTTGTACAATGTAATGTGCAACTGTCATTCATAACTACAGATTAAAAAGAATCAGTAACAAATAGTGGCATGTATGTTAATAAAGAACTACAGTGGATTATAGTAGACACAACACTGGATCAAAACAGCTCCTCTTCTTTGGTGGTTTTCTATCCATGGGTAGCCTGCTGGGTAAAGTTAACCCAGTATTGTGTCATGCAGTGATTTTTGTTGTGTACAAACAAAAAGACCAGTTATAATGCACTCAAATGGTCTTCTTATTGCCGTGGAGCCCTCATGATTATAAAAATGACCAAAACCAGGTGCTCATGGACCCATTCTTACGTGAAACAAGTCAGCTCACCTTGCAAGGAGTTAAAGATGGCAAAGAGGTACATGAATGGCAGGTTAAGGGGCCCCCAGGCGAAAAAGGCAAAGCCCCATGTGAGGCCCAGGAGGATGCTTATCCCCGCCACACTGCGGGCATCCTGCAGTGTGGTGCGGTGAAGCGTGTTGTGAGGGTTCTGCCTCTTTATCCGACACAGCTGGATCAAAACCACGATGAACATGACAAAATTGAAGAGAAAGATGACACAGAAATAGGCCACCACTGCTATGTAGAAAGCGATGTCATTTTTCAGCCAGCAGCTGTGGGAGAGGATAACAATGGGAAGGGTTAATGGGTTTGTTTTGAAAAGGTTTTATTTGATGCGTCTTGGTATTTGTGGAATATTTTCAGTTTGTGTAGAAAATGTTGCTGCAGACTCACAATGAATCACTTGTGCCGTTAGAAAACTTCCCATAGGAGACAAGACCGTAGTTATTTTTGTCAATTGCAATGACAATAATGACCACAATCATCGGGACACCCCAGCCGACCAGCGAGAACTTCAGCATGTAGCGCGATATGTAGCTGTTGAAGACTTTCACAAGGGCCAGGTACATGTGGACAGCCTCCAGTCCCATCCAGGTGAAGGCAACCAGCAGGAAGTAGTGAAGAAACCAGGCAGTGGAGATGCAGAGGCCCACGGCGTCCGGGTAGAGTGCCAGCCACGCATCCACCAGGAAGACCAGATTCAGCAGCAGCAGGGCCAGGCACAGCTGGATCAGGATTTTGGATGGAATGTCCTTACGCAACTTCCTGCAGTGTTCAAACGGTTTGGACAACATGAAGCATCTCAGTGGACTGTGAAAAAATGTCTGCCTCTTTCCAGTTTTTGTGAACTTTGCACATAAGTGAGATTGCATTCCAAGCCACATTCATTTGTGAACTCTTGTAGTAATAAACAACGGTCTGAGAGAGAAAACATTATTTTTTGTCAGCTTTTGGTATTTGTTGAAAATGTTTGTGCCACCCTTTGGGTGTAAAAAAAGGTAAGATTAAGATGATCTGTCATGAGGCCAGACTTTAAAAGCTGAAAAATGTCTGTTAGAGTATGCCACCGCCTCATTGTATGTTAATGGCCATCAATTATTATTATTGAGTATCCTACTGAAAAGAGAATTCAAGGCACTTTTAATGAGTTAAAAAAAAAATACTATAACTTTATCATAATATATATTAAACCACAATCTTTAAACTTTGGTGACTCCTGGTGGTGGAATTAAAACACGCACAGTGGCACACTGCAATGGTTATTACATGTTGGATGTGTGTAATTTATCTCATGAATCTCACCCAAAGGCCAAGTAGGTGAGGAGGGTGACAGACAGGAAGATGGCAGAGATTCCACAGCCAATATATGTGATGAAGGTAAGGATGGTGGCCTGGAGGCGACTCGTCAGAGGCTCCCTGGAGAGGTCCTGGCAGAAAAAGAAGAAAGCAAAACAGGATTAGGATTAGAACTGTTAGCTGTTAGATCACCAAATATGTGATAAAAAAATAGAAAAGCCATCATCCCCTCACCAGCAGGATAGCAAAACTGGTTAAATGATTGCAGGCACAAACTGTCTCGGTATCTGTGCTGTTTTGGACAAAACAGCCACTTGAACTCCAGCCGCCTGACCCGTCTGCCAGAAGAAAACAGATGAACAATATTTTCAATTTTCTTCGTTATTTTCACTTAATTCCGATGGACATTGTTAAAAAAAAACTCACTGTTCAATTGGAAGTCCCAGAAAACACATGAAGCCACAAAATTAGCCTGGAGTTTGGAAAAAAGGCACAATTAGTTTATCAGTTAATCAGTCTCTTACTGTACGTCATGATTTTTTTTTTCTTCTGTAGAGAGTGACAGCTGCTGCTCTCACAGCATGTTTGTGGATTATCTGTATTTTGTATTTTAAAAGCAGACGTACTGGGACAGGCTCTGTGTTCCTCAGGTGAATTACAACATCGTCCTGCAGTCCTGTGATTGACAGGTTGGCCACACTCGCCCCCAGAATCCCACTGTTAAGTCTGCGTTTTCCCAAAGATTTGTCCTGCATGACCGGTTAGAGTTTAGAAACATAAAGAAACCTTTCAAACACCAGATCAGAGATACGCAGATGACAACACATTTCTGTTTCTCCTTAGCTCATAATAATGTGTATCCAGTTTTGAATGGGGATGTTTGCTGAACATAGAGACCTGGAACACTGTGCTCTTCTGGTAGAAATTGAACTGAACTCTGGAGACCAACTGCTGCTCCTCTGAGGTAAGGTCCTGTGTGAGAGAGGGAGGCAGCCTGATGGAGCCCTGAGGGATGGAGGAGTCACTCCTCACATTCCGTCTGGGCCTGGGATCCCCACGGACCTGCAACACACAACAGAGAGACACACACAGGTTTAACAACCGGATTTTATTAGCGCAGACTTTCAACACCACCTTTTTCTTTTGGGGCCACTGACATCAGTGAGACGACTATTTGTGATAGCTGAGCTGCAATAGTTCAACTCCTTTTTTCTTTAAAAACATGTACAAAAACAAGTGTAATCCTGGGATAAAACTCATATTAAAAATGTCCCATCACTGTGGTGAAAGGAAGCAGGCTGTAAGACCGTCTGACCTAATTCACCTCACTGAATGCTGTCATGCAGAAGCAGCAACAACCTCTCTGCATTTGTAGAATACACTGAGTCAGATTATATTTTAACAAGCATTTGTCCAGATATAAGATCTGTACTGCAGACAATTTTATTGGTAATAGCAGATAAAACACTTATGGAACAAATCCTAGGGCTAAATGCAAAAGCAGCTATCCATCAGAAGTCATGCATGTTTTTAACCACACATACACTTTTCATACTGTGACGTCAACATTTCTGCCGTGAAAAACATCCGTTTGCAGTTACACAAAATTCTTTAATGCCTTTGGGGTTGCTCGTCTGGTATTTTAAGTTGGTCCACAGTTATTGACTCTTTGCTGCCTGTTTGAAGTTGTAGCTGCATGTGCACTAATTATGGAAGAAGCAGTTGGATAGTTTGATTTAGTGAAACAACAGTCTAAAAATGCTACAGCAAAAGTAAAGCCCTGCATTTAAAGTCCTACTGTAAGTATCATCAACTAAGTGCACTTAAAATAAAGTAAATGTAAGTAAAGCAAATTAAAGTAAGTAAGTAAATTAAAGTAAATGAACCCATGCTGCAGAAAAATGTCTCTGTGGCCGGTATAGTTTTATTTATGATATAATTAGATTGTCAGAAGTGATGTATTCATGTGAAAGCAGCATTCTACTGTGTAGGATGGTTGAGGAGGAGCTGCTTTGTCTGCATTACAAACAATCTGATAGTTCAGCCCAGTGTTTCCTAACCTCAGGGTCAGACCCCCTCCAAAGGATCACAAGATCAACCTGAGGGTTTGTGAGATAATTAACGGGAGAGGACAGAAAAGCAAAAATCTAAAATCTAAATCAGTATTTTGATTTTGGTCTCTAATCGTATGACAGCTATTTAAAGGATGTCATGTGAGAAGTTTAAAGGGGGAAATGTGTTTTTAGTGGAGCTGGCAAAAAGTCATAGACATCTGAAGCATGTGACAAAGACCCCTAAGTATGCAGTTTTGTTTTTGTTTTGTTTTTTTGTAATATGTCACAAGATGCAAATCAATCTTGAATCTTTAATAACGTGTATTTTGTAAGTTTATCATACTTTGTAAGTAAATCTTAATATGAAAAGTAACAAGTAACATCAGCAGTTAAATAGAGTAAAGTGAAAAAGTACATTTCCCTCTGACATGTAGTGGAGTAGAAGTATTAAGTAGCATAAAATGGAAATACTCAAGTAAAGTAGTAAAGTACTTGAAAATTGTCCCTCAAGTAAAGTACTTGACTCAAACTTCCAATACAGTTGAGTATGTAGCATTTCATATAAAACACCTCCACATCTGCATCAGCAGCCCACAAGTAAATAGGCTACAGTGATTACAGTAAATACTTCATACAGATGTAATCAACTGGGCTCTTGGTGTCACATACCTGGACATTAGTGGGGTCTGAGATGGAAAAAAATGTTTCCTGAAAGTTACTGCCATCTGCTGGTTTCACCGACAGAGCCACAGCTGGAGATAAGAGGGTCTCAGTCTGTTCCTGAAGGACCAGCTTCAACGCCACTGTGTCAACAATCCCTATAATTCTGATTAAGGAGGAAATGAATTGGTATTGTTGAGCCAGTTCAGTTACACCATGACGCCTGGGCTGCAGACCACTACCAGGCCTCTGAGCATTTGCTAGTGGACCACAAGGAAATGTTATGATTCAATGAGCAGAATAATTATATACATATACTACTGTCGGTTATTTTTGTGGCAATTACTAATTAAATCCATTGTCACAACATTTCATCATTAAAAAGAGTATGAAATCTGTGTGAGACCACGGCTTGAGGGTCACACGCACATGAACCCACAGTCTAATGGGAGGCCCCCTGTATAACTTCATATTTCATTTGTGTAGTAATGGGATGTGGAGTGAACAGTTGCATCAGCTATGATGTGTCCCATGCTGGGGCAGTCTGCAACAAAATTGTCAATATAAAGATAGTTTGTGTTGCAAAAAAGGTTATAAGTTATTTAGCAATGCACAATATGTTTGAGAATTCCAGATAAATTCATCTGCAACCTGTTAGAGGAGTCAAACAGCGTCTCAGGCGAAGCGTCCAGCAGATTGCTGACGATGTGGACGGAGGTGTTTCCCAGCGCCAGGCTGACTGTCGGGCCGGACAAAAGATTCTCCAGCTCAGACACCAGCTGATCCACCTGGCTGGAGTTCAGTTTGGACACGTCTTTGGTCAGGTCCAGCAATGCGTTGGCTTGGCTCTCCGCTGTAGTCAACAACATTTACAAGGGAAGCTTTAATGATGCTGTCATGATGTAAATGTTGCACACAGATTTGGACGCAGTGCTGAGGTGATGATAAACCTGATCCGTTGGTGGTTGGGCTCTCTGATGGTGCCACAGAAACAGATTCATTTGTGGTGGTTGTAGTTGTGCTGAGTGTTGCTGTCACTGTGACATTAGCAGCAACGGTGGTGGTATTCAGGGCTTCAGCTGTTGTGCTCATTGGGGATGAAGTTACATTCACAGTCAAGCTGGTGGTGCTTGGTGGTGCGGTAGTCACATTTGGACCGGGTGTGGTAAATGACGACAGACTGCACTGCTCCTTCATCTGCACAACCACGTTATTTCCGTTTGGACTAAAAAAGGAGAAATTAAAGATCTTGGGTGAAAGTGCAAAGAGTCTGCAAGTAAACTACCATCATGTTAAGTTTATAAGGATTCTATTAAGTTAGTGCAGAGGATAATACAAACCAGTAGAGGATGTCAGGAGAAGGTGTTTCCATTGCCATGCAAAAATTATTGGGCTTTAGGTTAACTTCAGCCCATGTGAACAGGGAATTTAGAGGATTGTTGCTGGCCGTTGAATTTCCACAAATGGCTGTGTGACATATGAGGCAAAACACAGATAAGAGGTTTTACGGGACACGTTGAATCAGCTTGTTGGCTTGTGTCCCTGCAGTTCATATACACACCTGCTCGGGTCACGAGTCCATTGAAACTGACATGTTTCACAGACTGAAACACATAAATCACGGCGGCCGACACAGTACAGATAGGAACCTCATGGGCAAATCTTAAAATCACCCAGCAGCTTTGAAGACTACAATGAAACAATAAGAAGAGCGCAGATTTCAACTAATGTTCAAATGTTTCAAGTGTGTCTCTGCATAGAAATGCTCCTTCAAGGCATGATTAGACTCACTTTGCTGCAGTTCTTCCACAGGCCACATTGGCATCCTGAACAGAGATTTAGATTTTAATCAAACTCATCTCAGTGGAATATATTAAAGTAACATGTTAAACACAAGTTATGCATGTTGTATGCTTTGCATACAAAATGTACGTATGTGCATTGAATGATAAGGTCCCAAAAATGTTGTTTGGGTATGAAATTTTCACAAACTTGCGATGGAAAAGCTCGCCAAATGTGAAGAAACTACTCAAGACAGAAAGGTTAAAGCAACATGATTACCTTGTATTCAGAGGCAATGATGGCCAGTGGACATGAAACACTGCAGAGCAACATTACAAAGATTGTATTAAAGTTGATGAAAGCATCTGTAAAGAATATGATGTGAAATTTGATTTGGATAATTGATGAATGGTAAAACTCACTCTAGACTTTCAGAGCAGTTTGGTGGTAGTCCAATGTTAGAAATCTGAAAAGATTCAAGAGATACTTAAAGACAAATACAAATACAAAAACATACACTTATGTTTACATGTTTTAAACTTACCAGGGACAAGATATATGAAATGCTTATCTTGGGATCTTCTATTAAAAATTGAAAATTATAGTATGCATCTAAAAAAAAAACAAAAAAAAAAAACAAACATAAATCTTACAGACTGCATGTAAACCAATGATGATGTGGTGGTTTTGTGGGGTGGTACAGACACTCACCTGTTCCATTGCAGTAAGCAGAGCAGTTGCAGTTGTTCTGTGTATCTGAAACAAAGTCAAAGTGTGTTGGTTTACTGAATTAAAAGTCAGTGTGAAGAGAACCACAGCATTTCCACACCACTTCGTACAGTATTTAACTTACTTTATCACATTTTGTGGCACTGTGCCATCTCAATACTTAGTGATGTAAAAGGGCAGACAGGTTGTGCAGGACAACTACTTGGTTGGACGCACTGACTTCTTGGAGAAGCTGGTTGCCTAGATACCTCATGGTGACTTCAGGAAGTCGCTGCACCCGGCCAAGAAATAAACTTTAAACAAGCAATGTTAATTAGTGAGCTTTAGAGGGGGTGGTAGGCAAAATTTGTTACCTTTGGACAGAGCTAGCTGTTTCCCCCGTTTCCTGTCTTTATGCTAAGCTAAGCTAACCGACTGCTGGCTGTAGTTTCATATTTACCCTACAGACAGAGAGTGGTGTTGATCCTCTCATGTAATTCCCAGCAAGGAAGCAACAAAGCCCAATTCTCAGCCGTATAATTAATACTCTGTAAACACATTTTGTGTTTCATAAGATTTCTGTCTGTCTGAACAGGCCACGTTTGGACAAGGCAAGGCAAGCCAAGCCAACATGTTTTGGACATCACCGTAATATGGATGTGCTTTTAGCTGCTCTCACCACATGACAGTGCACAATAGGTGAACATTTATTAACTCAGAACCTGGAAAATGTGTAATGTCTACTTATATGTAGATCGGTGACACAAATCCACAATAATTTGTGTGGTTTGAAGATGTTGAAGGAAATGATCAGAGCTCACCTCCACTGCAGTGAGATGAGTTGCCTTGTTGAACCACATATGCAGACTCAGACACTTCACTGTTGAAAGAAAGCCACATTTAATTATAAAATATATTGTTTAGTACTACAAGTGGGGGGTTAGAAAAGGGAAAAAGACAAACATCTTACCATGATGCTCCAGCTTCACCATTATAAATGCAACTGTTTTCCTCTTGTGGATTGCTACTGCACTCATTTTGTAGCTGATCTGTTTAAGAGAGACCTGAATGCATCATGGGAACTCATTAGGTAGGTAATTAAGTATTTCAGAGGATGCAACACTCACTCGTTCTATCTGCTTTCTGTCCCACCACATGAATATCAGAGGACATTTTGCTGGCTGCACAGAGTGTACGGAGAATACAGCATGGAGGTACGCTCTGCTTCAGCTTCAGCAGCACAGTACAGCTGGTGTTTCTGAAGAATAAGCTCAGTGTTCACAACAAATACATTCGTCACACCCGTTCCAGTCATGTGAGGGTAGTTCAGTAGATCATTATGTCACTTACATTATCGCTGTCTCCGTGATGCATTTCACTTCAATTCCCTGTTAAAACAGTAGTCACCATTGATTCACATGATCCCTTCTACTCACATACTGTAACCCATAGGTACATTTAAACATTACCTTACCTGAAATAAGTCAGCTGTGCTGTAATTACTGACCCCACTGAAAAATGTGAGACAACATTAATGTAAAACAAGACTGACTTAAAGCAAGTCTATATATATTTTCAAAGAGGAGATATGTCACTGTTCTTCTTACAAATAAAGAGCTGAATTCAATAAAACACACCCTGGCTTAAATGAACGCACCCAGAAGTTTTGTTGCTACACTTCTGATGACTTGTAGCTTATGGTGGCTAATATAAGCAAACTGACGCCAGATACTTTAATGACTCAGTTAATTGACTTTATGACTCATCTCTGCTTGTGGCACTGTTACTCTTCATTTTATAATGTCACAGATAAATATCTCAGTGGTTTTATGGCAGCAGCAAAATAAGCATTGTGTTGCTCAAGAGGAATTGAATGAGCCAATCATGTTGTAATTGCCACTTGTGGCCACAGAGGCCGCTGTTCAGCAACATACTTACTTTAAATTATAAATACAACAAATCAGATAAGTTGTTCCCACAATATGGACCTTTGGGAACTGACAAATATGCAATTTGAAGTGCACTTTGATTAGAATTCGCTATTAATGTAGACAGCAGAAGATGCTGAGATGAAATATCTTCTCATTACTTTCTCCTATTATCCGCAGTGTAGAAAGCGAAGCATTTTTGTACTAAATCATGAGTATCATCAAGTGCACCTTATGTCACCGGCTTCACGACGAGCTCTGCCCGGCGTCCTTGAGCTGGAGCTGAAATTTGGGTTCTTTGATGGTTTGTTCTTTTCTCCAGCGTCAGGCATGATCACACTGGAGGCGAGTAAAGAGGCTGCAGAGCTGCTGCTCTGCGTCTGAGACGCTGTGGTCAAGTAATTTGTTGCAGTTGTGGCTGTGCTGAAGCTTTTTGAGGCTGTTGGTGGTGCAGCTGACATTGTGCTGTAGCTTTGTGATGTTGTAGATGGTGCGGCTGACATTGTGCTGTAGCTTTGTGACGTTGTTGATGGTTGAGCTGACATTGTGCTGTAGCTTTGTAATGTTGTTGATGGTGCAGCTGACATTGTGCTGTAGCTTTGTGACGTTGTAGATGGTGCAGCTGACATTGTGCTGTAGCTTTGTAATGTTGCCGTCGTCATGAGTGTCGTCTCATATGTGCTTGCAGGTGAAGTTTGTGGAGAGGTAGGTGGGGTAGTTGTTTCTGTGTGGTCTGGAGACCTGCAGCTCTGCAGGCTGTTTTGGAACACCTGGATAAGCTGAGAAAAAGAACATGATACTTATTACATTTAATCATAGGATATAAAAACAATTTTATTCAGCAGTTAATCATTTCCAGTTTCCCTACATACCCAGGCCTTGATTTCTGATGCATTCTTTGTCTTTCCAGTGATATCCACAGTGACATCGAGAAAGTAGTATACTGCTGTAAGAAGGGTAGAAAGAAAATTACTGAGGAGACAGATTTTAAAACTAGTCCAAATCAGAGGCCATAATATAAGGATCCTGAAGAATGAAGCATCCTGCATTACTCATAGTGCAACCTTATTAGACTTTCTGTGCCTGGTAAACACCAGCAGTTAGTATAAATTAGTAATGTAAGATGAGATAACACGGTTGTAAAAGATGGTCATTATACAACTTTAGGGAGCTGTATTCTCCATGATGAGTAAATTATTTTTCAAGCCTCATATTAGCTTCAACTGAACTTCAAATTACATTTTTAGACAGAAAGTATGTGAGGCTATCATTTAATGTCTGGTGGAGTTCCCCCTTAATGTCAAAAGCGACACTGTTCAACATTTTCATGCCATTTTTTGTTTTTGTTTTGTTTTTACTCTCTATACTTTCGTTTTAGGCTACTTTAGACTCCTACACCATGATTTCACATCAAATATTGTCTTACTCCACTACATTCATTTAACAGCTGTAGTTAATTACTCTGCAATTCAATATATGATCATCATAAAAAACATAATGCATCCTCATACAGTGGATTAAACTACCCAACAGTGTATAAAGTAGTTAAAACTAACTCCACTTCAGTCAACTCAACTTTAAAATGCTTCACCAATAATAATCCAGGGCTATAAAGGCTATTTTTACTTTGATGCTTTAGCATATTGTGCTAACACCAGTAGCACTTTTACATGAGTACAATTTTAATGTAATATGTAACTTTAGTGGTACTGCTGTTTTACCCAAAGGACACAACAGTTTGGGAATTATGTTTATTCGCTTTCTTGCCAAGACTTAGATGAAAAGATTGATACCACTCATATTTCTATAAGGTAAATATATATATATCTTACATATTGTACAGGCACGAGAGTGGTATTTATCTTCTCATCTAACTCGCGGCAATGAAGCAACATGCATATGTCCACAAATGCCAAACTAACCCTTTATGTGAATATTTGTCCTCCACTGCTCCTGTATTCCATCTCAGTGAGTGACGACCTTTTACGGTAACTCTACTCTGTGACGTGTTTTGTGTCCTGTCATTAGTTGCCTTCGAATGGACAAAGGAGGTTTGAGCTGAACAGGTTGGTTTTCATTTTCAACCAGTTGTAAGTGATGGACAAGACCAGCAGCAGCAGTGTGGTGATGAAAAGAAGGCTGAAATGGATGTTTGCTGCTGTCTGATTACAATGTTTCCCCTGACATGGCAGTGAGCAGGATGATGTCTGCTTTCGCAAGTTTACCTGAAGTTTGTACATTTGTTGTAGCAGAAAGCGGGGAAGGAGAAGTGGAGGCCTCGTTACAGGAAGCCTGACCTGATGGCAGAAAGGAATTATTATTTCTCTGTTGTAAATCAAAGTATCAATCATTATGAATTCAAAGTTCAGTTAAATAATGGTTATTGTGACCTACAGCCATTGTTTTGGACCAGATTCAGTGTACATATGAGAATCTCATAATCTTGTATTTCAGTCCCACTTGTGGTTGTCTGATACACTGTAGGTTTGTTTTTTTAATTTAATAAGTAGCAACGAAATAAAGAAAACAAACAGAAATATATCAATAAATATACAAAAAGCTAAAATATAGGATCATTTCTATATAATCATTTTGGATCTCCCTCTGTTCTTTTGTACATATTCATGGTTGAGAGGCTCAGACATGCATGGTAATTCCCAGTTGTCAACAATTGTCTCAGTTTTTGACTCTTGTCATATTTCTTTGCTTCCTCTACAAAGACACCACAGCACTGTGAAGTTTTGTGCGATTAGGAAACAGACAGCAATCAGACTGGAATAACAGGTTACAGTATCAATTAGAAGGGAAAAATAACACATTCAGGTACATGACCTATGCTGAATGATTGGCATGTCTGACACGTTGGACGTCACAGTTTATAAATAGAGGTGCAGAGTTGTCTGTCCAGATAAGGTGGCAGAAGCTGCTGCTCCATTGTCTGCACTTCACTCGAAACCCGTCAGAGCTGATGTCAGACCGTACCTGCCAGCAGGATGACCAGCAGCTGCATCTGCAGCCAGCGTAGATGTTTGACACGTGGGCCTGACGTCTTCATGCTGTAACATAACGAATCCGATCATTTAAACCCTCAAATGATTATTGGTTCGATGAAATAAAAACATCTGCTCTTCAGCTTCATTGTAGTGCCGTTAGGCTTTTGAGACCTATTGTTGAACAACAGTTCAAAAGGGTGAAAGAGTGTGTCACACGAACAAGTTCTCAGGCATAATCCTGAACACCTCTTCCCTTCACACCCATGCTAATGAATTCTTTAGCCCTTTGCAGCCTGTTGCTATGTGTCTAAAAAGGTTTTATCTTTGCTTCTGATCATGCAGTCAGTTATCTGTATCTTGCAATGGATAAATGAACAATGTCGAATAAAATGCTTGAATGCATTCCTGATCAGACAAACCTTTGAGTATAATCAGAGTACAATACTGTAGAACAAACACATTACTTTTATCACAGCTTTGGGAAATTGCAAACAGTATATGAGCCAAAGATACTCTATTGTACTGTGTAGACACACATGGTGAATGTTTGCTCGGACCACAGTGTTTCAGAGGTGTTTACATCTGTTATGTCACTGTGCAGAGAAATAATACCATGGCAGCAGACTTCATTTATGACTTTTCTAAACTTTGCTACCTGCTGAGGAAAGTAAGACAGCAAGGTAATCAAAGCAGTTCAATGGACTGATTTAGTTATACTTGAAAACCAAAACAAGTTATCCAGTAAACAAAAGGCATCCAAACAGTGGAAGTTGAGTGGATAAAGACATTTTGCCCAGAGGAGAATGGTGAGACATGTTTTGAGAAAGAGGGAGAATCGAGTGAATGAGGAGAAATAATCCTGCTCAGTGAGGGAGGCACTCAGGCAAACAGTCCTGATGGGTAAAAATAAGATGAAGCCACAGTTATGTGTGATACCCAAAACTGATAGCGACTGAGGAAAGGAACAATGTTGCTTTGCTGAACAAATCCAGATCTCATTTCCCAGTTTGTACATTTAAATAGAGAAATATAAAGAATTTTTGGATAAATAGCACAAATCCATGGACTGTCCTCAGTAAGTTTTCTTTAATATGATCTGAACATCGCTGTGTCACCACACTGTTGCTGGTGCATCATCTTCTCTTATATTCTTTGGCAGATTATCAGTGATCACACTGAACACTGGATGAGAAAGATTAAAGACTATATTCACAAAACCGAAATGTATTGAAATAAAAACATGAAGTAAAGTAATCTGACAAGTAAGAAAAGCAGCAGGTGATATTTTAAAAGTCAATAGGTGGTTTAAAGAAACAAGACAATAAAATCTAAACTGATACATCTAAGTATCCGAAAGAGATGAGCCAGATAGACAATCTCGAATCATGATCCGCCTTTGATTTGAGAGACTATCTGTCATTGTAATTAAGGAAAAGGAGACACACCAGCACACCAACTTTACCTGACAGAGGGGGCAAACATGTGCCAACATGGTGATCTAGCAGAACAATCCTCAGGACCTTTCATTTCTCTGTCTTCATTTTCATGGAACATAACTTCCCGTGGGCTGAATCCGAGCTTGAACACAAAGCCAAACCACAGTCATTAAATGTGCATTTTCTTCTCTTAACTGTTGCTATTGTCCTTGGCAGACTGCTGTGTAAGTTCACTGTGAGTGTCTGCTTCTCACAAAGGATCAATAGTTGACACGTGGCACGCCCCTGAAACGTCAACCTGAACAGGTGAATGTTGCATACTTTACCCTGAGCAAGTCTCCAAGTCCTCCTGCTGGACAGGAATTTACTTGATATCACAGCACATCAGGAAAGGCCCATTGGGCTGTGCTGTCGTCTAAAACAATTCCTGTACAGCACTAAGTTTGCTGTAGGCTTTTTGTTGGGAAGAGATTTATCTCTCTCTATTTTTGTTTGGCAGTAAAGGTGCGCCCCAGGGTGTGACTGTGAACAAGTGTTTCCAGGGCAACACCACAGAGCTAAAAGAGTCCTGGCATTGAGACATTCACTGTTGCGTCAGAAGAAGTCACGCACCTGCAGCATTGTATGTCTGCCTCAGCCAGAACCAGGACTCTGAATGGGAGGGATCCACACACACACACACACACACACACACACACACACACACACACACACACACACACACACACACAAACAGAGAGAGAGAGAGAGAGAGAGAGAGAGAGAGATTAATTTCTTCTTTTATTACGGCAATTTAAACTGTATTTAACCAGGCACACACCCTGTAGAGTGCACACACACTTATCGGGAGTGTGTGTTGGTGACTTAGGACATAAGTCATATTAATGGGATACTAAGAACATGATGAGCAAGTACATTGTCATAGAAAATGTTCTAATGATAGATCTAAAAAGCTCCATGTTCAGCCTGTTTCTGGCTAAAAACAAAGAAATACTTATAATACTTATAACTTATAAACCCTTATGAGTAAACCTTATTGTACAGTGTTACTAAATAGATAGAGAAAGAAAATATAGATGAATAAAAGGTGTAGTGCTCCATCTGTACACCAGGGGGAGTCAGGGGGATAAGGATAGCCACATGGTTGGGAAGCAGCGTGATCACAGAGCAGATCTAAAACGTTTATTTTAAGATCAACAGTCCTCCAGTGGCTTCTTTGTTCATTTGATGCCACAGGAGTCCATATTTAGCCTGGCCCACAAGTCATGCTACCAATGGATTCTTTTTGGTCTATTCCACTAATAATGCATAGGGAGTGAATGCACTCAGTGAAGCTGCTGCAGTCAGGCAGACAATAGTCAGCCGCGGACACTAAACAGATAAAGACACTCATCCTTTCATTTCATTTCAGACAGGCTCCAAAGAGAAACAACAAAACAGAAGGCACCTGCTAACACCCACCAACTGGTGCACAAACCTCACATGGAGGTTTTTCCTGGAACAAAGTTCAAGCCTGAATGTTACAGCTGTAATGCCTAAAGGTCACTTTTAGCCATATTTTGAACCTATGATGCCCCCCCACTGAGCCTTTTGAACAGGGTCATGTTTCATCGCTTTTTCATTGTAGTAATTCATCACATTATCCATCAATCACCTCTGATGAATCTGACGTCCTGCTGGCTGCAGCAACAAGGTTATGCAACCAAGTATAACTGACTTTATGGCATGTAATCCCCTCTCCCCATATTTTCTCTTACTCTCCAATTCTCATTTACTAATCACTGTACGAACCAAAGTAGTTTAAAATATGGTCTCTTTTATGTATTATTGTAAACAGTATAACATGTAATCGTGTGGACACAATGTTGAGTATATGATATGAATACGTATAAATCTTTATTGCCATGTGATACATTTTTCACTATTCATTATTATTATTATTATTATTATTATTATTATTATTACTACTGTACTATTGTATTGAATATTTTCTCAATTGCTGTTTCTCGGGTCAATAATGAACTTCAAACACTTAGCTTTTCAGCCAATATTGATGGCAAGTCTTTAATGCAGCTTTAAGAAATATTTTTCAAGTTGCTCATTTTAACATTTTTTGGTTGTAGGGCTCCAACTTTATTGCTTTTTCTGCTGAGGCAGCAGCTGTCTTTTGTGATAAAGCTACAAACAATAAAACAGACCTTTATGGAGAGTAAGTGCTGGACTGGACTAAATGCTGGAATACGTGCTGGAAACAAGAGTCCAAATGAAAGATGCTGTTGTTGTTGGATGTGTAAACAGGCAACTGGCTGTTAACATCCTCACTTTCTCAACTTAAAAGGTGATGATACTGCAGGTCAGAGTTGTGTTTGCTGCCCCCAAGAGGCCAAACAATCAGTTACTGCCAAAGCTCAGAAAAAATGGATGCGAAGGTGTACAGAAGTGAACATCTGTGGTTTCATCTGCTGATGAAGATCATGTCATATGATCTGATATAGTTACTAGAGGGACCTTATGTTCTCACCTCCTGTTTTACATGCCAAGAATGAACATGAACCCTGTGTTTTAATTTGGCTTTGTTAAAAGCTGTATTTTCCTAAAGTGTATGTACTTTAATGTTTTTGTGTGTTTTTTGTCTGGCTTGTCTCATCAACCTGCAGGCACTACAGATGAGAATTACCCTTGCGGCTAAATCTGGTCCACATGGCACTGATGTTAATTATGTGTGCTGCCTGAGATAAATAAAATGTAAAATAAAGTGAAGTAAAGTAAAGCTTCATCAAAAAATGTTTAGATTGATACACATTTTTATGTTTATTTTCAATAAGTCACACAATAATTACACAATCTAATGTTCTGTGTCTAATCAAGCAATAAAATAAAATCCTAAAAATGTATCTCATTAAAACATTTTCTCTTATAAAACAGGCATGCCAAAAATTCACATAAACATCTGCAAAAATAGCAGCCATTCGATGTAACAGCTGATCTCAGATTTTCTCCAAGTCACAACTGAACATGTCTTTGAGTAGAACTCATCATGCAAGACATCTGTGCTCATCAGCAGAAACTGTGCAAATGTGAGCGTATTGCAGCCTGTCGGTGTTACACTGTATGACTGTGAAAATAGAATCCTGTTTATTCTGCTGCAGAGTTCATGTGTTATGCATACAAACTCCAGTAAATGATGTTGAAGAGCAGGTAGGCCAGGGGAAATATGACTCTGGAGTAGGAGTCGATCATGTAGCTGTTGCTCATTATGAAGCTGAGGTTTTGTTTTAAAGGGTGCTTGCGCCGTAGCCTGGTGCCTTCTGTGGGTACAGAGACAGTGGAGTTTCGAGCCTGGGTGTTCCTCTCTGTATTTGGGGTGCTGGAGACCTCTGGGAAAGAAGTCAAGTCAATTTCATTGTCATGGAAACAGCCATCGAACGCCATTGCCTGGGTGGCGTTGTAGGAGCTGGGTATCTGCAGTGACAGAGGGAAGAGAGGAGGGTTAGGCTGCGAGGTCGGCTGGCTCCAGATGGCAGGAAATGATTTTCTGAGGGTCAAACATGTCACATGAGATTTAAGGAAACATTCCAGGCCACAAAAATCTGAATATAAATGACCTTGGCCCTCTTGAGCTTCTTCATCTCCTCCACTGTGGTGAAATAGTTGACAGCAGCGTACTCAATGACAGACAGGAAGACAAACAGGAAGCTTGCCCACAAGTAGATGTCTACGGCTTTGACGTAAGACACCTGTGGCATAGAGGCTGAGACTCCAGTGATGATTGTGGACATTGTCAGAACCGTGGTGATGCCTGGATACACAAAGCACCAGCACAACACATTATGAGGATTAAATATGTTGCCTCACAGAGAACATTTGTTGATAGGATGGATTATACTATGTACTCACTGATGAATGTGCAGCCCCAGTATCAGGGCAGTTTGTGAAATGTAATCTATAGATTCATGTACAAGGGCATGAGTGTTCAAGGACTTTAACACTGAAGACCTGGGTTCAATTCCAGTGTGAAACCAGTTGTCAGTGTTGGTTGTTCTAAGGAAATTATTTTAAGCAAAACCATTAATAGCCTTAGAGGTGCTGGTAGGAAGATTTTGTTTCCTTTGGACAGAGCCAGGATAGGTGTTTCACCCTAGATTGAGTTTTTGTGCTAAGCTAACCTAACTGGCTGCCGGCTGCTTCTTCATATTTAGCATATAAACATGAGACTGGTACCAGTTTTCTCATTTTACTCTGTCAGAAAGCAAATTAGTGTGCTATATTTCCCAAAATTTCAATCGATTCCTTTAAATAAAACAGAAAAACTGTACCAATTTGGAGGAAAATAATAGTTCATAGTATTATTTGAAAAAAATCTGTCTGTCATTTTCAATTGTGCATAATGCAAAATGTGAGTTTTTCTAGTACTGTGTGTACAACATATGTTAATGGCCATAGTGACATGCAGTCTTAGTACCCAGAGAGACTCGGGCAGGTACGGCCCTCCTGTCTATCCAGAAAGACACCCAGGACAGCATCACCATCAGCATGGTGGGAAAGTAAGTCTGAAGCATGAAGAAGAAGATATGCCTCCTGAGAATGAAGTTTATGTAGAGCCGATTGTACCAACCTGAAACAGAGATAAACGGACAGAAAGTGGAGGTGGGGCCGGCAGGGTGGGGATTGATAACGGTGAGGAGAGGCAGAAAACGGGACAATCGCTCTGTGGAAATGTTTCAAACGACACGTGCACGGGATAAGTTGTGAATCTAAGAAAGTACAAGATGGATCCAGAGAAAGAAGAGCTAAAAGTAATTATTTTCTGGGCCAGATCTGTCTAGAGCTGAAGTTATATAACAACCTCTCAGAGCGGATAGGTCCTCACAAGATTAGTTCACACTGAGAAGAAAATCTCCCTGGCCCCTTTCCTATCTTTCTTTCTCACACTGGAAATGTGACAGTAGAAGCAGACTGGCTTTCGAAAAGTGGCTTAGCATTCATACTGTAAAAAAAAGGACATTTCTTTTGAGAACTAAAATGTTTTACCATATGACCTTTCAAAAGCTTGAAAGGCTGACAGACTTTAAATTGTATTCAGTAATAGTGTATAATTGAGTGTTGTGTCATAGAGATGTTATTTCAATATTATTGCAAAGAATTAAATGTACTCAATGAGTAGAATATTATACTATATTATAGTAGTGATTCTCACAATACAGCCAGCCCCTGTCCCTATAAATTACTGTGTCGTCGCCAGCTTTCATCACATCCTAATGAAACGAAACTTCTGCATTGCCTCTGCGATGTATTTTCAGAATGAAACTGCAGCTTGCAGTCACTTAGCTTAGCTCAGCATAAAGAACTGAAACAGTTGCAAGATATAACATGCTAATTAGTGAGCTTCAGAGCGGCTGTTACGTTGCAGCTGGATTTTTTTCAGACAGGGACAGGCTATGTATTTCCCCCTGCTTCCACTCATTATGCTAAGCTAAGCTTGGCAGCTGCTGACGGTAGCTTCATACTGAGACATGAAAGTGTTATCTAAGTCAGCAAAAAAGCGAATAATCACACTACCCACAATATCAAACTATTCCTAAAACGGGACCTGCAATGTTACTGATACTGAATAGAGTCAGTCAGAGCTGATTAATTGATGTCGAAGAGCTCTAAAAAGAGAGGTTATTTAGTTATTTTTGCACATATGAACCCAAGACTACCATAAACTAATCATTGTCACATGTTCTCACTGTTTGCTGTCGCTGCCAGCAGGTGTAAAGGTGAAGAAACATATTAGTGAATATACATATAAACATCTCAAATATTCCCTGTTTAGAAAAACTGAGGAAGGGTTTTGATATAATTAGGATCTCTCTTGTTGTTCCCAAACCGGGAGCAGCTCAGAGGGCCACAAGGTTCCAACCTCACATACCAGTACTGCTGTAGAAGGCAAGTCCAAAGGAAGGCTGGAAGTCTTCAACAAAAAACTGAGAGAGCACGATCTCGTCAGTCCTTAATGAATCGTTCCCATTCTTCCAGTAGAGCATTAGGTCGTTCTCATTGTAAGCATCTTCAAGAGAGGGGAGAAGGGGGGGGAGAGAGAGACACCTTCACACATTGCCTCTCTTGGAAGATTCATGGATGTTTTTCTCAGAGGAGAGGAGAGAGCACACAGAAACAAGACTCCCGACTCTCCTCTGGGACCAGAATCCATGTTGTATCCATGCAATAATTTAAGATGCACAGAAAGAGAGAGAGAGAAGCAGGCCCAAAACACAAAAAATTCCACAAACTCTATATAAAAGTAATCCCGTCATTTATGACCAACTTAAAAATCAGAGCAGAGCAGAACAAAAAAAAAAAAGAAATCCTGAGTAAATCCTGCATCAGAAAGACTGACGTGTACAAAATGGACAGAGATTGACCTGGTTGAGAATTATGGCTTATTTTTGCTGTAAGACAATGGTGATGGTTGCTGTGTGTAATGCATTGTGAGCTGTAACGAGTGTGTTTCTGTACCACCAGTTCAGTGCTCAAAGATATCCAACAGTGTTTTTGACCAGCAATGTGGATGCTGTTAAATAATTCAGTGGGCTCGGCAGTGTCGCTAGCAGTGCCTTTAAATTACAAATCAGTGCAAAGGTTGTGTAACGTGTTTTCCAGCAAAAGATGTCAAGCAAGCATATTATGTAAGACAAATTTATGTTACAAAATGAACAGAATTCCTCTTAAAAACTGCTTTGGATATCCTGCCAGGCATTCACAGAAAGCAATGTCCCAACTGTAGTTTGATACTCACAGCTCTCTAGCTCCAGAGAGCAATTCTGTGTGTCCAGAGGGAAACTACTGAAGTCCATTGAGCAAAGTGCAGTCACAGTGATCCTAAAACACAGCTTACAGTTAAAGAAACACCCACATAAATCAAACTGTCGTTCAGCATCAGCAAAAGAAAAAGTCACATTTGATGACTTTAAGAGCACGGCTGCATAGATTATCCTCAGTCAACCAGCTGCTGTAGCAAGATGTCAAAAGAAGATATGAAACAAAACTGGACTGATCTGATGATTCAATAACTGTTTCTATGCCTGGCGGGCTCTGAGACCGCAGAAAGCTGTTAGGGATGACGCCATATTGTCGACATCTGTGCCTGAAATGGATATGATGACTGTGGTCTGAAAGCTTACTGACCAGCCTCTCATTTTCCTCTCGGGCTTGGCTCGTTAAAGCTTGCAGTAACAGTCCAGTGGATTGTTAAATATCTTAGTTGACATCCCTTTCAAAGCATTTTTACAATATTCAGATCACGACGTCACGATCCAAACATTTGTTCATTTCAACAGCAGAGCAAGTTTGCTGCTGCAGCCATACTTGGTCTGGTATGACCAGTAGCTTGCTGTTGCTAATGTTAGCAAACTTAAGATAGATGCTGTGTAAATGACACCAATGCGTCACTGACTGCTCTTTTCTACTTTTGCTCTTACACATTTTAATATGTCACAGGCAAAGGTGTCTTTAAAGTGTCTGACGAAAATGTAATCCAATCCTGTGATTACCACTTTTGGTCAAAGTGGCCGCTGTTGCGCTTCAGCAAAAATTTAGTCTACAATGGTAATCTCTCTATGAGTAAAATTAAATAATAATAATAAAAATGTTTTTTTTTTTACCTGACACTGTAGAGGATATTGCCGTCAGGAAAAACCCTCAGCATGATGTTCTCCATGGTTGTATCGTGGATAAAAGAACGCTTAGAGTGGACAAAGAACACATCAGGAACCCAAATCTTCTTTACAAGACGTGCATCGAACGTACGACTCTTGTTGCTGCTGGAGGGGAAGGCCAGCCGGTCGTCCTGCCAGTAATGCCTCAGGTACAACGTCATGGTGAAGTCCTGGAAGACAGAACCAAGGCCAACATAGAAAAGGGGAAGCTGTAGAGTTTTTAGACTAACTCCAGAAATCCTTGCGGGACGTACCATGTTTACTTCAGATATACTGTCAATGCTCTCCACCTGGACATCGATACCGACAGGAATCGCTGAACCTGCAAAAGGTCAAACATTGTAATGCATCAGCTTTAGGCAACAGTTGGATCATAAATCATCCATGAGTCATCTGTCTGCACATCTGCCAGAGATTACATATGTGTAAATCCCACTGCTGAGCTAGAAGACATAAGCCACATCTTACAGATGACAGAGACAAAAGGTTGGATGAAAGTGATGACCTGGAAATCATGCTGGTCCATGCATGACTCAGCTTAGAGCTGCAGTCATATCATCTTTTTATAAATAGTTTATAGCTACAACATCACTTTACCTGTCACACAGATAGACAGATGATGGTTCATACATAACACAGAGGCTGAAGCAGTAATCCGCATCCTCACCTCTGCAAGTCTGCTGTTCCCTCAAGTAGCACAGATGCTACAATATATTTGTAGATATGTCATCGCTTTTCACTTTCTGAATGAGCTATAAGTAGCCGAACAGTATTATGAAACTACACTGCAAAAAGTCCTTAATTATCTTAATAATATAACTTGTTCCTGAGATTTAATTCTGGTTCAGAGTGACTTAATGCTTGAAACGAGCATTTCCAGTATTCTAAAGCTGGACAAAACTGCTTCAGGATTTCATGATTCAGGAAGTCTTTATGTAATATTTCCCCCCATTTAATTGCTTTTTTGCAGTGTACAAAAATGTTATGTTTTCAGAAGATAACTAGTTGTGCTGCTTTCACAGTCTGAACCTAAATCTCCTTATGAGACCATATAGATTGAGAGCAGATGTGTAGTTGCTAACATTAGGGAAGAGCTTTAGTAAAGGCAAAAATAACAAGTTCTTTCAGAATTAGACTGCATCAGACAGGCAAAGGATCCAAAGCTGATTTTAGCACATCTGTGGAATCAGGCCCGTGGGAATAACTCTGGCTCACTACGACAACCTACATGGATATAAATATCCCTTGTGTTACATAGTCCACAAGATACGAAGATTAACAAAACACGCATTCATTCATTAGTTTGTGTTTGCTTAACTACCCATTTCAATAAGAGTCTGAAGCCTGTCCCAGCATGCACTGAGAAAAACAATCACTGACACTAACAATCCTATCAGTGGGCATTTCAGTTTACATGATCAGGAACAAGCACGCACGAATACTGGGAGAAAATGAACAGAAGGGGTCAGAGGCAGAAATCAAACCAGGTCATTTGCTATTATGCTGTCTGTCTTATGCAGATATGAAAAAAAGAGGAAGCCAGACAATCATTGAAATATTGCAACAAAGAGGTTCAGCTTGGCCTGTAAGCACACATGCTGGCATAGCAGTCTGCTTGGATAAACCCAAACATTTGCTCCATAAATAAAAATCATACAGTTCTATGATAACACTACCATGTTTTACTGCTATATAAGAATCCAGTGTAGTGTATTGTAAGTGGAATGGTCCCTATGTCATTGTCCTGTGGGAGAATACTGTAAACGTATGATGTGTACTGTAAACAACCTGTTCTCTCTGTGCCATTATCTAATGAAGCGCTCAGAACCGTCAGTCTACGATAACAATAGAGTAGTGAAGTGGGAGGGATTATATCAGACAGCTATGGGCCTGGAAGTCCTGTTCATATTTTACAATGTTAGGTCACTGAGGTTCTTTCAATCAGAGAAATCAGAGAAGGTCTCACTGACCAGGAGTCTTCAAAATGTTTGGAAGAAGATGTCACCTCCTCATCTCCATGAACTATCTCATTTTAAACAAAATGTGATGTTTGACAGGTAAATTAAAAGCTATCGGCAGAGTGAATTTTTCACAAAGGCAGATTTGTTCACTGGTGTGCATCTGGAGCTGGATGAGAGGTGCTCAAAGAGTTCATAAAGGTGCAAAAAGAAAAGCATGCACATACTGGTACACAAGAAACAAAAGCTTTTAGCAAACACTCAATCCAACCATGACATGAGAGCACAGTCATGCAGGAAGGAACAATTCCACAATGTGTGTCATTTATGCAATGGTTTTAGTACAATAATGCATATTTCCTGTGTCACATGGTATAACTGCTCTTACTGTAACTAAATGGAAGTAAGAGTCGTAACTCCTTGGAGGTTTTTTCTCAGAGAGGACTACTCCATGGAGCGCCCGCTGCATTCACAACTTACAGTGTTCCAACAATGGTAGAACTTCTGAGGTGGAGTTCACTGAGAGGATGGAGACAACCACTCAATTTACTGAACCTACAACCATCTGTGACAGGAGAAAAGGAGCCTTCAAGCTGAATTGTAAAGAATTGAACATTCAATATCTGAAGCACAAGAAATGATTAACTGTAAATCATTTATGTTTGTTGAATTTATCTTGTGGACCTTTTACTTGAATTCATAGCAAAGACAAAAAATTAAACGAAAATCCAGACCTGTGCTTGGAGGCAGATGCAAAAGAGAGTTTTTGGAACAACCTCTAATGTCAGGCTTTTCCTTCTCCCTTTTCCCCTCACAGAATTAGGTTTGCAGTTCAGATTATTTTATCTGCACCACTGGCTGCAGTCATTGTCTCGCACAGCAGACAATCTAGGTCACTAAGGTTTTTTTTGGAGGCATAATACCAAAGACAGCACAGTAACCCACATTAACCTTACTGAGTTGCCAGGAAAGCACATGGTTATCAGAAATAGTACAAATAATAAAAAGAAAGAGAAGGACGTATAATCAAATAGAAGGATAGATATTTCAGGTGTGTGTCTTACCTCCAAAGCCTGGCCTCATTGCAAAGTCATGGTCTTCAATCCGAAGCAGCTGCTCAGACTTAATTAACATTGACTTGGTGCTGTCCAGCTTTTTCATCTTAAGATCCACCCGTCTGAGAACCAAAGAGAACAAATAGAAACTCTCTCTCTGTCTCCATCTTCCTCTTTCTAATACAGACACTTACTTGAAGCAGAACTGACATCTGGTCGAGGGAGTTAGTGATGGTTAATTGAACTTAAGCACTCTTGATTACAAGGCCAAGGCCTTAGTCTAAAGGAAATTAAAGCTTGTTTTTTTTTTTACTTTATTGACACTGATCTAACACAGTGGTAACGATATCAGACATGTTGTGGGGCCTCTGTTGTATCTCATGAGCTGACCTTGCACCTGAATTGTTTTTTTGCTCGAAGAGGCACATCTGTCTTCACTAGCCTCCTAGAAATCCTAATGAAGAGATTAACATAAACCAAGAATTAACTATTTTAAATTCTAATGACCATTTTTTTCATTTTCAAATAACTAAGCAATATCAACTTTACTGATATGTGCTTGAGAAGTCATTTCAGACAGATCTGTGATGCACAGATCACCTGTCGCCTCACATGAGCCTCTCACTTGCTCTTACCTTTCCAACCATATACGTGATGACTCTGTGAAGCAGCATACAGAAAAGATAACTGCCAGGTGCCAGAAGATATATTTTAACAGCAGAAGCAGCTCTGAAATTACATGTCATATAAGAAATCCTGTGTTGGCTCACCCTCCATGCTTTTGTTTGGTGTTCTCTCCAACGTACAGCTCCTTGTGCCTCCTCTTGTTTGGGAAGTGGCTGCTGTTGAGCTGGGTGACAGGCCACAACCAGGCCAAGCACATCAGTCTTAAGGCCAGGAGGGCCACTCTCATGGTTAAGCTGGGGCTGGAGAGACGAGAGGAACCCAGACGTTCCTCCGACTGCGTCACTGTCTCACCCAGGGAATGCCACAGCTGTCCCCGTCCTCTACTGGCACATCCATGTCCCAGCAGCACTCATTCTGCCCCACGATGGACGCACCCAGCTACTTCTGCATTATCCTGCTCTTTCATGTCCTGCGTCATGGTGAACATCAGTCGAGATATCCAGTTCTTAGCTCCACTGCACAGGCATCCCCCTGTTTGAGTTTGCTTGTCACTGTGCCATCCCTCTGCTTACGTCTCCTGACACAACATGTTGCTCCGACTCCCTGCTGTCCCCACCCTCTGATTTAAAACCAAATATCAATTTATTCCTATAATGACAAAGGAATACCATTAATTCCTCTCTAATCTTCTTATCTGTGGTTGGTGAAATCTTTCAGTAACCCACAAACTGGAGGCAGTAGAGGGCGGGGAGGGGGATAATACAACCAGCAGTTTCATCATCATTCTGACCAGATAAAAATAAAAAGCCTGTAGCCTACTTTTATGCATTGCAGGATTTTCCCTCGAGTTGCACACTGTTGTGGTGGGAGGATGCAAATGATCCCATAGAGAGGACACAGATGGAAACATATGTCTGTGCCACAGCTGCAAACATTGCACTTATTGCTCCTGAACAGATATCATTCACAGCAGAGAATGTGATTCCTAAACCAAGGCTTTGAACTACCAAATATTAGGAGAAAATAAGGATAGTAATACAATCAGTGTCTGTGCAAATTTAACTATGATCCCATGCAAAACAGCATCATTCCAAACATGGAGTCAACTCATACATTTAGACAGGACTAGTTACTTTGTGAACCAGCTGTTGTGACTTAGATCTTATTAAAAGACCACATGATCCCCTACATTATGGGGATATAAAAGCAATGCTTTATGATAAAATCCAGTTCAAACACTTAACACACTACAGTCTATAAAAAACAAAAAATATTATAACATCTGAAAACTAGAATTTATTAGTTGTCTATTTTAAACGGATAATACTTTATTATTACTATTATTTTTGTCCATCCTTTTTTAAGTGACATCCCTGACCATAAACGCACCGCAGCAACCTCTCAGTATTTACTAAAAGAGGGGAGGGCTGTTTGTCCACTTTCTTAACGCAGACATTTGCGAGTTGGTGATTCAGAATCAGTGCCATTCTGATTGCAAGCCACATCTGTAAAACAGGGATGCGGAACCTGCGGACTCCGGATCGCATACAGCCCGCGAGGCAATGCATAAATACAAAACTACTTTTTTTTCCAGCTAAAGAGAACACACAATAGTAGATAATTACGTTCTTCTGAGTGGTCCCTGAATGCAGCACAGTCAGACCGTTGATATAGCGTCATGCGTCATGGCGCCTATCAATGAAACGGAAATGGACGTGATGTACAGCGGTTTCTTACAGAAATGGACAAACTTTTTTGTTTGTTGAAGTGAAAGACAAACCAGTGTGCTTTAAGTTAGTTTGTGTGGAGGAACTCGCAATGATGACAAAGGCTAATGTCGAGCGTCGTTACAGCTCGAAACATGCTAAACTGGATGAGCTACAAGGACAAATGGCCTGGATAAAGTTAAGGCTCCTCAGTGGTGTTTGTGTGCCCAACAAACAGCTTTCACAGGACCACATTCTGACAGAAACAGTGTTAAGCAGGCAGGTTTGTGGAGAGCGAGCCAATAGCTAAGAAGCCAAAACCTCATTCAGAAGGAGAATTTGTGAAGGAGGGCCTTGTTACTGCTGTGGAGGTGCTAGCATGGGACAAAGTACATTTGTTTAAACCTGTATGTTTGTCTGGAATAATTCATGGAAATGAAGGGAAACCTGTTGTGGAAACTCAGTCATAGAAACTGTGTGATTTGGCCCTCATGGTGGACATTACCAAGAACCTCTCTGAGCTGGACCTCAAGCTTTAACAGCTTCTCAACTGTCTGCTTCCAAATGTGAAATCATTTAAAGGGAAATTAAAGCTGCAGCAAGTGCAGCTGGAAATAGGAAACTGCATTATCCTACTCTGCAAGAACGAAAGCCTGCTATGACATCTGAATATGCTGCTGAGTGTGAAAGCTTCCTCAGGCATTTGGTGAGAGGTTTCAAGACATGAAAAATAAGTTACAAGGACGCTACTGCATTTCACACGGAACCAGCTGATGTGCCTGACAGCCTAAAACAGGAAAACATTGAGCAGCGACCTACCTATGAGAGCAGCTCTTTTCAAATCTGACTTTTACAAAGACTCAGTTCTTCTAAAGACTAACTGACCCAAACCTGAAAAACCAGGTGTGAGTAGCATCATCATCATCATCATCATCATCATCATCATCATCATCATCATCATCATCATCACCATCACTATCACTATTACTACCATCTGACATCAGACACCTCTGCAAAGGGAAGCAGTTCCAGTCATCACAGAGGTTAGTGTGATAAATGTGTTCAGTAATTTAGCTTGCATAATAAGCTTCTCAGGTGCTGCCCAATAGCTCTGTGTGCACTACTGATTATGGCCCTGGAGGATGTTATAAAAATGTTCTCCACCCTACTAAGGTTTAGGCTGCCATCATGCCCATAATGCCCATAGATTTTTGGCCCTTAGACCTACATACGGTATACATACATGTGCTGACTGATGTTTCTCAAAGGATTAAATCTGAGCAATTTCAAAAATTGAAGGAAGTCAACTGTTGATCCCTCTGAAGCTACTTTACTTGACATTAGTTGGAAGTTGATCTCAATATCTTGTTTGTCATCGCCACAATTTAAAAAAACATTTTTTTTGCATTTTTTCTCATTATTATTTCAGGGAAGGTTCAAACTGCACTTTCGGGTCAGTTTCAGAACAGTTTTTCCTTCAAAATGATCATTATTGATGCAATACAAACAATATAATAATTATCTTGAAACACCCAAATCATGAGATTCAATTTTGTTTTCTTGTAAACGATTAGGAAGAAATGCATTTGAGCCTAACTAGCAAGCAGTCCACATATGCAGTAGATCTGCAGCATTCTGTACATTAGTATGCATTCACTGTGACATGACGTCATGTGCTAATGGTCTGTTTGTCCATGTGATATATTGCACAATAGACACACAGCACATTTTTCTGTATCACCAATGAAAATGAAGTAAAAGTAAACCACTGAGGCAATGGACACTCTTAATAATTCAAGTCTCCATAAGAAATGACCAGGAAATATAACAGGCTTATAGAAACAAGCATATTTAATGTTACTGTAACAAATCAGGGAAGAGATGAAAAGCTGGAGCAGAGAAAGAGAAACTTGATAAGAATCAATGATGAAATCAAAACATGGACAGCATGACTCCACTCTAGTGGCATGGTCCCTTTAATCTGGGATTAAAGTTGATTGAGGGCAGACATGAGCGGTGCCATCTTAAAGAATCACGCACGTGGACCTCGGTTCTCTTGTACATGTGACCCCACAGCTGCTGGACAGCAGGCAGCCATTCACATGTGGAAGTGACATCTCATCTGTGCCCTCTAGAGGTCATCATCTGTCAAAATATGATAAGAGCTGCACTGTGCTTTTTTATTCATGAGCAGCCACGTTACAGAGCGCACCTTGTGTTCAGGCTAAATAACAGCAATAACAGATATGTTCCAGACTTTTTGTAACTTTGTCAACCATTTCTGAAATTGTCTTTGAGCTAAATTGAAATCACTAATACTGTCACATCCATCCATCTATTTTCTATAATCGGGAATGCCGGTGAAAGGTCACGAGGGACAAAAGTCTCTTCCAGCTGGTGTTGAGCAGAAAAGAAACATCCATATATAAAACAACAGTGAGTGATTCATCCCCTGTCAATGTATGACGGTACTAAACATTATGATTTTTTTTTTTTACAGTTTCTCAATACTGAGTTCACATTTTCAAAATTCATGACGCAGTCAGCACAGCACATCTTTCCAAATACATGAACTATATATTAACTATCCATTTCCCACCTGTTTACATACTATTGTAAAAACTGTTAAATTCGTCCTCAAACATGTCCCAAGATTGGTGCAACTTGCTACATTCTGCTGCATCCACATCTAATAAGAATAAAACTGCATGAACTCCTATCTGGGACATGAGTTCCTCTTTTCATTTCTTGATGACCTCAATGTGCCCCGTGGGGAAAGCGAGGCAGACTCCAGAGCGTTTTGTAATTGCATGGGATGATATGGCATTTCTGTGCTCTATGGGTTTACAGCCCACCCCAGCATGCTGTCACTTTTCCTGTCAACTCACTCCCCATTGTGCAGCCTCACAGAGGAATTGAATGAATGCTGGATGTCTGGGCATATGTGCAGAACATTACCAGATATGGGTCAGTCATGCAGAAAGACTCTTTCCCAGGTGTACTGCAAGAGAGGACATAGGGTGGGATGTTGATGATAACTTGTGGCCAAATGCTGAAGACAAGGGTTAATGAGCACAATTGTATTTCCATATCTGTTGCTATCCTAGACAAGTACAGACAGTGAATAAGAATAGGTTTGTATTGCATTACTGGGATTACTTTAGTTTCATTTTAGTTTAAAGTAATTAAATAAATACATAAATAAACAAACAAAATATGCTTACAAAGACAATATTGACAGTAATTGTAATGCTTCCTGTTGTTAGTCATTTTTTTGGTCAGAATAAATGACTGTTAATATTGGCAGGCCAGTGTTGTCAGTGTTCAGGTGTATGAGTCGATGCTGAGATGTACATAAAGTGTTCGGGTTGCAGTTGTGCATTCTAGATGTTAGATTAACTGTTGGGTTGTAGATTAAATGCTTTTGCTGAAGAGAACTGCATCAAGAGTTTTGAGAAATATATAGAGAAATGTGTAAAATACTGTAGTCGTGTCTTTTTTCAGGATAAACAGGATCTTCACGTTCCTTTAGGAGAAACAGACAGGTGTCCTTTTTAGATTTTTTACTGTGTTGTCTTATTTAACAGGTTTCCTTCATCCTTTCGTCCACTGACAGATTTTCTTCCGCTGAGCAAAATGATTGTGTTTTCTGTCCATATGAGGATGCGCTATCTGCGGGAAGCTTCTTTCAAGATAACATTACTGAACATCTTTTTTTTAGACAGTGAAGAGTGCATGTACTCATTTTGTGAATATGAAAGAGGAATTAGGTGTTGCATTTGCTTTTCTGAAGTGTTTCTGTCGAGGTGTTTTCACAACGTGGCTGGTTAAACTTCTACCCGCCTGGTTAATTAGTCAGTGTTTCAGTCGTGTTAGGAAGTGGAATCACACAGAAACAGTTGACTGCACACCAGTGTTTCACACACATGCGTGCCAAACACTATTTCAGGATCGACAACTTGGAGCAGGCCTTCTGACATGGCAGAGACACATGGACTCGTGATTGTGCTGTTTATTCTCTTGCAGAAATTGTTACTGACAAACTCAAAAGGTATTGTAATACTCAACATCTGTTCCTACAATTCATGGATGAGTAATTTATTCTGATCAAAGGGAGTTAAATGGATGAGATGTTTTAAAGAGTTACTGCTGTTGGGGTAAACTGAGTTGTGATTTATTTTGGTGTGTGTTACTGTAATTCATCATCTGAGTTTCTTGGAAATTCAAAAAGAAAAGACTGGCGTGAGATGACAATAATGAGAATATAATGCTCACATAAAGAAACGCTTCTTCACAATTCTGGGAGATACTACAAATGTTTGCATCAAGCTGATCGTGAAAGAGGTTTTGTCCAATTGGAAAAAGTAGTTTTTTTCTGTTTATAATGGTGATTATTTTTTGTAGTGTGTTTGTGGACACATAAACAGCTTTATGATGCTGTTCATGCACAGATGACATCAACTAATGAGCTACTCATGTATGTAAGGGCCAGGCACGCCAGAGGAGGAGTTCTGCTCTCCTACAGGGTATCTTAAGTGTCTAGAAAACAATACAATGCACAGTGTCTCCCTCACATCATTCACAACATGTCAAAAATGATTTCACAGCTCAGTAGTTCATGTAATGTAATGGTCGTTGTGTTGCCTTTGAGTAGCAGTATGTGTTGAAGAATGGCGCAGAGCTGTTCACAGAGAGCCTCCGTTTGCTAATGATATTTCCACAGCAGCAGTAATCTCAGCTGTGCCTTGTCCTCAGAGCACTGAGAGTGTTACCCAGCTGTGACAGCTGCACACATCTGGGGGAAAACACGGAGCACACGTTACAGTTGAAGTGTGACTCTGGGGGAAAAAGAAACTGTATTCAAGTAAAATGATGTCAGTTTTTATTAGACAATTAAACACAGAAAGAAGCTGCAGTGTTTTGTACCAATTTTGCATTTTTCCTCAGTGCACGTTTGTGCCGTTTTAGAAATATCCACATCAATGAAACAGTGTGAAATTCCTAATTCTCACACAATGTCTTGTTGTTGCTGCAGCAGCGTCTTTGAGGTCAAATGAAAAAGAACTGAATACATCAGTACTTCAGCATGGGGGGGTGTCATATTAAAGGCTGTTACATTTAATAGTCTCAGATTTTAAAGTCATACAGTCGTTCAGTGTGTTCTAAAGTGGTTGTGAAGTCTGCTGAAAACAGGCTCTTGAAATCTGCAAACCCAAAACACCACAGATGTGGCAGGAAATGGTCACAAAACATGCCTGCAAGAATATATAATTATGAAGGAAAATGAGGGAAATTATGGTCACATTTCTTGTTATTGTCAAACTGTAGGGAAAAGACATGAAAGACTCCGAAACAGAAACATTAAAACATTTAATGAACATGTAATTCAAAAATAGTTGTCAGTTCTGTTAGATTCAGTCATTACTCACTGTTTATATAAAGAAAGCGTTTACATTTTTTACTGCTTTAATCCAGCAGTTCATGGTTCAGTTTAACATTCAAAACAGCGCTAATAATACTTTTTGATACGTCCGAGATGTTTTACAGGAAAAAAGACAATGAAAGTGAGACTGGTGGTCAGGTGCAATACTTTTGTTTTGATCAGTGCAACTCTCAGATGTAAAGTTATGATGACAAAATATAAACATAGCAGAACTCTTGAATCTTGACAGTTTTACCATCTGATTATTACCAGATACCAACGTCACCTGCATCATCCCTGACGACTGCATCCTGCCCTGCAGCTTCAGACCGACGGGCACGGTGGTGATCCACTGGTACAAGCAGCAAATCCCCGTTCACAGCTACTACTACAACAAGGATCAGTTTGGACTCCAGAACAAGCACTTCAGTGGACGGACTTGTTTGTTCAACTCTCACATCCCTCATGGCAATGCCTCCCTACTCCTCAGGAGGGTCAAAGTTCAAGACAAGGGCAGATACAAGTGTTACACAAGCACACGAAAGGGCAACCAGGAGATCTTTGTCAACCTGGAGGTGAAAGGTCAGTAAATTTGACAGCAATACTGTCAATGTGACAGTGACATTTGTGACATTTTACTACCATTCTAGGTTTGTTTTTGGTTTTCTTCTTTGGTCTAAAATTGATGAATTCAGCACTGATGAAGCTTTGGCTGGTGACATGTCTCCGCTCTTAAATTACCTTCAAGGATGTGACAACAAGGTGGAACATTTTGCACTTTTTTTCCCCACTAGTGCCCAACAGAAGGGCTCTTGCATGTGTCTTAGTGACAGAGCAACTGGAAAGCAGACAGCAGCTAAACTGTTAAAGTATTTGTTATACACTTTCGAGTGTATTAGGTACACCTAACTAATCCAACTTTTATGAAAGTCATAGGCCTAATGCTCACTTTTTGACAAAAAAAAAAAAGGATTCAGTCTGTTGAATTGCATTGTAGCAGTTCTAACAAATGCTTGCAAGAGACTAATGCCAAAAACATGAAAGGTGGAGTTAGTGATTAGTGAACCAAGTGTTCCTGTGTTTGGCTAAGTTTCCATCTGTATGTGTATTGATATTTATATTGACACCAATATAATAGCCTGCATTATTTACAATGAAAACATTTAAGATTTAAACCATCTTAACCACCAGATTGCAGGAAATTCATGTCAAAACATGAGACTGCAGCTACTGAGATCAGCTTTTTTTCTTAATCATGAATTGATTTAGCTGCTGCCACACTTAAACATGTACAGTAACAAACCAAAAGTGCAGTTATACAGATAACTAGACTAGAGAAAAATCAGTAGGCTGTAGGTTAACTAAACTTGGCTTTAGTTTTCCTAAAGCTAGCTGCAGCTATCTCACAAGTTAGGTTTATTTTCATAGCCACCTTTCAAGCTCACAGTGACGACTCGTGCGTTTTTGTTTTTTTCTGTCTGTTTGGCTGTTGCTGCAAATTTAAAAAGCTTTTCATAGAAATCTGCATTTCTATGACCAAATATTGTTTAGCCTATGTAGTAAAACAGATGGCAGAAAATCAGATGCAGGTTAGCAATCAAATGCTCACTCTTGTATGCTTTTCCTCTAGCTCTCATCCAGTCCGTTGTCATGGAGATGACAGATGAGATGGTCACCTGCTCCTCTCACCACATCTACCCCGTCCCTCAGGTGACATGGGCTACAGACCCCCCCTCTGCCCAGGAAGCTCTAGAAAATTCAACCATCAAAACCACAGACCACAGAGGTCTGTTCACTGTAGCAAGCACGCTGAGGATTCTGGGTCATCTCTCCAACTATACCTACTTCTGCTCTTTCATATCGGCTGACAAGACCCAGGTGTGGACCGCCTCTCGGAAAAACCAAGGTGCGTTTAGGCAATATGATGATATAGTTTTCATAAGATGATTTCTGACAAATAAAAACAAAAATCTGTTCGTATACGTTTCAGACAGTGTAACACAGACAGAGGGTCATGCGCTGTCCATCCCATGCATCACCCCACACATTCTCCAGAATTTCTCCCTCACATGGACTTTCACCTCGACCAGTGAGCCCACAGTCATCTTTAGATATGACACCAAAAGCAGACACACCTTTAACCTGTGGGAGGGTCAAGCTGAAGTGGACCAGGACATGCTTCTCCTGGGAAATGGATCTCTTCTGCTTCACAAGCCAGACGTTGAGGAACACTCTGGGACGTATACCTGCACCTTCTCAGGCCTGCAGAACAAACACATCGTTCAGACCAAAGTAAACATCACTGTATCACCAATAAGTGAGTGTCATTCGGTGGAGATGTAAACTCTTAACTCCATAAACAATTCATTGAAACTAATATGGCATGTTTGCTCTACAGGTGTAGATGAGCAGAGTGTGCAGAGGTCATGGTGGAGCACTGCAGCCTCTGCAGCTTTTTTCTTGTTCACCATCATCATAGTTCTCCCTCAGTGTGTCAGGCAAAGAGGTATGTAAGATATCAATCTGGAGGGTACTTAAACCTTTGTGATGAAAAGTGAGTAAAACCTGCATATTGCGAACTTTGAATTCAACAGTGTAGTCTGCTGTTATTTATGGTAATCTTATGATCTAGAAAGCATTCAGAGAGGGCAAACGCCCACTGCTTTAATCATTTTACATTGTTAGTGGTAGAAAAGTTGTCTGCAAGTAAGTAAAACTGCACCTGGATCAGATCTGCATCAAGTCCCACAGTTTGTCTCATGACCACTTGATCTTTTTGCTGTCGCAGCATCTATTGGCTGAACAATAATTTTGGAGCAAAGCTTGGAATTAAAAAAGCAAGACTGGCAATGTCTGCACCAAAAACTCATGCATTTTCTCAGATGATTGACCGACCTTTCATCATATTTCACCAAAAACTGAAGCAGCATTGGGATATCCTGCTAATTAACAACTCCCATCATACAGTGCAATAAACGGTGTTATCGATGGAAGCAATGATAATGCCAACTCAACAGCACAATTTGCGTGTTAATATTGACAATTTTTCAGTGTCTTCCTCGTGTTGAATAACTCATTTTGATTTTCTCCACCTGGTACAGCAAAGGAGATCTCACATAGATACAATGGAGTAGGTTTTATTGAGGGTGGGCCTCACAAAGATCTGAACACCTCAGCTACATACATAATTGGGCAACATCGAGTTGAATGCAACAGAATACAGCCTGAAGCAAAGGATGAAGTGGCAGCCAATACAGCAAACACAGCAGAGCACTGTGCTGTGGCTGTACCACCAGGGGCTGAAATGCAAGAAGAAAAACCAGTAGGACCACCTGTGGAAGACGATGATGGGCTGCAATCCAGTCGTCTAGAGGAGGATGGATCTTGAAACATTGAACCCGGGCTCCATATATCATGAACTTCATGTAATGCTGTGAATGAGCGACATGCAGTGGAGGATAATGCACAGAAAAATATAAACTACCTTCCACAAAGAGATCAAGATCCAGATCAGACGATGGGATTCTGTAAAATTCACTAAGAGCATGGGCTTAGCCATGTTTTCATCATCTCTGTACAGTACCTGTATCGTATACTGTGAAACACTACTATTGACTGTGAGCTTCTTTTCTTACCTATAAAATAAAAACAACCTTATTGCAACATTTTTTGCAGTGTTCTGTGTGATCTCTCTGACGTTGGAGTGCAACAGTACAGAATGCAGCTGTCGGGAGGGTCTGTGCTTATTTGCCAGAGTGACGGAGGCAACACGAGCCATGATTTCTTTGTTGTATTGTTTGCTTGTTTGCTGAGGTTGATAACCCACAAGCAAACCACAAAAGGTCTGTATGGACAATGGATTTAGGATTGATTTTAATTGTGGGCTAACTGCCATGAGATAGGGACATTATTAAATTGTCTGTACAAACATGACACTGCCCAACGATGTCCGGACAACTTCCTTACACCACAGCCATGTCATTACAGGCTCAGTGGCATAACACTGACACAAGACTGTTTTGTGGTTTCAAGTGGAGATTAAGCCAATTTGTTTAAATTAAAGTGAGTTTGGTTATCGAGATAAATCTTGCTTGCTAACAGCTGTGGTGTGGCTTGTATTCATATTAACGCCTGCATCCTGCTAATTAAGTTTTCTTTGTGGAGCTGAACTGTGGGGTGACTTGACGAAATGGCTCGGGGGCTGGTTCACTTTGTCATCAGTGGTGACAGGAACTGCTTTGAGCAAACACACATCTTTCAAATGCAATGAAATGGACTGTCCAAGCGCAGAGGGCGGGTGAGAAACATGGTGAGTGGTTCTGTCTTTCAGGGAAAGTCAGTTACATTTGACAGCACGGAGTGAAAGATGAGTCCACAAGGCCAAAAGAAAACAAACAGAACTGATCCACATTTTAACACCAAAAACTGCAAATGACTTTGGTCTTTTGTGATTGGGTGAGACACTTGAGACTCCCGCTCTGACTCAGAATTCCCGACAATTACCAGAGTTGATCGTACACCCACTCCCACAATCTGACACCAATTTTTCTTCCATCGTTCTCCCCCTTTTTCCACATCTTTCACTACACATGGATCAGGGTTTCACACTTTAAAATCCTACCTTTTTTTAACCTTCTCTGGACAGGAAGTGGAGTAACATTGCAGTGCTCTGTGACAATTAGCTTTTTGTGGTAGCACTAAATTTAAAGTGCCGCAGTTTTCAAATAAGACCCTCCTGAGATTTATATGTCTTTTTATTTTCCTGAAATAGTAAAGAACGAAAGAGAGAGGCAGGCAGACGTGTGTGTGCGTGTGGGTGTGGATGTGTGTGCGTGTGTGTTTTTTTATGACAAAGACCCCAGCTCTGAGTCTGGAAGCAATCATCTCGTCCAGGCTGCTCTCCACAGCCCCCTCCCTATGATGTAATTGGAGTTTTCGTGATGGTTCAAGATTTTCAGTGGGATTCAGGGGATTTTTCCAAAGTAACTTTTCATTCATTCTACTCTCAGAACTCGCTGCTTCATCCTTGACATCATATTCACTCGTTTCACATCCACATGCCGATCAGTTTATATAAAAGAAATCTATTAGTTAAGGATCAGAGTGTTAGATATGCTGCGTGATTCAGTATGTGTAATGTCTCTGACCATAAGGGGGTTTTTGCTCTTTGCCTGCACAGTTAAGAGGGGGAGTGAGGTTGGCTGTGTTTCAAACACAGCGATGGGGCCTCCTCCCGCCTCCACATACTGCTGAAACAACAATCTAAGAGTCAACATTTTTTTTTTTTTTTTTTTACAACTTTCAGCACTAATGCCAACTCTTGCTCTTTCTCCCACAGAAAACACACATTGTGGGTTGAGTCCTTTTTCTTGGTGAACGAACGGGCCAGACAGCAGAAAAACTCTTGCCATTGTAAATACAATGTGAAGTGCAGACAGAACAGTCTCTGAAGGTATAAGGAGGGAGGTTAGATGCTGTCACATGACGAGCACAAATCATCAGTAATTCACTCAAACCTGCTGTCTCTGTGCTGGAATATGACATAACGATAACATGATAATGGAGCTTATTGATCATTGAGAGGTTAAAGGTCAGAATCAGCTACAGACTGAAGTTAGAAGGGATTAAACATACTGAAACCTCTGAAGACACTTACAATGAAAACTAATAATGCTTCCTTCACTCCTTCCCTCTTGCCCATCTGCTCTGTTGCTTTTTACATAAGAACAGTTCTCTCTCTAACCAGAGGGGGGCAGCAACTGGGCCTGATGCTGCAAAGTAAACACTCTCTCTCTCCCCCTCTCTCTCTCTCTCTTGGGAAGGGAGTCTGAGCAGGGAGTTGAGGTGGGAGGGGAGAGGAGGGAGAGGGTCTCCTGTCTGATCCTTTGTCATGGGTAGACTTTACTTTGCTGTTTCATACAGAGAGAGAGAAAGACAGAGGGAGAAAGAGGACTTCAGCTTCAGGAAGAAGACACCAAAAAAACTCAGGAGCTGCTATGTGAATGGGACAGAAAACAGAGGTTAGTTGCTTTTAATTCACGCTTTCAGTCAGCTCCTAAATGTCCAGGTCGATGCAACCAGTGATGCTCAGTGAGAACCACATGGCTGCATTTTGTCTCATTTGCGCTGCTGTGTCAGACTTAACTTTAAAATAAAGTTTAAGTAAGCACAGTGCGTAGTTTAAGGTATAGTGCTGCATGCACAGTTGTTGCCAAATGTAGAGCAGTTAACATATGTGTACAATTACAAGAATGCCAGACAGATGACTCAGGCAAATGTAAATGTGTCAAGCTGATGCACAAGAAACATGTAAAAAGTCAAAATGATTGACTTTTGTCTGGCTTATTGTTTACCTCCGCTCACTTAACATCTCTGGAAACTGTCACAGCCATTTAAAAAAGCAAAGTAGATGACAGCCAATCAGTAAGTCCTCAAACTGTTGATTCCATCCCTGCGTGTGTATGTGTGTGTGTGAATGTATGTGAATTTGTTAATGCCTGATGTTCAGTCAGAATATTGTAAAAGCATCGCAGTGAATTTAGAGCCGATATGATTTTAGGAAGTAGCTGATCGGCAAAATGGATAGATTTTATCTTTTTTACCGAAAATAATCAGAAGATTATCCATAAATAAAAATGAGTGTTTGTGGCCTGAATGATTTTCAAGCTAATTTCCTTTGAAAACCCCTGAAAATAAACAGTGCTTGTCTGGACAGTGAGTAAAGATAACAACAGTTTGAGCCTTGTGCAATGTGAAAGTGTTTATCTTCACAGAGTTACCACACATCCAATGACAAATATGTTATCAATGGCCATTCCTCAGACTGTTTACACGCCTCTGTGTTTATGATCTGCTCTACTCTGCTGGCCTGTGCTCTGGCTGATGCAGTAAAAACCCGTGCTCCTGACGTGAAGCCCCGCCACCCCCCGCCTCCCTCCAGGCGGTCTCGAGAATGAACTCATGCTGATTGATTGTGTGACTGTGTAAAAGGATACCCTACTTCCTGTAGGCCCTCTCTCCAGACAGCAGGACCAGCAAGTCTTGGATCAGCCATCTCTGTCCTTCTCTGCAGTGTGTGTGCTGTCTGTGGACTCTGCCTTTTAAAATCTCTCAATTGTATCACTGGAACCTACAATATCCTCACTCAATCTGCCCTTATGTTAGGAGTGTGGGGACCTCAGGATGTATTTCTTTGATTTTCTTTGTCCTGTTCAATGTATTAATTTCTTTTAGCTTTAACTTTCCTGAGAGGAGACAGTCAGACATTCTGTTTGTGGCTCAACATTGGAAACTTAGGGTTGGTTTTCATCATCATCCAATCTTACGGTGACCTGATTAATCAGTTACTCAATTAAATGTCACCAGATCCCAAAATGAAAAAACTAAATTATATGAAATAGTGACAAGGAAGCTATAACCAGCAAATATTTCATATTTTCTCTCAGTAAATGAATTTACTTGTTTGAAATTGTATCGGTTTTCAGGTAATGGACTAATGGTTTTAGCATGAGCTGCACCTCTGGTCCTCATGCCGTCCCAGTCTTTACCCAGCCTGAACCTCTAACTTTGGCTGCCGTCTCAATGACTCTGGAACTCTGAGGGAATACTTTCATGGACTGGTCATGAGTTTGGGGCTAAAAGATCAATTAAGGCGCTGAGTGCTGCTTTTCAGACTTGGTTTTTATTGGTAAGACTGAGCCAGGCATAAAAAGTTTCCTCCAGATCTGTTTTCCAACTTAGTCTTCAGGAAAGTTTTTTTCTCTCCGTTTAAATATGCACATCTGAAATATGTGCTTGAAATTAGGTACTGTTGTAGAGTTTTTAGAGAATGAGTGGAGGGACCCCTAGGTATGGACTCAACTGTGTTTCCAGATCAGAAGGTGCTGCTGTATAATGTTGTATTGTTATGTACACTATTTATTTGTATTCCAGTAGGTATTAGGATTTACAGTCTTTTCATGTTTGTGAGTTTCATATTGATTTCTTCCTCTCAGGAAACAAAGCACATAGCACCCAGCTGAATCCTGCATCCTCAGACTGAATCAGAGAAAGGAGGTCATTGTGATGAACAGCATGCTTCCTCAAAGGAGTGCGGTCGCCAGTCTGGGCTATGGCTCAGGTAGAACAACATTCAAGTTTATGTTTCCTTGTGACATTTAGATGACATTAATCACTCTGATTGGGTCATTCGGCAGTGAATCTCACAGTAATCTACATTTATAGATTACTCATTTCACATCTGTTTTTCGATTGCATGTCCCTTATGCTTTTGATTGAACCTATCTTCCACTTGTGTTCAGCTGAATAACAAGATCATTTTAGCTGGTTAACAATGAATACATGATTCTAAATCTGGGTTGGTTAAATGCTCCATGAACCTGGGACAGCTGCTTTTGCATCAGTCCACCTTCAAGACTTTGGAAGCTTCTGGGTTTAAGGCCTACTTCTGCCTTATATTTGTCAGTAATGACCAGCCGACAAAATACACAGAACACTGGGGATTTTATCTCAAACTGAGCAACATTGACACACCACAACAATTTCTATAGAGAGAGGAAGATACCAACCTCCATGATGTCTGACAGCAAGTTTAAATAAGTTACTAATCCAAGTTTTAGTTAGCCCAGCAAAGTTTGTCATTTGAAGGCTCAGACTCAATTTATAAAACAGGAGGTGGACATTCTTTGCTATCACATGAACTATAATTATACGTTTATTCAGCATGCGGCCACCCATGACTCAGGGCACTGTCCTCATACTGCTTGCTAAGATATTTGGGCTGGAGTGGAGGGTGTCCTCTGGGTTTCTCTTACAGTCGAGACTATGATGCATTATGGCTTGTCTTGCTCCACCAGCATTCTTCCATTTTTAGAAGAAGCTTAACCACTGATTGAGCCAATGTTTGTATTGGGCTCAGAACTGTATGAGCCTACATTCTTCACTGGTTTCCCTCCCTCACTCAGCACAAGTGTGATAGCACTTTTCTTCCCTGAGCTGGTGCTTATTAAAGAAGTGACATTAAACCAGACTCTATTACAGCACCCAAAAAGAGGCAGGATTTCACGGTCTGACAGCTCTCTCTTTTTTACAGACTGTGTGAAGATTGAGCACAGCAGCAGTGGCTCAGTGGGTGGGACGTTGCTGAGGGGCTCCCGCTCTAAGGCAGAGCTGCAGGAGCTGATGGAGACTCTGCAGCGCAGGAAGAGTGCTCTGGAGGCCAGCTTGAGGGCAGCTGAGTGCAGCCGCAAGTACCTCAGCGTGCCCTCAGGTGTTGGATCACAGTCCACCAGACCATTGTCAGTGCTCAGCAATACAGACCGGCCTCCGTCGGCCTCCAGAGCTTTCTCCTACATGACCAGTAGCAGTGTGCCTCCATCTCCTCGCCAAGGTGAACGGCAGCTGAGCACTAACGGCTTACTCCGCCACCCTCACTCTCGCCACCAGTCACAAGACAGTCTGCTCCTCTCTAACACAGCAGATGGAAGCTCTCTGCTCTCCTCATATGGGCAGCCCCTACCTCGTTCTCCCAGGGTCAAAAGTGGAGCAGCCAGTGTCCCGTCCAGCCCTCGCATGGGCCGCAGGCTCTACTCTCAGGGCAAAACTGGAGGAGACTCTCGGCAGAGAAAATACTCCACTGGCTCCCTTAACAGCCTGGGGATGCACAGCCGCTCTCTGCCAAGGCTTAACAATGCAGCGGACCCCCCTGCTCTATCGCTACCGTCACGCCACTCAGTGGGTTCACACAGAGGAGTGGGCTCAGCAGGGCCACGGCGCAGTCTCTCCTCCCTGGAGCAGCCACCAGATGTGACAGTACCAGCCAGTATGCCCAGTACTCCCAGGAGGGCCAGCCTGGCCTCTCTCAGCTCTCTGGGGATCGACATGGATGGGACTGGCTTAGATCTGGGCTTTGGAGAGAGGAGGTTGTCCTTTGGGAAGGGTGGGCTAGGTCCAGGACAGAGGGTGGGCAGTATCAGCTCTTTGAATGGCAAAGAGGAGCTGAGAGACTATCACCAGCACCAGAGAGATGAACGACTCAGGGAGCAGAAAGTGCAGAGATTGGTGAGTTTCTTTTTGTATCCGATTCATCCACTTTTGACAGGAAAATAACTCAAACATTGTAAAATAATGAAGTGTGGATCTGTCTACAGGAGTGCCAGCGCCTAGAGACCATCTTAAACCTGTGTACCGAGTTCAGCCATGTGGAGAGAGAGCCGGCGGGCTCAGCAGTTTCTGACCTGCAGAAGATCAATAAGGAGCTGGAGAAGCTGCAGGTGTCAGACGATGAGTCAGTGTTCTCTGACTCCCCCAGCAGCACTGCCCCAGAGAGCTGCTTTGGGGCCAAAGCCAGAGACTTCCAACTGGCCGAGGAGCAGCAGTCCAGCCAGCGTCAGCAGAGCGGCTACAGAGAGGCCAGGTCCCACTCACCTGCTATGAGCCTGAACAGCAGTGCCCCCTCACCCTCCACCCACCACAGGGCCAAAGTAAGTGTCGCCCAGTGACCACTTTAACGACAGAAGTGATGTTTTCTTAAGTGGTCCAGCAGCGGTCTGCATGTTTTTATTTCAAGTATTATATAAGCTGATGTCATTGGTTTCTGTTTCAGCTCTGAATACATTTATGCTAATCAGTAAAATCAGTCACAGGTGACCAAAAAAACACCCCTAGGACATATCCTTTCTTGAAAAAATGTCTAGTATTGTATACCACAACCTGTATACTACATAGTGGCTAATACGTTTGCAACAGAAGGGTTAGAGCTGTATTAATTGATTTCTTTGGACACTTTGAGCTGAAGAACACACGAGTAAGCTAACAAATACAGTGCTATTAGCTAACATGTTAGCAGTTACTTGTTGTTTAAATAGAGGGCAACATTAGCTTTTATTTGGACACTTCTCTGCCCACTTGACAAATGTCAGTCCAATATTCACTCTAATTTTATTGTTGTTTGTGCCTCCACAAACTTTTATCACAAATATCACAGAAATTTGCTGCTAAACTTTATTAGCTGCTTTAACTTTATCTGCATTGCTAGCTTTGGTGCTAGGTGGTTAGCACTCTGTTAGCACAGGGAAATAGCACAGGTGTAAAAAAAAAATTAAGCCTCTTGGTTGAATTTAGCTGCTTCAATCTCACTGTCCTGGTATTGTGCATGTTGACATGACGTACTGGGTCACTTGAATTGAACAAAGCCATTGTCAGTGTAATTAGTAACACCTGTGCCTTTCCTGCTGCGCACAGGTGTAGAAGAAGGAAGCACCTTCCCTTAGTGTATTTGCATGTTATCCTTTCTTATTTGCTTCTCTCCTGTCCTTTTTTTTTTTATTTTTTTTTTTGCCTTTTCTCAGTTTCTTCCTGCTGCAGAATGAGTGTTGAAGTGAGAGAGGACCCAGCTGTAGTGTGCAGAGACACACCCCTCCTGTGGAATGCAGTTTATCAGACTGTTGATAGCATGTTGATCTTTGTTTACCTGTTATAATATCAGGGTAAATGCTTCCCATTTCCCTTTCACATTTCCACAGAACCTCGTTTTAAAACCCAGTGCAGATCACGCTTTCCAGAGATACCAAATGTGAACGATGTGGGAAATCTGTACACAATTACGGTCGAGACATGTACTATTTTTGCAATGTATATATTGGTGCATCCATTTCTTTTGTAAGTTTTTAGAAACAAAGGGTGGAAGGGGTTAATGTGGTCTGAAAAACAAAATCATGACACACATTTTGCATTTCATTTGCTTCAAGCTGGATTTGTCTGGATAAAATTGGGTAAACACGTGTAACATGAAGCTCTTGCACAGACTCTGAGTCATATGCTGACAGCATATCCAGTGCATGATGGTTGTATATAGTTTGTATCCTCCACTATTATTCAACACATGCTTCTCTTGTTTGAGGTAGATTCCTCAACATCTTTGGGCTTTTAGTCAGAAGCACTCTAAGTGTCTGCAGTTTGTACATTTCCTGTTTATGTTGGTTTTACAGGCACATAAACTAGGAAATTACAGTTGCGCAAGGTCTCAAAATCACAGTTGTACAAGGTCTCATCACAGGTTTGATGCTACTGTGATTTGACCTTTTCTCACCAACTTTTTTGAAGGTGTCAAAGTGGGAGGCCTTGCTGCACGTACTGAGAAATACGTATTTAATTTACAAATACAAATATATAGCAATTTTATCAAATGCTGTGGTTTTACTTTCCAGGCAGGCCACCTCCTCCACTGTCTTAGTCCTAGTGCCTCTGAGTTACTGTCTCTGTAAAAGTGCAGTTTTTTTTCCACTCTAGAGCACTAACAACCTAGCGGTGTGTCTGGTTTTAATGAAGAAGCCCTAGTTTTGTTTCAGGGCTCAGCCATTCAAAGTCTTCAAGGAGGGGGGAACAGGAAATGACTTTATCCCACGGAGAATTAGCGTCCGCATGTGTGTGTGCGCGCATGCACAACTGTGGGTGTGTATGAGTGGAAGAATGCTAGTGTATATGCATGGAAAAGGCATGCGTTTTTCCAGATGTTTTGGACTACAGTATATACTGAAGCTAAGTGGATGGAGGAGCATATGAGATGAAAATGTAGTTAGCACATCAGGACAGGTATATCAACCAATCTCTTTTATGTGAAGGACACAATTTTTCAAATACACATGGAGTTTATTGAAATTGAATTTCCAGGTTGAGACCATCGTGTCTGCAATGTGTCAGTTGTGACAGGGCTTTACAGACTCTAAATACCCTCTCCTCCATCTCTTACATTCCTCAGAGCAGTGTGTACAGGAAGAAAGAGCGTTCACAACCCGCCTGGGAAACTATAAATCCGAGAGCTGCTGGCCACATGAGACTCTGGCCTCAAAAACAATCATCCTGACTTTTACATGGAAGCGTACCTGATAATATAGGATCCCTTAAATGCAGCCATATAGGAGAATGAATGAATGTCGGTGGATGCCGAAAGATGTGGGAGTACTTTGGCATGACTGGCACTGATAGAGATTTCCATTACACCGAGTGGAAAAGAATCCCGCTGACAGTGATCCAACTCTGGATGAGTTAAAACAGCAGCTGCTGTCGTCTAATTCAGAAAAACTGATTTTTCTGGCTGGCAAATTAGTTTAACAACACACTGGATGCACAGAAAAACTAGTTTCTCATGATATAAAAACTCTCCGAAACTTTGAGTATACAATCACCAAGAGATGCTACGGCCAATAAACTTTATGAAGGGGATTTTTCTGTGCGGCATGTCTGTGCATTTCTTGAATGTACAGTGTGTATGAGTGTTACACTGTGTGTGTGAATGTACAAAATGTACAGCCAAGCATTTCTATGCATTCCTGATGTCACTGCAGGCTTTGGAGAGTGTGCAGCTAAAACAGGAAGTAACGCAAATAGAGGAAGAGAGGATTCAAGTCCTGAACAACATAGAAGAGCTGGAGCAGAAGATCAAAGACCTGGACAACCAGATGGAGGAGTCAGTCAGAGAGGTACACAGCACAGTGCAGTATGTAAACACAGCTGAGGCCTGAGCAGCTTGATGGTGTTTGTTCTTATCTCATGTCAGATAAACTGATGACCTCTTGATCACTTAAGAGCACTGTGTTTAAGTTTATCACTGAAGCTCATCACAGTAAAGCTGATGAAGTGAGCTTTTTAATGCTCAGTGGTGTTACGGATCCAAACAGCCACCAGCAATCGTGTGTTTTTGATAAGGAAACACACCACAAGATGTGCATTTGTTTTTTAAGTTTCAGCTGTGGTGCTGCTGTGCTCTTTCACTTGTCTTATTCTGTCTGATTTTTTATTTAAGTTTGTTTCATTTTACGTACAATAGATTTATGAAGCTGTTTTTTATTTTTACTCTGTGCTGCTGTTTCCTGCAGATGGAGGTGGAGTGTGCTCTGCTGGAGGGAGAACAGGAGTCTGAGATGGCCCAGCTGCAGAGGGAAAAGGAGCTTCTGGACCAACTTAAGGACAAGATCCATAGTAGTGAGAAGAAGAGCCACGCTGAGAAGTCTCAGGTAAAAAATATGTCAAGTTTTTGAAATCTTAAATGACCTCATACTTTTACCAGTTTGTCCTTCGTTAGGAGTTCAGCTCACTGTGGGCAGAGGGGAGTAAAGGGAGTGCTGGCATCTAGACTAAGCATGTGGACACGCGTCCTCAGACACTGAAGCCAGAGCTCAAACAAACTCGGGGATAAGTTCAGTTCAACCGCAACTTCCTCTGAAATGGTTTCAGTTCCATTTCCTGTAAAGCCAAACAAACAAATTATGTTTCCAAGAGGAAATACCTACAACACCAGACCAAGGGATGTCATCACAAAAGGGATCTGCAGCGCAGCTTGAAAGGCCTTCTTAAAAACCCTCGTCTGAAACTGTCCAGTTAGCTGACACGTAAAGGCATCTCTAATCAAAGTAATAAAAAGATGTTAAGTTTGTGCATCTGGGCCGGTTAGCTGACTTTCTCTGCTGCAGTGCTCTTCTGACAAATCAGTGGGTAGAACACCTGAACCAGCTCTGCTGAACGACACATGGCAGTTTAGTCTCTTTTCTCCAGAATGAGCTGATGTTCGCAGTGAGCTCCAAGACTCACAGAAAAAACAAATATCTCAGTTCTCATTTTTCACCTGTACAGTCTGTTTTCTCTTTTCTCCCCAATTTGTTTCCCTTTACACCTTTATTATCCCTCCTGACCTTGTTTTCTATAATCCTGGATCCTTTCACAACTTCTGTTTCGGCCTTGGTACCCCGTAGACCCACATTTGGGAAGGGGCCCAAATAGTTACCATGTGTAAAGAAAATTGTTAGTTCATCTGAGTCCAATTTGGTGAAAAACTAAAATCACCTGAAACCTGGCATCACTTGGAAAGACACGAAATTTAACCCCTTGTGTAAGGTAATAGCATCTGTTAGATAACACTCTGAGGCAGATGGTCAGTTAACTTCTTCAATCTTAAATGTTAGTACTAAATAAGATGCTGAAAAAAAGCAATTTTTTTTTCAATTCATGGTTTTACATAGAGTCTGTCTAATGTTATGGTTCATTTCATGTGCCCAAAATTGATCAATTCAACAACGAATTCTCATCTATGTACCTTATAACTGGGGTATTATGTGTGTGTGCTGTTTTTAGGAGGCTGAGGAGCAGACAAAAAGTTTGGAGGATTTGGAGTTTCAGAAGCTGGAGAGAGAAATTAATCAGGGCGAGGAAAAAGAGAATCAGAGCCAAGAGCTGCTGCGAGAGATTGCCGAGTGTCAGCGTCTTACTGTCACACGCAAGGTACAGCAGTGAGGTTTGTGAGTGCGCATGAAGCATGTCGTGCATGTTTAACACTGCAGTTAGTGCTGGCACTGCATCACTTTTCATTTTCATAACCAAATTTTGACAAGATCTGAAATGTTTGCTCATTAATGGTTTAGCTAAAGTAGATATTTAGTACAAGTCAGGACTTTTCAGTGTGTGTTTATGTCAACACACTGTTTCTTGAGGGTCCCAGAAGCTCAGGCTCAGGCTTGCTCTCAGGTTTCAGTAATTTGCCCACCGAAATATTCATACTTTTATTTAGGATGTAGACTTCCTGTCAGTAGACTTTAAAAAAAGTGCAGAGTTCGAGCCTGTTTTAAATTTCTAATATCTTAAATTTTCTTTGTCTTTTTTCTGGCGTCTTCAGTTACTACATTGTGGTTCTACTACAGGTTGTGCATGAAAATAAAGCTGCCAAATTGTGAGATTTGCAGCACAAAGCATGAACTAATTACAAGAAACAACAATACCAGCAATGGTAAGCATGAAATACTATTTGCATCGTAAAGACAGAGAATTAATAGATTTTTTCAATTGTGGGCAAAGCCACGCAGAAATGGCAGAATCAGGGTCAAGATATTATTACTGTCCAAAAAGAGAATTTGCTCTGTTCACTCTGCTGCTGCTTCATAATAAAACACCTCTGCTACAAGGTCGCATATTTGCTTCATCCAAAGTTTGGATATTGTGTAGTGATATTCTACTGTTTTCTGTCACAGGAAAGACTCGTGACGCTGAAGAAACAGTCCTCACAGATTACTTTACAGGCTCAGCAAGAAAGAGAGAATTTCCAAAGAGAGAAAAACAATTTGCTCATCATGCTGCAAAAGGTGAGGACGTTCTCCGCTTGCTGGCGCTGTAAATATTTGATTTTTTTTTACTTGAACATACTATCCTGACGTCTGCAGGAGAGAGAGAAGCTGGTGTCTTTGGAAGGAAAGTATGCAGAGTTGTCTGAGGGGCAGACCTTCACTAACAGCCCTGTAGCCATCACAGAGGTGGGTGTCAGTTACAGTTACAATAATACTTTATATTTCCACCAGCAGCGTGCACTGTGTGAGGTGGTTTTCACAAAGTGCCTCACGCAGTGAATGGCCAAATTTTCAATATGAGAAGTTCTGTTATTTTTGTCCTTGATGTCTGTGATCCCTGCAGCACCTGCACTCTCTGAAAGAAAGGAGAAGAAGCAGCAGCAGCAAGGAAAATGGCTCCCACCCGACTGACAGCCTACCTCATAAGAGGAGCCAGCAGCTCCTCAGCTCTTACGGCAGATCCCTGGGACGCACGCTTCCTCCCAAGGTCCTTATGTTTTGTATTTTAGCAGACATTACAGATTGGATACTGTAGGATTAGACTGGGTGTTTCAAATCTGACAGAAAGATGTTTCTAATCTGTTCAAAAGACTCATTGATTGATTAGTATTTAACCAAAGATAACCTATTTTTTGATATTTGACTACAACTTTTCCAAAATTGGAAAAAGTTTTGAAATACAGATTCATAATAATGGTGCTCATTCTGATTCTGGACCACAGAAGAGGGGATTTCATTGCCCTCATTATTTGTATCCAGAACTTTCTGTCCCAAGAGAATGATCCACCCAAGCAGGAATTCTCTGTTTCAGTCAGGCTTGCAACACCCATCCCGCTCATGAGTTGCTTTCTGCTCATGAAGACCTTTTGTAGTTGATTATAGAGCCTGGTGTTGAACAGCATGTGTGCTGCGGTTTCCTCCTCAGGCCCACCTGCCTCTGTCCCAAAGCTCCAGCTGTGGCAGCGTCATCCCACAAGGCTTCAGCTTCTCCCCGCGGGACTTGAGCACCCGCCGCCTTCCTAAGAGTGAGTCAGAGTACCACACTGTCGCATCTCGTCTGCATGAAGTCTGTGCTGCGTCTGACCAGCTTTAAAACCTCATCGTACATGTATCCAGACAGGAAATGCTACAGTGATGCACAAAGGGAGCCACATTTAGCCCAAATCTGATATGAACGACTAAATGTTTGTCTTAACATTAGTACTCTACATTATACTAGATAGGAATTTGTGATTTTCAGGCGAATTACTTGGTTGCCCAGCACACAAAATATCTTCACTGGTGATGGAAATACATGTATAATTCTCTCTACAAACTCCTCAGTTTAATACAGTATACGCAGACTTTATCTGTCCTGATGGAGCACAGTAAGTAACTTGGCCCTGTTGCTGCAAACAGATTTTATAAAATTATGATCACAAGATGCTATTCCACTGGTCGAACTAGTTAATAAATTGCAACTCTGCTGTAGTTATTCGCTACTTTAACGTTAGACCATGCATACTGAGGGTATTTCCATCTTGTTACCGTAATATTCTCATCCGTCAGCAGGCAACAACCATGCACACATGAATGACGACAGACAGAGAAGAAGTGATTTTTGCAGCAGGATGGTGTCTGAGCCCAACGTGTTCTTGGAGTCCTTCTCGTACCCGGACAACAGCCAGGCCTCGGATACCGTCAGCGTGGACAGCTCTGACAGCCTCGAGACCAGCTTTTCCGCCTGCTCCCCAGACAACATCTCAAGGTTAGAGACGTACAGATGAAAGGTTGCTTTGAAAAGTGTAGACAGAGCGAATCTGTGTCAATCAGAAGAAGAGGAGTAGTATTTTTAGAGGAGAAGTTGGAGCATAAAGGCTGCAGAGGATAGTCAGGAGTGATATTCTAAAGAGGAAGTGCTTTTGAAGAGGCTGTGATGCTCTGTTTTTGTGTCAGATCTGAGACAAACATATCCACATGATATCAAGCTGTTCTTACACGTTCTCACCAACAGCTACAAATTAGCAAATGCAGTTACCTTATAATAGAGTTCATGTTGATAGAAAAGCTGGCACTTTGTGGTGTTTAAGTGGGGGCTGTTTGTAATCAAGGAAGTCCCACGTCATTGTGCTGGTAAAGTTGCTGTTAAGGTTTTTTCCAGCAAAACTAAAAACCTATACATTCATTTTGTGTCAGGTATTTGTACAAATGAGTTGAGTGTGTTTGCAAGGCCTCATTTTAACCTCGGTTTGTTTATTACAGTGTTTTTTGTTTGTTTGTTTTAGCTTGTGATATATGTTCCACAAACTCGCTTATCAAAGAAGTCTGATTCTTCTCGTGTGTGACATTCTCCATCAGTGCCAGCATGTCCAATATGGTGAAGATCGAGGAGATGGAGCGTTTACTCAGAGAGGCCCAGGCTGAGAAGCTGAGGCTCCTCGAGCATCGGGTAAGTAAGCTTATCAAAACTCACCGTTTATGTGGATGTGTGTGTTTGATGATGGATGTCATTTGTGCTTCGTGCCATGTGCAGGAGCGTGAGATGGCGATGCGCAGGCAGGCTCTGGAGGAGGAACGGAGGAGACGCGAGGAACTGGAGAAACGACTGCAGGAGGAGACGAGCAGGAGACAGAGGCTTGTGGAGAGAGAGGTGAAGCTCAGGGAGAAACAAAGATCGCAGGTATTTACATGAGAAGAGGTTCACATATGATGTTTTTTAATCCGTAATCTTCATGTAAATACTTCCTGAATAAAGTGCTGCACAGTGTTTACATCTGTTGTTTATTTCAATGCTGTTTCCATAGTCCCGGCTGTTGACTCGCTACCTCCCTGTAAGGAAAGACGACTTTGATCTTCACGGCCATATTGAGGCAGCTGGGCACAACCCAGATGCCTGCTTCCATCTGGCCATCACAGATAAAACCTGTCGAGGCTTCCTGGTCAAAATGGGCGGCAAGATCAAGACCTGGAAGAAACGCTGGTTCGTCTTCGACCAGAATCGCAGGACGCTTACCTACTATGCAGGTGAGTAACTCTTTGTCGCAGTTCTCCGTTGAAAACTTACAGCAGCAGTGATGTGACTTGTAAGCCAGGATACTTTGTATGCTGAGAACGAGCTTTGATCGCAGTGTCTGTGAACAGTTCTGTTTACATTCTCCGCTGCAGACAAACATGAGACCAAGATGAAAGGAGTCATTTACTTCCAAGCCATAGAGGAGGTGTACTATGACCATTTAAAGAATGCACACAAAGTAAGTCAGTTTGCGTGCGTGTGCGCGTCTGTGATTTTTAGCGTTCGGCATCGTCCACACATGCCTCATTATCTTTGAATATCGTTGACGTCTGTTTATCCTCTGCTTTTTCCCCCTCCATTTGTCTTTCTCCCTCCCGCACATGCATAACCTCACCCCTCTCCCTCCTATTCTCCATTATTTCACTTTTTTTCAAAATTACATTCACTTCCGCACCCAAGAGCCCCAACCCCTCGCTGACCTTCAGTCTGAAGACCCACGATCGGGTGTACTACATGGTGGCTCCGTCGCCTGAGGCCATGCGTATCTGGATGGATGTTATGGTTACGGGCGCTGAAGGACACATGCATTTCATGGTGTGACTGATCCCAGCAGATCAGGGTCCACACCACTCAATTCCTTTGGTAAACATTGTGCCACACGGGAAGGTTTACGGCACTCTGCTCGTGTCAGCGTGACAGCAAACGCGTTGTGCAGAGCTGAGCTGAACGTTCATCGGGTCAACAAGAAATGAACCTCTGTGTACACTATTTAGTATTTGTAACCTACAGCTCATGCTCAGAAGCACACTTTATCATGTAACCATGTGTAGCAGATCCAAAGAGTTGATATACACGTTTCATAATTAAGCTGTTTACTTATTTTGTTTATTTACCATGAGTAGCTGAACCATCACTAAATCTTACAACAATTAAGCTGTTACATTTTCCAACTTTCCTTATACAAAATCCCTGCTTTTCCCCTACGCTCCCTGTTATGTTTGACTTTTGTTCAGATGAAACATCAATAACAATCAAAAACCCAACATCTGGTACACTTCTAAACCGCGGTACACACCGATGCTGTCTTTCTATAAACAGCTTTCTGTAGGTATCCCAGATGTTCAAACCAGAGTTTAAGTTGTTGGACCACCTCTGTTTCTTTGCCTTCTTCTCCCCTCTCTGCTTCTGGTTGGACTCCACCTTTTCAGTGTTTCTATATCTTAGTCAGACTGAAATTTATTTACTTTAAATGTCTGAATCAGTGGGTCACAACAGCCTTTCCCAGAGAAGACGGACTCCTGTGGCTTGCGAGAATGCACATTTTTATTTCTGTATTGTCACTAATATTCAAACGGAATTAGTTTGAGTATTATTTTGCATTTTTAGCTCAAGCATTTGGATTGCTGCTGCCAGACTGCCAGCATAAGCTGGTCCTGTCATCTTATTTAAAGCAGGTCTGAAGGTCCACCATCAGTATTCCTTCACATCTCTCTTTACTTCACTTTCATTCCAGTGAGTCTTAATAATGTTTTCTTCAAACATACAACCTTCATCCACGAAGGAGATGATCATGGGCACTTTTTACATTTTATGAATTATTTGTAATTTCTGGCAAATATTCTACTCATAAAAGTAGAAATTTTGCCCAAATCACAATGGTACTGTCTTTTCTGCCTACCACTGTGCAGCTAGCTCCCCCTCTATAGTGGAGGCGACAGGCCTGGTATGATGAGGCCATGTTGTGCAGCAGTGATGCTATATGTACTGCGTCACCACATGTTCCGTGGCATTTCAGTATGTTTTTTCACCAGCAGAGGGCCTCAGTGTAGAGTTATTGCACTGAAATGATGTCATGCTCTGGCTGGTCGCCCATGCTCACTTAAATGAGCAGTTAGTGAAAGAGTGGAGCTTCAGTGATCCATTTTTTTTTATGCTTATATATCAGATATGTGCATTTATAAGCACATGTATTATCAAGCTTAAGATTTTCATTTTGGAAGCAAATCAAAAATCATTATTCTGATCTTGAACACAAAATTATTTTTGTAGTTTTTATTACATGTGTTGTAAAAATCCATATATTTGATCTGCATATTCTTTGACTATTTGCAACAGCTTTACTATGTGATACTGAAAGATACGTGTACCAGCAGCTGTGTGTTTACAGACTGCAGATCAGGCTGCAGAGCTGACAGTGTTGCAGATGAGTTGTTGCCTTTGCTGGATGCTTCTCAGAGAACAGAGAGAGTTATCTGTCATATTAACATCTCATCCACAAACTGTCTCCCACTGTATTGGACACAAGCCTTGAAACCAAACAAATGGCCGCATTTATATATATTTTTAATAAATTTAGTATTTTATATTTTGTGTATGAACAAATGTTAATTTTAGTCAAAACAATGCTACAGGTTTATAACTGACTTTTTTTTCAATCTGAATAAGAATAAATAATTTTGATTATGGATCACATTTGTGAATTGTTATGTTTGTCTGTTGAATGTGAACATTATGTTTCCCAGGCTGTTAAACTATTAGTGGAACAGTGGTGGATCAATGGGCTGTAGAAGTTTTGCTTTGTACGTTGAAGTACTTAAAAGAAGCTTTATAAAGCCCAAAATGGCAAGATGATGTGCTCTCCAGTCAATATTGAGTACAATAGCAGTATTTTTACACCGTTATGTAATGTATCACCAGGGGAATCAATGGCCAGTGGGAGTCAGTTATATAGGGCTGCACAATGCCTCTGTAGTTCAGTGTAACTAGATATTTTCATCAAACCTCCTGAAGGAGCCTTTTATTTATCTTAAGATAGCCTCGAAAAGAGTCAATACCACCATTACTGTGTCATTTTGTGCCAAGTCATCAGTTCCCAGTATATCTGAAAAGTATATAAAATGTCTCAGAAACTCAAGAACATGATTTTGGCAATGAAATACTCTCTACAGTACTGTACTGTGTGGTGCAGGCTTTTTTAGCTGAAGCAAGAGCTGTAAATCCCTACATCTGTTTTAGAACTTTTTACAGCTTATTCAATAAATACATCTCTTACAGCCATCATATTCGTCGGTGTGTAGGATCTTCTGCTTTTATGAACCATTTCTGACTTGACTGGTTCATCTCAGGTCAATGCAATCCTGAGTTTGGAAGCAAATTGTTTCTGTGCGTAAAATATGTCTCAAGATTACAGTGAAGCCTTGTTACAGTCCACTAAACTGTTATAACTCCATGATCCCATTTAAAATTGTGTATGAAGTGATAACTGGTCTTATTAGCATGTATAGTGTGAGTGTGCTCATTAAGGCACTCAGGTTTTTAAACTCCTCCCCCCAACACTCACGGCTTTCATTGGTTGACCTAGTGGGGTTGGCATGGAAACACAGAATGAAGCATGCTAAATTAGGTTCTAAAGAGGCACACCGTCTCTCCAGAGGCAGAAACAGACGCAAGCACACACAGACCCTACAGCCAGGGTGGCCTCAGTGCATTATGGGTGCTGTAATTTCTATAACATATTGAGGGCAAGGGGCTGGCCTTAAAGACACACAAACAACCAATAAACAGAGGTGCTCTGAGACATTGTGTGCAATATAGCTCAAAAGTTTATTCCAACAAGTTCTGTGGTTGTTCTTCACTCAAGGCTGTTGGTACGATCACTTACAGTATAAGCATGAAAGCCACATTGCGGAGACAATCATGTGAATGGATGTCAACAAAAGGCAGCATTCACTGACTATGTCTGTTTCCGTTTCTTGTTCGCAGGATTCTTGTTCATGCTTGGCTGTAATGGAGAACATAATGTGATTTATCACACTGTGGCGTAGTGTTAGCCCATATAACCAGCGTGATCTTTGCTGTAAATTTTGTAAATCTACATGCTGTTAAAGACAATTTTTAAAAGTTTTAATCCCAAATCCAGGTGCTACCGAGAGGTAAACCTGTGATGTGTCAGGGCCTCAGGGGGAGACTGTTCTTTTTCCAGGGAGATGGTTTCACCCTCTGTAGTTTGTAACAGCACCTGATATGCTGAAAAACTCGTGTTTTTGAAGGATGGTACTCTCTTCTTAGCTTGCCGCCCCTGGCTTCCTAAAGTAAACAGAGGTCTTTTTGTGTCACCTCCGCAATGCTTTTTTTTGCAAAAGAAAAAAAAAATCACCCTTTGTCTTTCTCTCCTTCTTCCTAACGCCACAGTCCCCCGAATGTTACCCCGTGACTCAGATCAGATTCCCATCCCTAACCTGAGGTTTTACTCTCACCACTAGTAGCTGTTGGAGTTGCTTTTGTGCAGCATTGTACATAATCTTTATAGTTCACTTCAGCCTTTGGTCTTTAAATAATTATCTGCATTTTGTCCAAATCAAATGATCCACTCAGTCTGAGAGGCATTATTCAGCAGACACATTGAGTGCATTTCACACTAAGAATAGCAATGACACACATTCCCAAACCCTTTTCCTGATAATAAGGTATGCATGTTAAGCGTTTTCCCTTGCGGCTGATTGGCTGGGCTCTGCTGACATTCATGTGCTCACTATTCAGGTCAGTGAGCTTTGAGTGTGGATGTTGTTGGAATCATTTTCCTGTGAGGACTCAGGCTGTTGTAAGATGGTTCACCACTGTGGGGATTTGTCAGTGAAAATATAAAGTGTTTGACATTTCTCTTTACTCGCATCTTTAGCTTTTCTCTAGAGTTATGTCATTTCCTTCCACATAAGATTAACTCAGGACATTATGTATTCTTACCTAATACAGCGCCAGTTATTCGTTTTATATGTGCTCACATTTCTTATCTGTCTGCAAGCTGCCACAATATGGGAAACAGGATATAATTCACAACTTAAACATCTCATCTTGCTAAGTACTCATATTGTTTTATTGATTAAATAGGAAACAGAATAACATAGATGAGACTATACACAGAGATATTGTTCTCATCTGAGTATGAGTAGGGTAAGGATAAGGATGTGCCAGTGTATGAGGTGGAAATCTCATCTCAGCATCCTCTCTGTCTCGCTCAAACGTCCACGGTGCCATTCATAATGGCTTCTGTCCATTGTCCATTTCACTGGAAAGAGTTACTTCCTTTCCTCCCTCAAAGTCAGTCTCTCTCCCATAGTTCACAGTGAGCTCAGATCATGTTACATATGAGCAGGCGGACACACAGGCGCTGTACAGTTCAACATCTTGTACAAAAATTAATGGCACGTTTTCTGCTACATACATCCAGAGATAGGTGTGGAATGTAAATTTGGTTGTTTTGCATGTAATTATAGAGCTCCTGTGGTTCTTCTCCTGACATAAATAAAAACATAAAGGGACTGGTTGTTATCAAAGAGACTTGCTGGAAAGAAAGACAAAAAAGATTTGACAGTTCCTACAAAAAGTGGGAGTAACAAAAGTTAAAAGTACTGTAGAAAAGACTGAACAAACTTTGAGAGTCTGTAGGAAAAGCACCCTTCAAAAGGCACTCGCCCATGTTGTGTGTGTGACTGTGTTCCCAGAAGACCTTTAATCTTGCTTATCCTTAGTTACCGATGCTGCTGTGTGTTCAGGTGTGACCCTGAACCTTTCCTGAGTGCATGTCCAGTTGTCCCAGCGCCAAAGAGCCAGGCTTGTTGCTTTCACTCCCTGTGGAGATGTTTTGTGCTTGAGTGCTGTCAGCCTCCTTGACTCTGTTACTGTTGCTTATGGTGTAGTGAAGCCAAGAGATGACAGAGAGACAAGCATAGAAATACAGTATAGAAATATGAATTAAAAAAAGGGTGGCCATGTTGTTATATTGGGAAACAAAAGCTGCAGTCAGAGCCATAATCTGTATTGTTAATTGATTCAGTCCATTGCTTTATTTTCTGATCTGGGTACTGCCAGCCGCAGGTTTATTACCAGCCCTGCGGACAGGAACCTTGGATACGGGTATCTTGGTGCGAGGTGGTTCTTTAGCTTGAGGGATTTGGGAGGCAGTGTGAGACTGTGCGCCATGCTTCACAGGGATCTTTGAGTCACGCGGTAAACTGGTGAGGACTTTCGGCTGGGGAGGCTGCTGACTCTCCTCCTGGGTGTGTTTTGAGGTGGGCACAGTAGCCCCGACATCACTGGTTTTATCTTTGCTTCCTGCATCATGTGAGTTGAAATGGGGCCGCTCATCTTCTAGCACAGCCCTGCTTGCTTCATCATCAACATGTTGACTTTCCCGGACAGGTATCTTACCTGCTCTGCTCCCTCCAACTACAGGTATTTTGCTATGTCCTGATGCCTTTACTTGTGGTGCCTTCTTTTCTCTGGAGGGCCCCTGGAGGCTCATTCGTGACTCATTATTCAGTTCATCTGTTTTGGACGCCACTGTCTGGGCCCCCTGGGCACCTGTGCTACTTGGACTAGCCAGCTGCCCGTCCACTGATGCCTGTCCACTTCCTCTCATCTTAGCAGAGGCTTGGGCCTCACTTGGCCATGGTGCAGGAGTAGAAGGAAGCGGAGTGACAGGGAAAGGGGCAGGGGCAGGGGCAGAGGTAGGTGTAAGAGGGGCTTTAGATTGAGAAACTGGGAACTGAGCAGGAGCAGGAGGGTCTCTAGATACAGAAATTTTGGTATGAATGGGGACAGGAAGGTCAGTAGATACAGAACCTTCGATCTGTGCAGGGGCAGGAGGGGCTTTAGATTGAGAGACTTGAATTTGAACAGTGGCAGGGGGATCCTTTGACACAGAAATTGGGATCTGAGCAGGGGCTGGAGGGACTTTAGGTTCAGAAACTGGGATCTGAGCAGGGGCAGGAGGGGCTTTGCTTTCAGAAATTGGGATCTGAGCAGGGGCTGGGGGGGCTTTAGACTCAGAAACTGGGATCTGAGCAGGGGCAGGAGGGACTTTAGATTCAAAAATTGGGACCTGAGCTGGGGCAGGAGGGGCTTTAGATTTAAAATCTTGAATTTGAGCAGAAGCAGGGACATCTTGAGACCCAGAAATCGGGAAATCAGGTGTGGTTTTAAATTGAGAGACTGGTATCTGACCCAGAGCAGGAGGTATTGGGGATGCTGTAGAAAAAACAGCATGAGTGGTAGGGGCTGAAGTTATTGTGGGAGCAGGGGGCAGCTTATCTGTAGATGCTGGTACAGGAGCGGGTTTACTCATAGGTGGAATTTTATCTACAGAAGTTGGAGTTGGAACAGACGAAGCGCTGGGTTGAGTTTTAGTTGTGGTAGTCAGGATAGAGGAAGGACCAAGATTGGGAACAGTTACAACAGAGGGAGGGGTCTGATTGAAGTCCACTGGGCTAGAGGTGAGTGAAAGCTTGGAAAGGGTAGATACCGAGTCTGAGGTTGTAGTTGATGTGGGAACCATTGTCATCTTGGAGGGGATATTCAGTGCAGGAGAAGGGGGCTTGGTTGTAACAGTACAGGCCGGTGGTACTGTCACTGGGGCTTTAGATTGTCCTGCTGCTGAGATTAGGGAAGGTTTGTAGGAAGTGGAAGTTTGCAGGTTCAAATTGCTAGCTGACTCCAATTTTACAGGTGGATGTTGGGTCAAATCAAGAGGGGTGGGAGGGCTATGGGTTACTGGTGGAGGTTTAGCTGTTGCAGGAGGTGGAGTAGCTACGGGGCTAGGTTTATTTACTGAAGGAATCATTTGAGGAGGCTCTGAAGCCAATTTACTAACTGTAGAGGTAAGAATTGGACTAACTGAGGGAGCCTTGACTACAGTGGCCGGGGTGTTTGGAGGAGCCGTGGTAGTAGCAGAGTTGGAGCTCAGTGTGGATTTAATAGCCATCAAAGGGGAAGACATTATTGGAGATGAAAGGCTTGTTATCGTCACGGGGGTAGTTGAAGGTTTTCCTGTGGTGGGTGCAGGAGTTGATTTAATTTTAATGCTGGTAGCAGGCTCAGATGGTGGAGTCGAGTCTGAGCTCAATTTGACTGAGTGAGTAGTCAAAGTAGAAGATTTGGTCAATGTTGTGATGATGGTGCTCGGCTTGGTAATGGGAGAGGAGGAAAAAGTTGACTTTGTGAGAGGAGTAAAAGATTTGGTCGAGGTGGCTGTGGGGACAGCTATAGGAGAGGATTTTGCTGTAGTAGTGGTGCTGACGGATGTAGAAGACACCGGAGAGGAGATGGAGGGTTTGGAGAAGAGAGATGTGGATGATGACGTGACTTCAGTCACAACAGCACTGATAGCACTGCTGGCTTTTCCCCATTCTGCCTCCACATCAGCCATGATGTCTCCACCCCCTGAGATTGAGTCAAAGGTCAGGAGAGAGGAGATGTCTGCCAGCAAGCAGCTCAGGCTGTTATCACCGGGTACCAAGGGTGGTTCAGAGGTGGGAAAAAGCGACACATGCTCATTAGTTCTACTCACATTGCCTGCTGTCTCCGGGGGAGTTACAGTCTCTGATGGGGTCGTGGCTGTACTGTCCTGTGTTGTTAAGCTCTTGATTGGCTCACAGCTCTCAGTCTCTGGGCTGTCCAGAGAGCGTGGCTGAGATTTGGGGGTGAGGGTGAGGTCCTCTTTGATGATTTCCACACTGTTGGCACGGGACGACATGAGAAGTGGGCTCGGAGGAGCATCCTCCTTGTCCTCTTTATCCTTTGATCGTAACTTAACATTGCCAAAGAGACCCTTCAGCCCACGACGTTGGCGACCCACTGGCTGGGACACGGTGTGGACTCGGCGGTCCCCTGTTCCTCTCCGGCCACCCCTCAATAACGACAGGAAGCTGAGGGACTTGGCTGAGCTGACTGAAGAAATGGAGGGTCGAGGATGGGCGGCAGCCAGAACGCCATCTTCGCCAAGCGTTTCCTCTTCTGCCTGCTCCATCTCTCCTTGACTCACCTCCTGTCCCTTTTCCTTGTCTGGCTCCTGCTCCGAATCTGGTGCAGCGGTCTCAGTTAATCCATCGAGGGTTTTGCTCCTGTTAACAGGTGACTTGTTGTTTCCATCCCCTTTGCTTCGAATAGAAAAGATGTTGCCTGGCTTGCGTTTGCCAAACAGCTTGAATCCTTTTCTGATTTTTCCACTCGATTGGGATTCACAAGGCGGGGGGTCCATGCTCTCCATTTGTACATCCATCTTCTCCCTGTTTCCCCCCTTTCTCTGTATCCTCCTGTCACTTGATGCAGTTATTATTCCCCAGCCAGCGGTGTGAGCATTTGCATCCAGACCGTCTGTTGCTTTGCTTTACCTCTGGGCTCTCAGAGCGTTTCTTTATCGGCTGTCTGTATCCCTCCCTCTCTCTATCTTTCCCATCCAGCCCTTTCTCCTCTATTTCTCCCTTGAAAGCCCCTCCCCTTTGCCTCGTTTTTGTCTGGCTGCTCTCCCTGGTTGCCATAGCAACTGAGGAGCTAAGCAGCTTTCGTCAGCAATGCAGAGCCAGGGGCTGTCATCAACCCACCCTGAACGCAGCTCTCTCTTCCTCTCTCTCTTCCTCTCTGTCTGATGACTCTGTTTACATAAACAGCAAAAACAAATACTCCATTAATAGGGCCAAATTGTGATTTCCGAATGCTCTGGCTTTACATAAACTCATCCAGATTAATGTGACATACCTATTTATGCAGTCGAATAATCTAACAGATTTGCCTTTATTCTACATAAACTGGTCTTGTTCACAGCTAGTGTTAACCCAGTCTGCTCAAGATTTATGGAGTTTACAAAAATTGCAATTTTACAAATAGCAATTGCAGTTAAATGTGACAATTGACGACACTCAAGGTTGGGACATAATTAGCATATTGACCTATATACATGTTTGTAGTTTATTTTCCTCTTGAAATTCATCCACTATGCTACATTTTATTTCCAAAAGCAATATTTTGACACCTACGAGAGAACAAGTAAAGCACAAATGTAATGCTTCCTGTGAAGAGCAAATGTAGATATTACGATAATAAATCTAATTAATAGCAATGACCTTTTGAACGTCTTGCTTGAGTCAACAACACTGCTGAAGACAAGAGAGCCATTGTGAATGTTACATAATTGTAAATGAATGGATTTCAGTTTAAAGGGAGAAAAGAAAAGGGCAAAGTTAAAGGAAATTCTCTTGAGCATGGTGGTGTGATATCTCTTACTTGATGGTGTTACATTATTATGTCCAAGTTTTCATTTTTTTAGAATTCTAGCATTCACTAAAAGATGGGATGATAGCGTTTAAGAATAAATCCTGAGAAGTCAGTCTGAATATCTTAAAGTCCTGGTTCACCATCTCGTTAGCAGATGTTAACAGTCATCGTTAAGTGATCAGTTTATTACATATTGTGCTTTCTTGGTTCAAGTATTTAATTTTCCCTCTAAATTAAGCAACTGTAATAGTACTTTAACCCAACAACTTTAATTTGTTGTGTTTCAAGATGTAAACATTTTGTTTGGGTTGAACTTTTTTTGTTTTGTTTTGTTTTTTATTGTTCATGTTAGGCAACTTGATGTTCTTTATTTCCAGAAGAATCAATGAGGGTTTGGGGTGGAACAAGCATGGCCTCTTGTGGTGGCCGAGGAAACAACATGTGGCACAGTTAGGCTGCAGACGGCTCTAAAATGAACACCGAGTCTGAAAATAAAGCTGCTGTCTCATCCACATGTATTCCTTGGCCCAAATAAGTCTGAGTAAGTGGGTCAGCAATCTTTGAACAAATCTGCCTGTTTCTGCAGCCTGTGTTAAGACACAGGAGGAGGTTTAAGGGCACAGTCAGACTGGTACACAGATGCTTTTGCAGGGAACATAAATTATTGCAGCAGAGATGGAATGACATGAGATTCACACAAAAATCGAATTGAAACTAAATTAAAAATGAACATTGTCACAAATACCTCCCTGTACATGTTGCAGACAGAATAAATCCTTTTTTGATAAATGCGTTCATGTTTTGGTGTTTAAATCCTCAGTTTAGGTTAATACATGCAGCCAGTTCACTGTAAAGAGTGAATACATAACCAACTGAATAATGCGGCAGTATTTACTGCCCACTTTACTGCAAAAACATACTTCAGATGTCAGCGTAGGCCTCAGTTCAACATCTTCACCACTTTGTTTCAGTCAGCATTACATGTTGTCTTATGCACACACACAAACACATTAACCCAAATAAATAGGTGTTTTTATTGTTTATTATTAGATATGTCAGTGAGTGCTGTGTGAAAAGTACAAAGAAATACAGTTGAAAACCATCCAAGTAGTGAGGTTCTCTCTCCCCTTACATTTGAGCATCAAAATGAGGTAAGAAACTCTTAACTTAGATGATCTGATAAGTCGTTAAAGAGCAGTGTTGACTTTCTTAGACATCATGCTCCACAAGAGCAGTCTGCACTTCAACTTTGACGTTCTGGTCGTTGTCATGTTCCTCAGAAGGGAGTGGATTATATGTACGATGGTAGAAAAAACGATTGACCAGAGTGATGATGAACATCTCCATGATCATCATCTGCTGACTTAGCACTATGGGACAGAGAGAGAGAGTAAAAATTGGGCTTTCAGATTGAACGTTTCACTTCATGTAAGCAGCCGATGCAGAAAAACATTCAAAGATGTTTCTTACTGGATCCACGAGCTTTGGAAGAGAAGGGAGGAGAGCAGGCGATGACTCCATTCATGGCCAGGATGTTAATAATTGATGTCTGCAGCTGACTCAATACAAGTACCAGCTAAGGAGGAAAGCAATATTGAATCAATTACATACACTATACAGTAAAAGTTCACTGTGTAGCATCTCTAAAAATCTCAATTTTTTGGTGGAGTTGGAGTTTGGTGCTATGATACCAAATAAATGCAACAACAGAATAGAGTATTTGTAGTGCTTATGTTTCTCTCATGTCCCATGAACCCTGTCACTCTTTCAGTGTACCGTTTTCTCTTAGGATAGGATGAACACGCTGCGAGAAAATTCTCCATCAAGTCTTTAGAAAACTTACTGTGGACTAAAAACCGCAGCACTCTTATCATTTTGAACCATAAAGCAATAAAACAAGTTGACACAGATGAGTGGGAGAGGCACCAGTGTGACTAAATTTATGTTCTTGATTTGAAAATGCTACACAAAGCAGTTCTTGTTGCTATTTGCAGACAGGTTTTCCACACGCGTCGGGTGAAGAAATGCAGGATAAACACAAAATATGTGGTATTGGTTGTGTTGACTCACTTGGTACATGGCATACTTGGGGATCATATTGAGGCTGCGTAGATACTTTCTAGTGTTCATGAAGAGGATGGCAACAGGCCAAAGGGAGATGATAGTGAGAACGCCAACGAATAAGTTTACCCAAAGGGCTGTGCTGGTGACACCTAGCTGAAAGACAAGCAAAGAAATATGTAAAATGTCATGCCATTTTCATTTCATTTTTAGATACATACAGAAACATTGAAAATACTTACATTCAACGGATTAAAGTCGCCGTTTGTCCACAGCACTATGGAGAGGACAGAGAATGCTGTCTTCAGGATTGCGTACTGAAGAGCAGCCAACTTCATCAAGAAAAGCATTCGCCTGAATGATCCCATCCAAAGAAAGAGCCACATTAAAAATGGATGCAGTCATGAGTGCAGCATACAATCACTGTGCAGTCAATTTAGAGAGAGTATAGAAAGAAGAGCAGCATTAGAATAGGACAGACTAGTAAGAGCCAGACTATATTAGTATGAACAGGTGTAAATACCGTGTCATGGGCACATAGGGTAAGCATGGGTAGCAGCAGCAGCAGCACGGCCCTGTACTGATCTGAAAGGGTTTCCCAGAAAACCGTTTCAGAAAATCATTGCTTCCCCCAAACTCCTTGATCATCAGAACCAAGATCTTATACACCACGACTGCAAAATAACTGGAGAAAGAGAAGAAAGAGCAGGTATGTCATAATTCACAAAATCACTCCACTGAAGTTTATTTTCAGAGCAGCGAGCCAAAAGACTAATATAATATTTCATTTGTTTATCACAGATAAACACACCTGCTCTTGACACGTGGCGACAAATCAAAAACTGTTAAACATACTGAATTATATGCACTGTGACAAGAAAGCACATAAAATTTATCGCTGCGGATGACAAACTCCTGCATTTTATTGAAGTTGAGCGTGATCTTTGAGTGTGTAATGATTCATCCAGCTAGTTCATACAAAGCTTTCAAGTTTTCAGGCCTTTTATTATGTTTACCTTGTTGTAATTTAACTGATCTTCTGACAGCAAGTGTGAATGGATGTTCGGCCATGAACTTTGGGTTTGGGATGATTTAGCCTACCTTAACTAAACTGTTGTTGTTTTTTCAGCCAGTTCCATTTAGCACAGGCTTATTTACACAAACAGCCTGGCTTTGTCAAAGTCTGTTGAGCTAAATATGCTTAAATATAGCTGCGTGAAGGGGAATATAAATGATGATGTGGCAAACATGATAATAGTTGTGATGAGTTCACTGCACAGTGGCCTAGCTACTGTTCACAGTTATCAGATAACAGACATCAAACGCTGATCGCTGATAATTATTGTTGTGTAAAGGCAGTGAGTGCAGATAAGAGGGAACGTGAAATACTGATTGTTTTGTTTGCTTTTAACATGAGCTCCTATGAGGATCACTTAAAGAAACCTCCACTCGTGTACTGACTTAGGTCTTGTCTGAGAGGAAACGCACCAGTTCGACGTCATGTCTGTGAACATGACTGCCTTCGGGATCCACATCCCCAAACAAGACATGGTGGCAATGACCTGAAACAGAGAAATACAGTAATGTGCATAAAAACACACACCTGACAGCAGTACTTTAATATACTGTAGCATAGTTTGCTTTTTATCTTCAATTTTCTCTGTTTCAATCACATTTCCTGTTGCAGACTTCTTCAAACTTTCTCCACAAATAAAGTGATTTACACTGTCTGTATTGGTTTCAGAATTAGTGGCATATTATAACGACGAAACAGGCCAAACAAGTGCTTACTGGTGCTGCGCCACTTATCCAAATGAGGAAGGTCTTCTTGGGGTAGGGCAGGTTTTTATAAATATAGACGCACTGCTCCAGGTACAGCAGCAGGGACATGCAGGACATGCAGGTGAGCATGCTGTACAGGCAAATTTCAAAGACACCTAGCTCTGATTTGAAACAGTAAGAGGGGGAGAGAGAAGCGTTCAGACACATACAGCACACGTGTGTTAGGCACTTTATGTGAAATATCACACACAAACAGCACAAAAATGATTTTGCTTGAATTAGAAAATGTGCTTAAAATGAGGTAGGAATGCTGCTTTTTAACTTTAGCAAGAGCTTTTGTTACTCCTTCTGTGGCACGAGCACATTTAACTCCAGCAGACACATGATTACTGTACATCCATGACAGTTTAATATGAAGTTTACTTTGTGGGACATATTTTGTAACAGAGGTAAATAAATGAAGAAGAAACCGAAATCACATGGTGCGTTCAGGACTCTCAGATACAAGTGTGACATTGCTGAGGGAGCTGTCAGTGTCCTTAGCTCTGACTGGTTGATAAGGAAGCATTGTCAGTTAGGATGTGTGTGGATCACTTACGCCTGATCACATCGATAGCCAGCGGAGGGTCTTGTAAACAAGCTGGATGAATGGTGCTGCTGAGGTCTTCCTCCATGACGTGTAGATAATCCTCTTGAGAAATTCACTAAAAAGAAACAATCTAGAGAATCTAAATTGACCTCAGCTTTCTGTCCCGGTAGAAAGACCTCAGTAAAGTATCCGATCAGTAGGTTGTGATTGTAAAATGAACCTGTTTCCCCTTCACATCACAGTGTCGGCCAGTGGATTTCCAGTCGCAGTGTACTTTACCCTTTAGAGGACTTTTAAGGAGTGAAGGTGGCATGACAGGTTCAGAGCATGCATGCTTATAGGAGCACTTCCATAAGTAACTGTCGCTCATTCATTCACAGACTTAAGTCACGGTGATTAAAATAACACCAGGGTCAGAGGTATTAAAACGGTGAGACCCAATGAGCGTGTCAGGAGACATGAACTTTGACAGGGCGTGTTGTTTCCCTCCCAGTAACTATGAAAGAGTATAAAAGATAACGGCTGGAGCTATATATCTGCTTTACGCTTCGGTTTCAGAGCCTGCCTGCCCTCAGTTCTGTCCCCAAACCTTCAGGATATGGCTACTGAATTATGTAGAATTATAATGATAAATGTTGTGTTGTCAGCATCACTCGGATGGTTGATGGGACAGAAGAGTATTGCATTCAGGTTGTAATGAAAGAAAAAATAACTCTTATAACTAAATGTTTGAATGAATGAATGAATGAATGAATGAATGAATGAACCTTTTACACACAAATAATCACTAAATGTCACTGAGTTGGTTTGAGAAAAAACTGTAGTGGAATGAAGTATATTTACTCAAGTACTGTACTTAAGTTCAAATTCAAGGTACTGGTACTTTACTTGAGTATTTCCATTTTATGAAGCTTTATACTTACTTATACTTATCTAAAACTTTTTTTATTTCAACTCTCTACTTCATTACATTCATCTGACCACTTTAGTAACAGAAAATCATGTGTTTGAATTTGGATATTTTCTGGTAAACTGAAAGATGAAATGTTCCTTTATGGGCTCTTAGTTTAGCTGTGAAATACTTTGTCACAAAGCTGAAAACAGGGTTTTTTTTCTGAGTTGACTCGTGGTTCTCACAGGAAGCTACTTTTGGCTGATACCTTTACTTAAGTTAGGTTTTTAATGCAGGACTTTTACTTGTTGTGGAGTACATTGGTTTTAGTGTAACATCAAAGTGGCACACCGACATAAATATGTTGAAAGTTTGAGATTTACTCTGACAAAATCCTGGATAATCCTCAACACAGACTCCATAAAGGGTTCAAAGGGGTTACTTTGTGTATGTAAAGTTGTGTGTGGAGACTCTTGCAACTTTAACTGTTGCATTGTAATGGAGAGGTGAACGGCACTGAGGTCATTCACCCCCACCTCCACCCCCGCCAGCCTGACGATCTTATATTGTTCCTGTGCCAGACAAAAGGTCAACAAGTGTCAAACTCTCAGCAGTGTCAAACTTTATTGATATGAAGCGTGTAATCTAGTGTAAGAACTACATCAGTGAACCCTCTGTATATCACCAGCACTTTCACTGTACTCACACAATTTCTTATGACTGCTGACTTCTTACAGTAAAGGTCAAGTTGAGAGTTACACACTCAGCATTTCAGACAGATAAAGAAAATGGAATATCCACCACTGAACTTTACTTAAAATAGAAAATATCCCAGTGATTTATTACAATGGTGAGTCATTTTGCTTGGTGGCCACATGGATTAAGAGTATTCAGCCATGTTAGCGGCCCTCGTTGTGCTTTGACGTGAAATGCTAACGTCAGCATGCTAACATGGTGATGGTAGCAGAGATAATGTTTACCATGTTGACCAATGTTTTGCTTGTTAGCTTTCTAACTCTTTATAAGTAGCACTAAAAACAAACGACAGCAGAGTGGAATGTGATTAGCTTTGCAAGTATTTAATTATAAACCTAAGTATTGAACAAATTACAATTTTGGCCTGATGGTGGCGCTAGTGCGAGAGAAAAAGCATATTGTATACGCTGTATACTTCTGATGACTTGTAAGTTCAGAATATAAACAACATTGCATACTATGGTGTCACGTTTGCATCACAGATGACTGCACAGGGAACAATATGAAAAAAGCAGAAAAACCCCAATTTGAGAACTAATTTTCAAGATGGTGAAGAGGCAGAATCATCAAGAAGAATCACACCTTATAGTTTCTTACATCACATTTATTGTTACAGAACAGTGAAGCTCAGCCTGCCTGAATAGGTCCGTCTCACTAAAACAGCAGTTCTTAAACACACCTACATCAGCAGCTCGAGCTGTTTGGTTCAGTCAGTGAAGTTAGTTATTAAAGTACTGTGAGTACATTCACATGCTCCACTCAGAAATATCTACACATGAACACTAACAACTGATCACTCAGGCAAACCTCATACTGTGCTGTGCATCGTTTCCACTAAAATGAATGCCAAGAGGACAGAGAGAAGTATTTATGATGACCGCAGCCCACTCTTTCATCACTGGCACATAAAGTTCATCTTATCTATACTCATTCAGGCTCAAGGACACAGTGGATCAAATGTCCCTGACCCTTCTGGCAAAATCTTCAGTGCTTTGATTCTGGTTTCATTTTGCGCTCTGTTTTTTCCAGCTTTCAAATAAATCTAATCACCAAACTGGAAAAAACAGCCAAATGGAAAGAATACAGATTTAATGCTTGGCATTAACGCTCATGATTGATTAATTCAAAACCAAACATGCATACTGTGGCAAAGGATTGATCGTGATCGTGAAAACATTCTGTGGACGATGAAGAGAGCAAACGAATCTGATGACAGCTTTTTAAAAAACGAACTAAAAGCAAATATGCCATTACGATAAAATCAACAGACACTCAAAGACAAAATAATTATTTATAAAAGCTTGAGAACAAATAAATTACAAATATTCATAGTGCAATGAAAAATGGCAATCTCTTTGATAACGACTGCATTATCTGAGATCCACTGGTTATACGTCTTAAACAATTATTTGAAATGAGATGAAACCATTTTAACTGCAGTCAAACTGGATTTGGTCCTCACATTTTACGCTTACGTCACCTGTATGTTTGACTGTAGTATAAAACCTGAAATGTACAAAATAAATATATTAAAAGTGTAAACAGAAATATGTTCAATCGTGTAAACTGTAAAATAAATCAGACCATGTGAGAAATGACTACTGGTCTTAATAATTGCACTGTGCTTTAAAACTGAAGACACTGCTGACAGTGTTGAAATGTTTCACCATTTTGTACAGTATGAGGAGTTAAATAAATCTCACTTTAGCGGCTCTCGCTGCTCTCCAGACACAACCAGGCTTAGTGATTAATGCTTGATTAATACTGACAAAGGATTATTTTCTAGTTGAAACGTAGAGCGTGAGTAATCCACGTAGATGAACACAGACGGTGTGGATGGCTCGAGGGTGAAAAAGCAGTCCCAGAGTTTGTTCAGATGCAGCAATAACAAAACACTTGAATGTCTTTGGCTCTAAACAAAGACAAAACCTGTGAATCACGCCTGCTTCAGTCCACAGGGTCGCAGTCTCTGCTCGTGTGATAGCAGTATTGTTGTGGTGCTAGTTTAAAGCACGCTACATGAAGGATGAGGGTGGAGGATGTTTGCTGTAGAGGTGCTGATGCTCCTGGTTTAAGGCATCTGATGAGCTCTTTACTGGTGTGCCTGTGACCTGCAGCAACAGCCAAGAAAGTACAAATAAACACAGGAGGATTACAAACCAGCACAACTCAACAGTATCCAGATGATGTCCATGTAAGGCACAGCACCTGCTATGGCTCACTCTCCATCGTCACAGAGACTATCTGGCCTCCGTCTGAAAGAAAACAGTGAGGACAAGAGAGACGTCTCAGGAAAAGAATTACAAAGACACTTAACATGCAAGATGTAATAGAAAAAATGAAAACGTGAGCAACAACAACATACCAATCTTCTCTTTGCTGTCGTCCGCGGTGTGTACATTGTTACCGAGCACACAGGGGTTGGCCTCCCCATCAGCAGGGCTGTGATTCAAGTCACATGAGAGATTAACGTCTGGCAAACACAGCTAAAGGAAACAAAACATTTGAAAGAAATAAAATTAAACGATACTTGCCCTTTGCCATTCTGCTGGAGGACACTGTTTGCTTGTTCAGGATCTATGTGCACCAGTCTGGTTACAAAGGAATGGCCATCTCCCAGACTGATTACATTAAGATAAAGACAGCGTTAGTGAGCATGTTAGCGTGGGATGCATTCAGGGCTAATTGTACTTTTTCCTTATAAAGAGGTTATCAGCCTTAAGCACAGTGTACACATAACCACAGTGCCGCCTATTTCTTTTCATCACTGTGACTGCTGAGGTGATTGATAGCTGCAATTATATATCGGGTCAGAGACTAACCTTGAGAAAACAGGAAACACCCAGTGCTTCGCTTGGTCTCCAAACACCTCAGCTACATTTCGGCTAAAGCCAAGAGAAAACCCATTTTTGTCTGGACCATTCGTGAACACAGGAGCCCTAAAAGCCTCTGGAAAAGGACAGAAAAATACTGTTAGTCAGCGGTGACTTCTAACCGGATATAACCAGAAGCTGAATGACATTTATTTCGAGCTACCTATAGTGGTCCTGTTCTTTCCCACAAGCCATAGATGGTAGCTGAGAAGTGACAGGATGCTGATAAAGAACAGGGCCGCCACAAAAAACAGAAACAAGATGTGGAATTTGGCATGCGTGTCAGGCAGCTGTTTCTTCAGGGGGAAAGAAGGAACACAGGTGTTAGTCTTGTCAGTCTGAGCATCTGCAAGAATATTTCAAGTGCTCATGTGAGTCATCTTCACGCAGCAGCTGACTGGAGTGGACAATCCACCTTTGCACCATCCGTTATTGTCTTTTTTTGCTGCAGCACAATATACTCCTTCACTGTCAGGCTACATGGGAGGAGCCATTGTCTCACGCAAAGCAGCATGCAAATGAGCGATCACATGACACACTTATGCACCACAGTGACACATTTGTAAACCAATTGGTCGATATCTTATGATGCAGATTAGTGGCTGACCACATGCTTCACCACAGCCTGACTGTGCTTCATCTTTTTTTTATTTACTTCATGTATGTTGTTGGAGTATTGTCGGTACTTACTGTCCAGAATTTGATGAAATACCGGATGACTGTCGCACAAATTACCAGACAGTAGAGTGAGGCGTAGGCCAAGAACAAGACAAAGTACTTGTAGTTTGAGAATCCAACACAGTTATTCACCCTGAAAGAAAACATGACAGAAAACATGAGACAGGAAGTGGAATATGCGTATTTCTCTACATGTTCTCCACAAGCAAACTAAGATCATAGAGTGCATAGATAAAGGAGGAAAGCCTACCAGGGGCAGTGATGGTCCATTTTCAGCACACACCTTGCAGAATAAGAAAACATATGTATGTCTTATTAGTACCATCTAATACTTGAGATGTTGCCATATTCTGCATTTTATTGTTACCTTGAAGCATTAAACGTGTGTGAGCAAGCAGCATAAGACAATACATAGTGCTCAGTATTAAAGAAAGAAATGTGACATGTTTATATTGTATATCTCAAAACTGGGCAACAGTCAATGACCATTTATTGTCCGATTTGTCCACAGTAACACCTTTGCATTCTCTCTCCAGTTTTCTCTTCACTTCCTTTTACCAGAAGCTGCAGAAATAAGCCACAAATAACAACTTTTGGATGTTTGAGAACATCGAGTGGGAATGGGATTAAACATGTCAGCTCCTTTGGGGCAATAAAAGAACAAACTCAAAACGATGAGCTTCAATTATTCAGTGAGTACACTTAGAAAACACTCACATCTCACAGGTTGAGCAGTGATGGCAGCGGTCGGGTTTGATCACCTGGCAGTGGTCACAGTATCGGATGGCTATTTACAGAAAACGAAAGCAGAATTGTTAAAGTACTCCTGTGTCGCTATTGCTAAACAAAATAAGAATTTGAAGTGTATTCTGCATTTTTAACAATGTAAAGACTAAACCAGAGATTTTGTGCTCTTTTCAATGCTTAAACCACAAACTGACTATTTTACTAAGTCCTGAAGTTTAATAAAGAGATTATGTTATAAATCTTTTCAACCATCTCTGGGAAACAAAGCATGTGAGCTCATGATTGTTGATGAGTACAGGTGTGGCCTGTAGAGATACCAAGGCACACCTGAGGCCAATTAACCCTGATTCATGCAGGTCAGTATAAACAAGACAGATGAGTCTGATGCGCATTAGCAGGAAAACAGAGAACTTTCAGTGTTGCATTTTTAGCCAAAAGGGGAAGATGCAATGTAGCAACACATGTGTGCAATTTCATTTGTATTGCTTGTTTGATGTTGTGCATGTGGGTGACAAACAACTGAACAATGAGGAAGGTCTTTGTAAGAGGCAATGGGAGCAACAGTTACTCAAAGGAGCATGTGGTGGTCTCCTGGGAAAAAAAAATAGTGAGCCGACCGCAGTTAATTTTGCCGCTGTGGGGACAGCCTCACCTCCACCTGCTGTGCGTGTATACACGGGTAAATTCCTCGCCACTTTCTTCAGAATCTCTTGTTGCGCCTCGGCTCGCTCCTCTCGCTCGTACAGCTCCTTCTCTGCTCTGGGCAGACCGAACTGACAGGAGGAAAAAAGACCGGAAAGTCTTTAGTGAAATTATGACTTTTCTACACATGTATATTTACAGAGTCATATTCTCAGCTTACCGCTTTTGAGGGGCTGGCTGGTCTGGACCCAATAGTTTTCCAGTAGGACCATATAAACATGGCAAGGAAAATGTGAAAGATGACCAAATAGCTGACTGTTGAGAGGAAGAAAGAAAGAGTTTGAGTTGCAGTTACATGACAAAATCTTTGCTATGAATAATTAACATGAGGACAATTATAGCCTCACTTACTTCGTTCTGCATTATTTGGGATTGTATCTAGATAAGAAAAAAAAACAGTGAGGAGTAATGAAAATCCTAAGAATGCATGCCTACACATCTCCCACTACACACACACACACACACACACCACCCCATTCTCCCACCATGTGGCAGCAGCCTGGCACGGCCAGCAGTGACCCACCCATAACAGAGAGCTTTGTTTAAGCAGCAGGGATGTCCCTGTCCTGACCACAGACATAACTGCAGGCCGTCTACATGCTGAGAATGGTATCATCAGTTCCAGGCTGAAACAAACCTAACTTGTCTGATCAATATGAATCTGAAAAGTACGTCAAGACCTTCAGCACTTGCGTGGGCTGATGTACTTTGACACCTACTTATTTAAACTCTGATGATCACATTTGATTATGAGATAAAAGCAGGAAGTCATATCCTCTGATCGATTATGTGTGTTTACAGCTGTTAAACAAATGATTTAACAACCAGACTTCATGAATCAATAATCTGCATCTATGCTTTTGGACTTTTGACATCAGATTAATTAAAGTTTAAACACCACAACAAGCGTGTGGGAGGTGGTTTGGTTGCTTTCACATGAAGAGCTTTAACCTCTTTCATTGCATCTTCTCATAGACAATAACAGGAGATGCCTCGGCTGGTTACAATAAAGCGATCTCCCACTGTGGCTAATGTTATCATTTAACAGCTGGCTCCCAAGGTTTGCCCATTATCGCTCAAACATCAATTTAAGACAATCATTCGTAATCATTGCCATTTGTAAAATATTCTCAAAATACACATACAGAAGCATGAACTGTAGAAAGACAGCCGAAATCATGTGAGCTGACATTAGGAAACAGCAACACGAAATGCACTTTTATAAATGAACTTGATGATTAAAACCGAGAAAACAAGGTTGTATCATTAAAATGAGCTTTCAAATTAAAGAGCTAATTAGTCCATTCATTAGCAATACATAGCTCATTTAAAACAAACAAAAAAAAATCATGTGAGAAAGTTTTTCTTTTTTTGTTTCTACTTGTGGCTATGTAATAGTTGATGTTAGCCGATGCATTGCAATTATCATTACGAAGTTATTAATGATTAATTCATCACTGTTCTTGTCTTCCTCTCGCAATGTAACTGAAAAAAAGTTGCCCTATAATATTAACGCTGTATACACTGCTGTCATGAAAACTGACATTATGTCAGTGGTGAAACAAGCAGAAACAGAAGGACCTGGTGTAATACTGTCCTGAGGTTTAAACGCATGTCCGCAGCCTGCGGCTGATTTTAAATCTACTGACAAGTTAACGTTAGCCGACCAAAGTTGACAACCTAGAAACTGTCAACACAGGCAGACACCGGCAACTAAATACCTCTAAAAGTGAGTGTACTTACAGACACAGAGCTCCACAACATAAGCGTAATAAGACCAACCAACAACCAGGTTTATAAACAGGACAGGTACCCAGTTCAGAGCCCGTTTGCAGCACCTCAGCGCATGAGAGGGCGCCATCTTTAATCCGTGTAGGACATGAGCTGACGGTGACGTCATACCCACGGTTTTATATGAACGAGCTAAAGACGCTACAAGAGCGGACACCTGACGGAAGCCGACACACAAGCGCAGCCATATTTGTAGTTCTCAAGCGTCCCGTATGTCGTTTGACTGACTGCAACGCTCACATACCAACAAATTACCATAGCCTACAAAGTCGGACATCCGGCTTCTGGTTATCTTCGTTTGAGTGTTTAAATAATGGCTTCAATCCCGGGCTATTCTTTCATATACCTTCATATATTTTAATACTGTGATTGGAAACTTAATTACTACTGAAAACTTAAAATATCTCCGTTTAGAGTAAATAGAAAATGTGCTCAGAAATGTCAACACAATGTCAAAGACTTCAGTTTAAAGCCGCTGCAGTAATTGTTGATTTTGGCCACATGGGGGAAGAGGAACTCCACAACAAGCTGAAAACTCAACATCTGACATGCCTTAAAGTTATGGTAAATTCACATTGAATCATGTGAAACAGTGTACATCTTGGGATGCAAGATGGACAATTTCTGAATAATATTCTGATAGTGAAGAGAAATCAAATAAGAGCTTAGTAGGCTAACTGTGTGGTGCAGGGCAGATCACATGCAGTTGATTCATCAGAGCTTTTTCTGCTAAAAACAAATGTGGCTGGAAACGAGTTCAATGAATGCTGATTTCTTTTCAAGTCTTAAAATAAAAAAATATGCTTAATTTTTCCTGTGTGTTCAACACCACAGCTGGCACCTGTCACATTAATCGTTTGTCCCATTTTAATATTAAAGAGAATATTGATTAGCGCAGATTAAAACTGCAATAACAGAGAGGTCCAGTCATCATGAGAGTGATTGTCCATTAGCTTGCCAACCCCTGACAAGGAGCCAAAAGGTCCATAATTTATAGTTCACCTGTTGAAGACTCATGAAAGCTCATGAAGATTGTCTCTTAGATGCAAGAGGCGCTTGAGTTTATTTTCGTTGACCAGCTCTTGTACTGAATCTCAACCTGAAGGCTTTTGTTTGTTTCCTGGGGAGGGGGGCGTCATTCACAGTGATGCTGTCCCCAGATGAATATGGTTTCAATGTGGCTGATTTCCCTATGGTTGACATCGTTGTCACAGTGATGTTAACTGCTGGAGAGGGTGTTGTGTGTTGTTGAGTTCACACATTAATGTTACACCAGAGAATTTGCTGTCAGCCCCTAAATCACAGATCCAGAATATATTTCCTTTTCTCTAGTACACAATAACAAGTTTAAATGTAGTTGTAATATGTCTGCATCAGAAAAAAATATGGACTGACCATGATTTGTCGAGCTATTTGCCTGAATTTTGAGAACATGCAGTATTAGTTCAAAACTACTAACGATTTTGTACAACAGTGTAAGAACTGATTTGGCCTGTGTGCTTTAGACCTACATAAAAGAAATTAGATTTCACCAATTATTCAGCCTCCTCCCAAGAGTTTGTTTCCATGTTAGACATTTAATGCCAGGAACATTTGGGTTGATAAGCCTGAAATACAACTTATTAATATTCAATTATCAATTCTTATGAAGGTGCTTTGAGGGCGAGTGTGTGTTTTGTATTTGGACATATGGAAGAGTAACAAATGACAGAAGACAAATCACATCCAAGCAAGATTTCAGTGTTCCTTTCCTTTGCTTTTCAGCAAACACACATTATGTACATTATGATATATTGCACTTGCACTTAAATAAACAAGTTATACATTATTTTCTTTTTATTTGTTCATTTTGATTAATTAATTAGACATATTATGTACCAGATTAATGATCGACAGGCTATATGAAGACCATTAAAGATAACCAAAGCATTATGAGCTCATTGTGCATGTCTGCTGTATCTGGTGGAAGCTCTGAGAGAAGAGCGTTTGCCCTTTTTAGGTGAGGTGGGGGTGGAAGGAGGTGAGAGAGAGGATGGGGAGGGTGAGGAGGAGGTGGGGGAGGAGTTAGGAGAAACTGAACGTCTTCTGGTGGGACTGCTGCTGGGGGAGCCACGGGGGGAGGAGTAAGGTGACAGGGCCTGGAGCATACGGCCACTCCGTTCCTGGATCGCATGCTGAACAAGGACAGAGACAGACGTTTACCATGATGTTGTGCTTTTATATATTTACGATAATATAAATACACCACTAAACAGGGTTAAGCGTGAGTTGTATTTTGGATATGGATTAATGTAAAAAAAAAAAAAAAAGAACTTGCCCAGGCTCCATCAGGGCCAAAAAGCTCCAGGAAGTTGCTGATGAATTCTCGTGACTTCTCCTCCCACTTGTGGATGAGGTCTTGGCTCTTCTCTTCCACTCTGTAAACAAAGTGTTTGGACTTTTTCTCCACCGTTCGGACTTTCTCTTTCATCTTGTCCACCTGATTCTGGAGCCGGTATTTCTTCTCCTGTCAGTGAAATACAAAGCGAGTGTATAGTTCTGTATAGTTTATGTCAAAAACGTCAATATTCTGTTTCTGAAATATCGTTTCACTAACGTTAATGAATCCAACGTTCAGTTCTTGGGCTGTGTAGCCTCTTTGCAGGTTGCGTCGAACATAGATGTCATAGTCTCGGACGATACGAGTGATCAGATCAGATGTGGAGATGCCCTCTGTCCTCTCAGTGGCCACAAACATCCCTGACGTTAGAACACAAGTGATTAATTCAGGTGATAAATGATGGAGCAGAATTATGGTGGGTGCTTGTATAAGAGCATTCATATCTTCACCTGCTTCCTTGATGTGTTTATAAACGTCCTCTGATCCAGCAGAGGTGTAAGGGATATCATCATGGGCCACAAAGTCAATCTGTGAGTGTAACATTACAGTGTTCAGACTGATTGAACTCCAGATATCTGCTGTTGTCACTGTATGACATTGTCAGAAGCTGTATGTCCAGTGCCTGTGTGACCTTTGACCTTATGTTTCTTAAGGAACTCTGTGGTCAGGGTCCAGGGAGCGTCCCGCACCACCTCGTCAACGTAGCGACAGTGTCTCAGGGCATCGTAGCGTTCGTCCTCTGTCATCACAGTATAGCCCTTAAACTTGTGGGTGAGTTCGTCGCTGCAGACTGGAGACGCAGAGACAGAGAGGACCTGTTACATGGACTTTAGACTAAACCTGAAGTAAGACTTGCATTCACATGGATTTGACAGCAGATTAATGTGAAATTCCCTTCAAAACTTAAGGTCATTTGTTCATTTCCAACAGATTGCCCATGTTTTCTCTATATGTGAGGGAGCTACATAACATCCAGTTGTCTCGGAGGACAGCAAAAAGCCAAAATATTTTAATTTTGGACAGCAATGCTGTTCACCGTTACTGCTGCTAGTATTCTCTGCTGGCCTCGATTCATTTTAACCATCATGCTCTCGTGCTGCAGAGTTCATGTTCCCTCAGTGATGGCCCATATCATTTACACACTGTTAACATTTCCAGTTTTGTTTTATTGCAGGTTTTCATACCTCCTACCATCAGGTATGTGTTAGGGAACACATTTTTGGCCTGCATCAGAGCTCGAGCGTGCCCCGAATGGAAAAGATCAAAGATCCCATCAGCGTAGACTCGCACCGGACGATGAGCTACAAGATAAGAATATGAAAGCTCGTCTTTAAATACTAGTATCATATTACAAACCCTCACTTTATTTGTTCCAGTATTTATAGAGATTTACTGATATGTGAGTTTGAGGCTGATATCAATATCTGATCAACTGATAAAGACTGTAATATATAGTTATATAATAGTTGCATTCTGTTGCTAATTCTTTAATTGAATGGCGTGATACATTCCTGGAGAAAGAGATCATAATGATACCGATTAGTCAAATATCTGGCAATAAAGCAATATTGTATTGATGCATAGATCAGCTTTTAAAGCTGATATCAGCTGATACCAACAAGCTTGAGTTAACAATTCTCCCACTAGCCTTTCCTTATTCCTTTCTGCTACAAACTGGCACTGACAAGATGAGCGGATACTCTCAGTTGCATTACAATTAGCAATGGAAACAAAACACTATTGAGAAGTGTGACCTGGGGTGCCCCTCCTGGCTTGGGCAATGGTCAGCTTTTCATGGGGGATCTCTGATTCAAAACCTGTGGGCTTGGCAAAAGCAGCTGGCTCCCGCAGAGCCTGAATACAGAGAGACAAGATGGAGAGCAGAGGGTGGAAAAAAGACGTTAAGTTTAATCAAATGCTGTATTTTTCCATCTTACTGAAGCATTTATCCTGTTCAGAGCCTCAGCATGCATTCGATAATGGCTCAAACTTAACAAACTGCAACTATGTTGTATTTGCAAACAAACATGTATTTACATTCACACCTAAGGGTGACTGTATAGATTCCAGTTTAACTAACCTGCATGTGTTTGATGTGTAGGAGGAAAACAAACACATGCAGGCAGACAATGCACAGCAGAAGTGCTACTGCAGAGCTGAGAATTCAAGCACTGCAATATGAACAGTTTTTTTTAAAGAAATAAGATGTTGTATACGTGCAGGTTGGGACTCCTCCTGATATCTGACATGGTAAAAAAAAAAGATAGTATCAAAGCTTATCTGTCTTCATGATAGATGTGAATAATCTCAGCACTCTGAAGTAATGAGCGTCCTGTTATGTCATGGACTTTGTGTTGAGTGCAGATACATACATGCATCTTATCTGCTGTGTTGTAAGGTACACTTTGAACTCTGCTCAGATGTCTGGTGTTTCTTGTGCTGTGTTAAACTATAATTCTGTTTAGTGTTTTTGAAGCACTTGTGAATGCTAATAATTTTAGCCTACTGCCATGCCCCTTATGTAGTTTTCTCTTAGTCTTTATGGTTAGCCATGATTTCCCCACTTTACACCTGCATGTAAGAAGCCAACATACATGCAAGCCTTTACATGTTCCCACAGCTGTACCTTATGCACCTTAATATATGACTCACAATTCTTTGATACATTTACAGCAATGAAACCTGAGTACAGTAGAATAACCTTTATCATACCAAGCAAATGCTTAGTATCACTTGAGAATAATCATGTATTACTGTACTAGTTTAAAGACATTAACATGAGTCATGGCCACACCGTCCCTGGCAGTGAATCAGTTAACTCTCCACTCCCAGGGACAAGTCAAATAACCACAGAGCAGAAGTTTGCTGTAACATTCAAAGCCTTTCACATAAAAATAGAATGTCCTATGTCCTCACTGTCTGTCCTCACCAAAACAAATGTTGAACACTCGGGATCTGAGTTCTGATATCATTATTTGTAGCGTAAGAATAAACATGGTGTCCACGTTTCACATTAAAGCAGGACTTACCTTGCGAGGAGGGCCTCCTCTTTGGCTCTGTGAGGCTTGTCGTTGCTGGACGTTGCTGCTTCGGCCTCGTCTCCTTCGAGCCATCCTGGATGTTCTCCTTTCTTGTCCGCTAACAACGCCACTGCACCCGCCTGCCGCTCCTCTCAGCCAGCCTTACGAGAGCACAGGGAGGATTTCTTAGTGCGTTTTTAAGTGTACATCCCATTGGGCTGCCTGACCCTGATGACGGAAGAATGAGTGAGCAAAGTTCAAGCCAGCCTGTGTTCAGAAATGTAGCTTACACTTGTCATCAGTGCTGAGCTTGTGAGGGCTTTCTCTTTCTTCGTGTACACAGAAGCTTGTAATAGGATGTTGTGTGCAATGTTACGCTGTTAGTAAACCCCATAAACCTCCAGACCAGCCAGAAGTGACTGTGAAAAATGTTTTGGTTCTCATGAGAGGCTGCTGATAACATTTTACACTGAGGGAAGTTAAATAAGATCAAGTTTGACATGAGTATGTGCCCTTTACTACAGCAGCCTTTGGAACCAAACACAGAGGGACAACATGTTCCAACATTTCACAAAGTGCCACAATTATGTAATTCCTGTTGTGAATACAGTTTGGCTCCATCTTGAAACCAGTGGTGCCTTTCCTGCCATTTAGTTCTTGACACCATCTGGTACTTAAATACAGGATGTTTACATTATATCACACCAGCTGAAGTTTGACAGGACAGACAGATTACATGGTTCATACACACACGTACTGTCTAAAACAGCCGCAGAAAAGCTGATAATACTCAGCTTGGGATACATGAAACACATGTTATAGTGTTAAGCTTGTGTAGAAATAAAGATGAAGAATTGTTGGCTGCACTAGCAGTTGAAAAAACATTTTCAGCACATAGGTCCAGACTGAATATCTCAAAAAGGGACATTTTGTAGATGTTCGTGGTCCTCTGAGGATGAAGCTTGCTTGATTTCTTCTAGCATCAGCTGGCATTTGTGGTTATGAGTGAAATGTTTAGCCAAGCACTGCGTTTAGCCAACATGCTAAGCAAACATTATACCTGCTAAATATCAGCATTGTAATTATGAACATGTTAGCGATTGTACAAAAATGAGGTGTGGAAAGTGGCGTTGAATTTTTTATTTTCTCACTGTGAAATCAAGGCCTTCCCCAATATGACCAATATTTTGTTAAGACTCTTTTCTTGACTCCACCTTAAAAACTTAAATAGCCTCCCCGCGTATCTCAGTTTAAACCTATTGCAGAGGGCCCAAGTAGGACTTTTCTCCACTACTAAAAAACTGCAAAACACTCCCCCCTCTCTGCCTCCCACTAGAGATTTTTGTACAGTCCTTTAGCAGGCTGTCGTTAGTTTAGGTCCAAGCACCGCCATCCTTAAGCGCAGTCTTACAGAAACAGTAGCTTGGCCATAGACGCTTGTTCTAAGTACAATACAATACAGCATAATGCTTATGTAACTCGTGTAACACATTTGCAGGACCCCCGAAAACATTTCTAAAGACAAACAGTGAAGTTTGAAGTTCATCTCCTTTATCTTTATCTTATCATCATCTTTATGCTTCTACGCCGCCATGTTTTCAGGTTTTCCATCCAATTCTCGAGGACGCAATATCTCAGCAACTCCTCCAGGGAATTTCTTCAAATAGTGCCCAAATGTTCACTTGAACTCAAGAATGAACAGACTCAATTCTGCCGGTCAAGGGTCACTGCGAGCATTGCATCTGGCACAAACGCTCACGTGGATTCTAGGATGAGCTGGTTAGATTTTGGTGATCTAAGGTCGAAGGTCACTGTGACCACACAAAATGCATTATTGTCCATAACTAAAGAATTCATATGCTAATTATGAGAAATGTTATGCAAGTGGCTCATTGGATAAAATGATGATGTGTTGACATTTTATATCTAAAAGGTCAAAGGTCAGCTTCACTGTGACATCATAATGTTCCATAAAAACACTTTTCAATACCATAACGTCCACACATAACGCTTCTTTGCAGTAACATCCATATTTGAACCATTGTAGTCCACCACAGGCTCACTGGTTCTGCTGATATTGACTTTCAGGTGATTGTCGTTGCACCATGTGATGAAGCTCTCAATCAGTCCTCTGTACGACTCTGGAAAAAGCGAAGACAGCATGCGTTAACTATATATATTGTGTGAGTCTGGACAGACATGGATGTAAACTGCAACTTGACTGGTTGGCGAAGGCAAACAGACGTATACAGACTCTTTTTTCAGGAAGAAACTGTACACATTCATCAAGTCCCTCTGGAGCTGGAGACAGTCAGTTGAGAGAAAAACAACTGCTGATGATTCACCTTTACATGAAGATTCAGTCAACACCCATAGCAATGGAAACTCAAGGATCACAAGTGAAACCATCAATTTCCACTACATTTTTTTTTTCTCTTTTAGCACATAAAAAATAGAATTATTATAAAACATGTGATGTTTTCCCAAAGACACTCACATAAACACAGAGACACCTTTTCCTATACATATTCATGAATCAAATACAGTAAACAAAGCTTGTGCAGGAAAGCTCAAACAAAGACTTATCCTAAAAACTTAAGGCAAGCTAAACATCAAATAGAAATAATGAGGGATCAAAAGGCTGCTTCTCCCAAAGCTCTGAAATGTTGATCACATTCTCCAAACAGGCTGTGCACATGATACCGGACACTAATCCAGCTGCAGTGTAATGTGGGAAGTTGAGAGAATTTGTTGTGCAGCTTCTCACAAATAGTGAAGCTTTCCATGACTCCAGGTGAGCAGAGCCTCACTCTCATTCCAAACATTCCTTCCTGTAAAAGTGACACTTTTCTGAAAATGCCCCTGACATGTTTAATTTTCACTCTAGTTTCTTGCACATGTATAAGAATGTGCTCAATAAACAGACACTTGGTTGGTTACGCAGATTCAAGTTCAATGTAAATGCAACAAAGAACCGGTTCAGGAACCAGGAGTGACTTCACAGGAATGTTTCACCTGTGAACACAATGACCTGGGGCAAGGGGTGTGGTTATCCTCGTGAGAACATGCAGGGCGGGAGTATAGCTTTGCTGTTCCTCCTCTCACTTCCTGAACACTGCCCAAATATGTGGAGTTACAAGCACAGGATAATCTGTAATATTCTGGACCTTTGACACACCAGACCAGGAACTAATAACCCACAGCAAGGTAAGACTCTCAACAATCAAAACATATTGTTCTTTCTTTGTGTTGTCAGGTTTGTTAGAGGTAAACCTAAGGAAGACTCTGAAGAGTCAATAAGCATGAGGCGTCTACTGTAGCTGAAGAATTTAGCCGCAGACAGATCAGATTTGTGCAGATTTCAGTTTCACTTCTAATCACAATGTCATTGGTTGAGATGACTCACTGTGGGTGGAGCGAGAAACAGATTTTCAGCCTGCACGCTACCTACATGGTACCAGCAATGTAAATATTGTTTTCCACTTGTTCATGGCCACTGGACAGTAAGTAGATGAGTAACTGGCCTCTTTGCTTGAGCTCTGCTTGCTTGGTTTCGTTTTTTTGTTAAGAGAAATCTGAGGAGTTAGTATGTGTGCATGTGTTGTGTTTGTGTACATGTGATTTGCTGCATGGTTATATTATGGGTCGTGTCTGACTGATGTATTTTTACCTGTTGGTCTGACTGTGGTAACTCTGTCTACAGACTGTTTGCACAAGCTGGTGTAAAGCATGTTCCTGTGGCAATATCTGGCACTGCTCCTGCTGATAACTGTTCAAGTAAGCAAAGGTAAAAGCCCAAAACGCTCTGATGTGTGACTGCATGCACACAGACACACACACAAACACAAATGGCTTTTTGCTGTATGTGTTTAATTGGACTCCTGGGAAAAAGGACAGTGAGAAACATTTGAGGAACTGAAATTTCTTGGGAACCATGCTTGAGCCTTCGCTGTGGTTTGCAAAAACCAGTGGCGTCACGTAGACCCACGCAGGACTCTCAGCTGATAGCTATGGACAATACAATGATTACGCAAATGGAAATTCACCTTTATTGTGTAACAGATACTGAGAGCAACTGATGACACTTCTTAAACATAAAGCTATGAATCTTCCTTTTCATTCAAGATTCACTTGGTGTGAACTGTCTACAGTTAGTGGCATATATTTCTCCTGAATTGGGCCACAAACCCTGAGGAAGTGTGTTACAAGTCAGTTTCACTCATGAATCTCATTGCCATCTAAATTGTCTGCTTTCCCAGTAGAACTTGTTCATGATGTGTCTTTCTAGTGGGTGAAGCTGTGTGAGAGAAAAACTTCAACCTAGTATTGCAAAGAATACTCCGACACTGAGTCATATATGGGAATTATGTCACTGATGATGGCAGAAACTCTGGATGATAAACATTTAAAGGTTGTGCAACCTTTCTTGAGCAACGCTTGCTGAGATCAAAATGGTCACGACTTGTTTATTTTATTATGTCATCCTGCCATACCCAAATACACCTTTCACTGTCTGCTCCTCCTTTTTCTCCCATCATCGCTCTCAGCTCAGAGATGTGATGAATTTACAGATCTAGATCTCAGTCACGCAATCATTGGAACCAACATCAGGATTAGGCTGCTGCTGTACACCAGGGACAATGGCACCTGTGGCACACTCATGTCCCACACCGACCTGTCCGCCCATCCCCAGTTTAACTTCTCCAGACAAACCACCTTCGTCATTCACGGGTACCGGCCCACAGGATCTCCACCAATGTGGTTGCACAGCATCATGGAGCTGCTGCTGGCCAGGAAAGACATGAATCTCATAGTAGTGGACTGGAACTATGGAGCTACTAATGTGAATTATTTTAAGGCAGTGGAAAACACACACAAGGCAGCCGACAACCTCACTGCTTTCATTAAAAAGATGCAGGTATGGGATGCCTCAGACACTCTCTGTGACCATCTCTGCTGTGTCTGGATAGAAATGCCACGCAGACTGTTGTGTCCAACAAACCTAATGACTGATCTTTTCAGGAACATGGCGCCTCTCTGAGCTCCATCCATATGATCGGGGTCAGCCTCGGGGCTCATATATCAGGCTTTGTGGGTGCAAACCTGAATGGGTCGATTGGAAGAATTACAGGTAAGAGTGTGCACATGCCGGCACATTCAGATCACTTTCACCGTTTCAATGTTAGCGGCAGAAGTCCAACATCTCGATTATAATTCTCAGCCCCAGTTTTAAAAATGATTCTGAATAATGTCGAGATTTATGAACGCTTTTCTCACTCTTAGATTCAAATTCCAACCTTAAGACAAACCCCCTCAGCGCGGTTTTGTGAAACTTGAATGAACTTTGAGCGCTAACATGACAAGAAACCAAAAACACAGAGTGACCTTGCTGACAAAGGGTTTGGTAGATGGTGTATAGAAGTATATGAGTTGATGGCGTATATGAAGGATTTTGGTCATGATGCAGTTGCAGCAACATATCAGAGTTCAGGACAGGATTCACAGTCAAAAAAAATCTGCACAGCTTTGATGATTCCACCTGAAAACCCTGTGGAGGGATTGGAAGGTGAAGGCAGAAAATCCTCACCACAGAGTCAACCAGAGATACCCAGGTCAGCATTAACGGCAAAGAAATATAAAACCACCAAGACACCAACCACCTGGACATCTGGAGTGCCTCTGCAACAGCAAAAAGTTCAGTCATATAAAACAGAAACTAGACATGATGGTATCAAAAGAGGCGCAGAGCAACATTGATAATAAGGAGTAATTCTAAGTCTAATTATTTTAATTCTGACAGTCTGCCAAGCCTGTTGTTTTAATACTGGGTTTGAAAATAAACTTGACGCTCTACTGTCCTGATGTCTGCAGCTCTGGATCCTGCTGGGCCTCAGTTCACTGGCACTCGTCCAGAGGACCGACTGGACTCCACAGATGCCCAGTTCGTGGATGTCCTGCACACGGACATAGATGGTCAGTTAAACTGAAATACTGTGTTATGTGCTCATTTAGTCATTTATAATTGTTTTTAATAATTTTACACACAAAAGTATACAGATGATTAATATGTGTAAAACGATTGTTGCTGTTGTCATGTGTTGTGTTCACAGCCCTCGGCTTCAGACAACCTCTGGGTCACATCGACTTCTATGCTAATGGAGGAACAGACCAACCTGGCTGCCCAAAGACCATCTTCTCTGGTTAGGTCTTTAAAATGATGGACAAAAATTAACAACACTAAGACCACCATTCAACTGCTGACTGTAATTGTTCACTGTTGCTTGTGGGAAAATTGTTGTGTTTTCTAATCACATGTGGTGATTTGTGTTATCAACAATGCAACAATGCTGCATGGCAACAATCCCATTTGTATCATGCCTCTTTGCAGGAGGGTCCTATTTTAAATGCGACCACCAGAGATCAGTGTTGCTCTATATGGAGTCTGTGAATCGGACGTGTGCCAGTACGGCCTTCCCCTGCTCCTCATACCAAGAATTTCTGGATGGTGACTGTCTGAGCTGTGACCGGTTCGGTGCTGCTGGATGTCCTGTCTTTGGTTGGTTCTTTAATCATCTCTTAGTAATGAGGTTTTCACTCAATGGACAGTTCTGAAAATCTATTTTCATGTGCAAGATAGATGGGTTTCAGTAAAAAGAGGGAATACTGTTAATGGAGGAAATGAGAGCGGTTATGAGGTGGTATCATGTGAATTCACAGTGTGTTTGTTGTCGACCTGACGCAGCCGTTTCACTCAAATCCAGGTTATGACGTCACAGAGTGGAGAGATGTCCTGCTGAAGCTCAACCAAACCAAAATGTTCTTCACCACAAATGCACTGTCTCCATTCTGCAGTAAGTAGCAGAGCACCGATGGTCACAGTCACGATCATAATAAGCAGACAGAAACACATCGCAGGAGCCCTTAATCTCAGCGTGGCAATGGAATAACTTCACTTCAGTGTGGTATTTAGACATATATTAGAAATGTTTAAGGGGATGCATGAAAACATCTATCATTTTCTTCTTAAATGACGCATGAAGTAATTAATTTCATCCTTCACACTGGAGCTGCTGCAGCTGCTCCTTGAAATCAGTTCAGAAAAAATGAAAATCAACTTGATCTTTTTTTGTCCTTGTTTTAAATAGTTTGTAATGTCTAAACAAGGTGCTTTCTGCAATCTGAGCATCAAACAGCTGCAGTTTGACACATATATCCTGGTGCATCAGGGCACATAAAAGCTACAGTGTATTTCTCAAATTACTACTGCATCTGAATGCAGATTTGTTCCACATTAATCGCATTAAACTCTACTGAAGCATATTATACCTTTAAGGATGTTAAATTATTACAGCAAATGACTACATTTTGCTAAGAGGAACTGGCAGATTTACACTCATTTCCGGATATCAAAAATAGACAGCATTTATATTGAATGACAGAATATACCTTGGATTAAATTCACCCCAGGGCACCACCTTTTCAAAGGGGAAAATTGATACCCAGTTAATTAATTTAGTCTCAATCTGAAGGTTGTAATGCTTCACTTTTTGATCTAATACTTCTAAAGTAAGGGGCCAAAATCTCTTCCTGTACCTGTGTGCCTTGGAAATGTTAATAATATTAAAGCATTTTAATTAATAATATATCTGCACAACAAGGAAATCTGTGCTGAGGTTTTAGAGCAGATCATGTGACCAGACATATGTGATACCGTGACAGATGACAGACATGACAGGAACAACACGTCTTAAGTCAAGAAGCTGTTATGACCGATCATGTGCTTCCTGTTGATTTGGTTATAGGGTTACAACTGCTCTGCACTTGGTGGACATTTTATATTTGATTAAAAATTTGAATGTCCTCTCCCAGAGACAAACTACATGGTGGACGTGATGATATGGAACAGGGATGTGCGCTGGGGATACATCACGGTTAAGCTTTCCAGTAATGGTAAAGAAGCAGTGGCAACCATTGATCAGTGAGTGCTCACTTTATTTATCATTGGCTCTGTAGCACAGAGTGCACCATGACTCCTCTGTGTTTGTCTGCTTTCTCTCAGTAATGTGCGCTTTTTGTTTCATATCAGTAAAGCTGCAAAGTTCAAGAGCTTCACAGAGACCAAGCTGTTTGCCCAGTTTGACAAAGACACCCAGTCTGTTGAAAAGATGTCCCTCAAATTCTCCACTGGGAATGTATTCAAGCCCAAATATAAGCTTCGTGTTCTCCGAGTCCGAGTCACACATCTGGAGCGCACGGACAGGTATGCAGCATCGACTGACTTTCATTTTTTCTCCAATTCCAAAAACCAAAACAGTAACACTGACTTTGTCCTTCACAGGCCTCTCTGTCGGTATGACATCGTTCTCGAGGAGAACAAAGAGGTCACCTTCAGGCCCATTCCCTGTGAAGAATCCAACTTCTGAGACCAAATCAGATTCCAGGTCAAAAGATTTCACTGCTCGCACTGGAAGACGTTTGGCAGAGTCGTCAGCCCCTCCAGCATTGTACAGGACTGCACCACGAGCCTATCAAAAGTACAAACCTGGCAGGATGTGATCATCTGTGATCTGAAAATCAAATGTGATATGTTATGTATACGTGTGTTTAAGAGAATATGCATGTCTTTTTAAAAAAAAACAAAAACAAAAACAAAGAAAAAGGACGGGACATTTCACTTGTCTTTCATGTATTTGAAAGTTAATTGATCTCAAATGACTAATGATGACAAGTCGTCTCACTCGTGGATTTTTTTGACTACAAAACCGATGCCAGTTTTAAAAGAATAGCAGACATTTTTAGTCTTTTTGTGCTCTCTCTGGCTCTAGTTTGTCTCTGAAAATCACACCGGTAATGCTTTCCTGAGGTTAAAGAAAGAGGAGAAAACTGATGATTATCAAAAAGTATTGCTTTGTAGAATCACAAATTTATCTTAAAGACTGGAAAAGTAATAAGTATTAATAATTTTTTGTTTGGTCCCTGCCTTTATTTTTTTACATAAAAAGTACTGGACTCTGTCTCCACTGATGTTCAAGGAGATACAACGTTGATTCCAAGTTGTGACTCATATTACTAAATGGGCTCAAGAGCACTTTGGAAAACCTGCTTTTCAATAATTGCATTCTGTCTTTATTTACATTTTACACAGTGTGCCAACTCTTTTGGAAGGAGCTTGCACTTCCTCAAACAAACATGGATCTTTTTGTAACATATGAGAGTTCATGCTTATTGTTAATAAATTCTCAAGTCCAATAATGTCCAACATATTTAATGAGTTCACATCAACAGCAGATGAAACTATCACACCTCTGAAAACTATATGCACCTAAACTCTGGTTGAAGCTTCATGTTTGTGCCTCCACATCACATTATTATAAACAAATTCGACTCGAACGTCATCCACATGGCTGCAGATTAACTGCTGGCTAATTGGATGAAGTAAAAATGATTGAAATCGACTCAACAGTGATGATGTCCAACTTTCATTAGAGATCTGGTCTCCAGCTGCAGACAGAAAACGTTTTGTTGTCTTCATGGAAACCTCAAGGCACTTTAGAAACATTCTCCCATCACAGGATGCTACAGATGCCAGAGTCCATCTGCAGAAATAAATAAAACAAACCAATTGTATAACAGGGCCAGGCTCTGGTCAACAGATACTCCTCTCAGTGTGACGTCGGATCGAAGGACAGTTTCTCCGCTCCCACCTCAGCAGTGAAAACACTCAGTCCTCATGGCGGTCGCATTGGGCAGTCCAACAAAAAAGCAAATAAAATGACCACCTAAGAGTTGTTCGAAAAAATTCGAGAGCTTCTCATCAAAAAGGAGCATGTAAGTGAAATGTGCAACAGGACTTTTCAAACTCGTCAAATCAGGATGTCTTTGATGATGGCGAGGTTCTCCACTCATTTAGACATGTGCTTCTTCATGCGTTGAATCTCCATCTAAGACAAACCAAAGAATTCTATAATTACTTTGAATATTTTAATATGAAGAACAAAATAATATTGCATATGCTTTGTGTCTTCATGCTGCACCTGTAAAGTCAAGCGAATCCTTTTCTCCTCATCAAGTTCGTTCATCAGCAGTTTAATTTCTTTGCTGAAACACGACACAATTTCAAATTAGTGCGGCAGAAACAGCAGCAGCAGCAGCAGCAGTGATGCAGGGATGGGAATGTCTGAGATTACATTAACAAAGCCGTACTTGTGTTGACCCTTCATCTGATCAAACTGGTCCCTCAGGTCCCTCAGCTCTGTCTGCAGTTGCTCCAGGCTCGGTTTGGGCTGGCGGTGGGAATCGAGGCCGGGGGGCAGCGTTGGGTGGAGCACGGCAGAGAGAGCCTTTGGTAGCAGAGAGGAGAAGGACTGCGTGGGCACACTTTTGGGTTCCACTGCCTGTGGAGAGTAAAGCAACATTACTTGACTGATAGCACAAAATCTGAGACATTCATTTGAATTTGATGTCCTTGCGCACTCACGGGCAGGGCTGACCCATTTTGACTTGTTTCCTGAGAGTTTTCTTGAGGCGTTGAAGAATCCAGCTCTTCCCTCTGGGTTTCTTTCCTCTCCTCCTCCATCATGAGCGTTACCTGTAAGTTAAGTCTAGTTTGAGACGTCTGATAAGTGAAATACTTTTAATAAAAGGTACTTCACCCATTGAGAGTGGGAAAATAAATGGTCCCAGCTTTTATTTGGTGTCCCCAAAGACATTTTTCACCCATAAAATCCAGAAAATTTTATTTCTTAGCTCAAGTACCTTCAAATCTTTCAAGTGAGGAGTTGAAGAAGATACCTTTCGCTGCTGTGCGTGGCTGTGTGTGTATGAGGCAGCTTTGAAAAGTTAAATTTATCCCAAGGACAGATGGGACACAAACACACCAGACCACACACTCCTTTTCAAAGTGAGCCAAGTTACAGCAGCAGTGTTTTCAATTCTTGATAACTATCATTAAAAGTGTATACTTCCCAGAGTCTGGAGCTCTGACTGTAACCTCTCATCTGCAGCATGAGCTACCTGCTCATTCAGCCTCTCCGCGATTGACACGATTGATTCAAACTCTTCAGTCTCTTTGAGAGAAATGGAGAATGAATGTTAAAATCCCATCCCAACCCATCACTAGAGTGAATGCAGCCTACTTTCACACTAATGAGCCTAAATCTTTGATAATCCAAAGACTGCAGCCTTTTTAACATGCAGCATTCACGCATGGTAGTGGGTATATCAAATCATGTTGCAACAGATGTGAGAAGAGTTGCGAGGCTTACCAGGAACGAGGGCTGAGCTATAGCTGCCCATCGCGACAGAGAGGAATACAAGTGTAGAGAGTGAAAGACAGAAAAACCTGCAGAGTCTTTAAGTCTACATCTACAAATGACAGATTGGAGCAAGTCAGTGGAACAGAAATCAGAAATCAGTGCAGTCTCACACATCAGGCTACATCTTTAAGGAACTGGAAAATACTAATTGTAACCATGACCTGGGCCTGTCATAACAGCAACTTAAGTTTGTATTGAAACTGAGGTCATTCTTTAGGAAAGCGGGGGAACTAAACTTGGGTGGTACAGTAGAGGCAGCTGTGTCTCTTCATGCCACAGCAGTGAACAAATGTGCAACACATGCTGGGACCAACGCACAGAAAGGATCACAGTGACAGATCATACAGCCATTAGTAAACAACCGATTACCAGATTATTGTCGGTTACAGTCAAGGACCCTGCACACACACACTCACCTTGTTTGGCCGGCGTCACTGGTGAGGTACAGCAGCATCTGCGGTAACATGACACCATCCATTGTAACCCGGTGTAATCTGCAGAGCATGTTGTGATGAGGAGTGGTACAGTCAGGGCTAAGTTTAGCTCGGGACAGAGCGGAGCTCCACTCTGCTCACAAATATCACCGAGGCAGAGAGAAGGGCGTCACAGACTGAAGGGCGTCACAGAGTGAAGGGCAAGAGTCGTGTTTAAAGGGACAAACTGGAATGCAGTTACACAAGGGCTCAAGATCTGACAGAAAGCTTGGGTTACAAACTAATGGGGTAAGAGAGAAATTGGTATTTAAGAGGCAGGCAGGAGTCTAATGAAATACATTATTATACTGCATTTTGGGAAATGTAGGACTCCGCTTCTGGAAATTAACCCATAATTAGGATTAAAATTGAGGGTATCTCAGCTGAACGGTAGTCATTACAGTCACTCAAGAGAGAATCATTTGAACTGTGCAGCACAGATTCTTTTTAAGTCAATGATTAAAGTGGTCCAATCTATTAACAAAAAAAAAATTTACAGAATTTTACAACTTTGATGTAAATTTTGGTGACATAAAACTGGTTTGCCAGCTAGATCAGGTTTAGAAAGTTTCTTCAAAACATTATTGATGAAGTGATTCTGTCCAGAATCTACTAGCAAAACGAGACAAATCTTAAACAGAGTTTGTTAAATCTCATTTTATTTCAAGTCTCAAACAACAAACTGAACATGTGTTTATACAAGTTTTACAAGTAGTAGCCAAGCGTCTTTGGACAAACAGCAGCTTCTAATCAAAACACTCGTGGTTAATCAAATATCTCAGGGTGAGTCTTTACAAACAATAAAGGTGATCTATTAAGTCAATATTTCTCAGACTTAACAAAAGTGATTGTTGCTGGTCAACAAAGAAAATGCTAAAACTATTTCTGTAAAACTGAGACCGCAAAGATTGACCAGGAAAAAGCAGAACGCTACGGCATATGTTACAAATATCCTAAAGCAAAAGTGCCGCAGTACTTCATAGACGCGACGGAAACACTTGTACTAGAGAACAAATGTAAGCAACAACACTTCCACAATATACAGGCAGGTTGGGATTGCAGTGGGAAGGATTTGTGCAGTCCACCCAGCAGAGAAGACCCTGATGATTTCTCCAGTTTCCAGGATCGTGTCTGCAGAATGTGGGACCTGAGAGATCCAAGAAAAAAACTCCTTTAACACAACATTTCTTGAAGATGTTCTCCGTTAATTATACATTGCAGTCATGATAAACCTTTACTACAGCCACACCATCATGACAACTGACCAGAGGTTATCAGCAGCGCTGTTGGTTGGGTCCTCGGTTGTACGGTGGCCGCTGGCGCATCACTCTCATGGTGCGGTATTTGGACATGATACTTTGACTTTTTCTGAACACGGGCCTCTGAGTTGGGAAGGGACGTGGCACCAAGCTCTCCTAAAAAAACACAAGAAATTCACATTTGAGTTATCAGAAAGCAGAGTCAATGAGTCAGTTAACACTTCTCAGGGGAACTAAGTGACCTCTGAAGAGGGGATGCGTACCATGAGTGGTCTTCTGACATTTCCAGACAGATCAGGGCCAATCCTCCTTGGACCACCGGTGAACTTTGGTCTCTGTTAACACAACAGTGAAGGTCAAGTACATATAGACAGCAATTATCCTTTTTTATACATCTGAAGTTAAAACAATGCCAAGCAGATGTAACATGTTTGTTGATCATGAGCGCTGATCTTCCTGCCTCTGTTGGCTGAATTAAAAAAAAAAACAAAAAAAAACCCTGATTTAGCCGCAAACCTCTATTGACAGCTTACTCAACTTCATCTATTATGAGCAAATTTGCTGCAACAAAGCAGTAAGTTTCCTTGTGTCCATGTGCACATTTACGGCTGTAATTGTTCATGAATTATCATACACAAACGTACAAACTCTGCAGCCTCTCATGCAGTACATGTTTCACTTGCCTGCATGGGTCCTGGTCCCGGTCTCCTGAAAGGCCTCCCGGGTCTGCTGTTGTCTTGCATCAAATTAAATGGTCTGGAAAATAAACAAACGACAGAAACATGACACACTCTTCATGAAGCTTGGAAAACACTGAAGTTTCTAATGAATTAGCACCTTGTTTCAAACACTTAGGGAAAACTCATTCGATGGCACATACCTAAACATTCTCCTATCCAAAAAGTTGCGTTTTCGGTCGTCCGGTGATGATCTGGAATCATTCGTCTCCGAGAGCAGACTGTTCATGGTGTCCTCTGCATCTGAACAGCGTTCTGCAAAGAAAAAAAATGGGATAATGAACCTTTTAACTGAAGCCTTAAAAGTGTGCAAATTTAAACCTTTAAACCTACACAATAATGAAAGTGATAAGAGACATAAAAACTTTACAGTCTAGTGGATGACAGAAAGGATCGACTTACCACTCTTCAGTCTTAGGTTGCGAGCTTTTGGAGGCGAGCCATCCTTCGAGGACGAGCTCGGCCCGGGTGGCCAGTGGGACAAAACAACCAGGTCGCGTTTCTCTATGGGCGAAGATCTGCAGAGAGAGATCGGTGGAGCCACTGTTAATCAGCAGGCCTATGTAAGCGAGGCTTATGTCAGTGTATCAACAACTTACATGAGGCCTGGATACATTAACATATCATTCAAATGATCAGTGTTTAAAGGAAAAGGTTAAATCACCCGGTCAACTCTTAAAAGTAATGCAATTTAAACCAGTAATGAACAGCACTGTTTGGCAGGCAGACAAATGATCATAAAGCTACTCATCAGATGGGTACTTACAAAAACCATGGAATGTCCATGCTTCTTTATCCTATTTTTGTACCCTGAATCAATCTGAGCTCTCTTCATTTACTCAGTGTTTGCTAGAGCAGCCGAATCTTGGAGAGAACGGCAAGATATGGGGTCTAGATCACATGACCAAATCTTCTATCGTCCCTCTTTCAGAAGCACAGGAAGATAACGCCTCGTTTTCACAGTCACACTGAACTTCAGGAGGTTTTGTCCTCACGTCACTCCTGGTTGTTCCTTCATTTTCACCAACCAAGGGGTTTAACAAGACGCACATCAGAGGGCAGATGGAGATCTGAGCCTTGGAGATACCTCTCGCTCTGAAGTGAATGCCTGAACACGTCAAGCCTGGTGATTATGTCAGCTTAACAGCTTCTTCTCCAGAGCTGTGCAATGGTTTTAAGAGATGATCCAGTGTTCGTCTGCCCGTGAACAAGTCCAGATTTCAAGGCAACATACTTAAAGGCTTTCCAGTGCCCACAAGTTGAGACTTCTTTTCCTTTAGATGGCACAGATTTAATAGATGATCATCTGATCAGTTCTGCGGTAAAAACAGTCAAGGAGCTAGCACAGCGCTCCATTTTCCTCTTCATGTCGTAGTTTTACGTTTGATGAAAATTGGTTGAGGACATCTCTTGGTAATGTCTTCACAGGTTGATGTGTGCAGGTTTGGGCAAGAGACTTTCAGTGCCATGGACTTTGGCTGCATTAGCCTTTGTGAAGTGGCTGCTGAATGTTTGGATTTCCCTCAGGCTGATGACGCACATTCACATTTAGGTCACATGTCAGAGTAGACATGGGAAACACCCGCAGGTCAGCATCTGCTGTGGGTGCCCAGTGTCCAGCCCATATGCACAGACACTGATAATATAATACGGTGGCATGGTGAGACTGCAAAGACCAAACTGATCTTGCGTCCGTCCCCACAGAGCGTCAAGTTGGACTCATTCTGAGGTCTGTCTTGTTTCACCTTTTGTGTCTTGTTCTTTGATGTACAGCCTTCTGTGTTCTCAAACACTTCACACATGATCTTTTTCCAGCCATTTAAAATGGCCCGTCTGGCTGCAGGCATCACTGATGATTAAAACAGAGGTGGCAACATATCAGCTCTATGGTCACAGGCTTCGACTCCTGGTAAGGCTCATGTCAACATCCACGGTGTATTTCATCAAAACAGTTGCAAGTTCTCCAGCTTTGACATGGTCGATGCCTGATGAACGTCTGAACGCAGCTTTGAAGTTCTCATGAGTGCAGAGGAGAAAACTTTGGTGCTTAGATGCACTGTGTGAAGTGAAAGTAGCTCCTCTTCGTTCTGTTGGATGAGCATCAGCATCATCTCCAAGGGTTCACACTCCAGGCGGTACAGAGTCATGTACTCGATGGGACAATCCTTCTGACATAAATCCGTCCATGTAAGAATATTATTTCCACTTCTGTGTATTACACAAATTAGGCATTAATCCAGGTCAATGGTGCGTGCGTCCATAAAGGTCTGCATCTGATGAAAGCGTGAAAATTCCTGAATATGCTGTTTAGATCAACTGTTAGCTGAATTCTTTGTCTTGGATTTTAACATTTTTTAGTGTTGTTTTAAGTCTTAGGCCAAACCACTTTGGAACTTTAGAAAAAAGACATTTCATTATTGGTAATTTGATGTGTGTAAACACTGGGGTCAGAAAGATCAATAATAACCGATGAGTGAAAATGAAAGCAGGCGAACTTTGTCGTCTAACTGATGGTGGCAAGAAAAGTCCTTCAGCAACAGAAACTCCTCTTCATTGATTTACAACTTGTCGTCTCATCAGCAATAACCACCGTCATCCCTCCTGACATTGTGATTATAGTCAAAGTAAACAAAGTGTAACAGCCCAACTTCACTGCCTCATGTTTCAGTGCCATGAACCATCACCGCTCCACGTTGGACATGCATTTGATTCATCTCTTCCCAAAGATCCACGTCTGGCTGACATGTTGTCAATAAAAAGAGGCGGCATGGCAGTTTCACTTTAGATCGTGTTAAGTGCAGTCCTCTTCATGTCCTCATTTTCCTCACACTATATATTGTAACTTCAAATAGCTGTTGTGCTATGGAGGACGAAGGGGTCTTTACAACATGCTGTGGAGCACTTCTTTCAAGCATACAATGCTGACAAACTGAAGAATCCATCAACAGCACAGATCTAATATTTTTTCCACACTCCTCATCAAGTGCATTAAATACATTTGCCAGGTGTTTAAAAACAGGTTGGCGTTATCGACAGGGTGCGTAACTTAGCACTTTCTCTTCAGCCCGCTCGACAGGAAGATATTTTCAAACACTGGCAGCACGCAGACAGGCAGGTATCTGAACACCTTTGCAGCTTTTCATGAACTGAATGAGTTGCACATTTAGCTCAGCACATCTCCATTTTCCACAGCTGGCACTTTTCACACAGAGACATTCTTTCTTGACCTCCTAATCATCATCATCAAGCCCCTGCGAACAGTGCTAGAAGAAAAATACCGTACCTGTGTGTGTTTAAGGACCGGCGAGACTCCACCTGTTCTTTGCCTGTATCAGAGTCTCTTGAAGTCTTGCTGCCACTGCTTTCAGCTCTTGAGGGTGACTGTTGTGGTTTAGCGCTCCTTGACTCCAGCTTTTTCAGGGGAACTGTATTTGACTGGAAACGTTTCTTCCTGAGAGCAAGAACAGAGCTCATATTTCCCTGGGAGGCAGGGTCGCCCAGGCGAGGCCTGGGTCTCACAGATGGAGGTATTTTGAGCTTCATGAGGGACTCTGCTTGGATTTGTCTGTTCTTAACCAGGTAACTTTTATCCCTAAGAGATAAAGCTTTACCACCAAATGGCCTGGGAAGGCTGAGCAGCTGGGGTCTCTCTCTCCTGGGCTGTTTTGGATTGCCATACTCCAGTGCAGGGTCTGAGGAGGGCATGCTGATGTGTGACATCCTCCTCTTGCGTGGTCCTGCCATTTGCCTCTCCTGAGGGCTCCTGTGGTACGAGGATGACGGTGATGGACCTCCTTTCCATGAGGAGGATCTGAAAGGGGGCAGGTGAGGGACATCTTGTGCCCTCTCTCTGCTGTGTGATCTGCTGCCCTGCCTCTCCACCGGGCCACGCTGCCGCCTGGAGTCTTGCTCAGATGACCACCTGTATATCCATCAAACAATAGAGAAATCATTACAATGACAGATCCATTGCCATGTTAAGTGGGAGGCGGAACTTTTAACTTTTATCTTAATGCAGCCCCTTCATAACGCCATGACAGAATGAAACAGGTAGGAGAAGTAAAACAATTACAGACGTTACACTCCTCTCACTGGCAGGTGAAACCACATTTACGTCAGACCCCATTAATCCCCTTTAATAACTATGAGCTGAGGCAGAGTAGAGGTAATCATTACGACCCCTGTGACTGGAAGGACTGGGCCAGCTTCAGGCCTGCTCCTTAATAATTCTACCCAGCTGGAATTGTTGCTTCACTCCTGTACCTCTCTGGCACTGAGCCTCTCCTATGCATCTCTCTGGGGCTCCTCTGTGGCCCAGAGGGCCCGTGTTCTCCATTGTGTGGATGAGAGAACGCTCCAGCCTCATTCCAGCGCTTCGGGCCATGACCTGTGTGGTCTTTGGGCCTTTCTCTGGGATTGTAATCTCCACGAGGGTCTCGATGCTCCTGCTGCAGAAAACCTGGCTGCCTTTTATGGCCCCTGAAAGACCCCCGCCAGGCTGGTGTAGAGCCTGGCCTCCTGTCAGCTGGGTGGCTGCGAAAATGTCTTGGGGAAGATGACCTGTGTCCTGAGGGATGGCCATGGAAAGGCAGGCCCCTCTGACTTGGGGATCCTTGTGCAGGACTGCGAGAGGATGACTGATGCTCGACATGTGGCGAGGAGCGGTTTGGCCTAGATGGAGAGGGCCTCCTCTGGCTATGATGTGGTTCCATTTTGGGAGGGTGCGACTGAAAGGAATCCTGGCCCTGGGACCTCCAGTGATTGAAACGTGGATCCCTTTGCTCTCCCATCAGGGGGACTCTTCTGACAACTGGGGGCCGTCCTCTACCTCTGGATTCTCTCCAGTTAAAAGGGGCCTTTCCTGGGTAGCCCTGGACATCTCTTCGATTTTTGGAATTGGGGTTGTAATTCCCTTCATTTGGACCAATGCCATGACCATCCCCGTAAGGTCTGGTAGGGAACAAAACATAAGAAACGGAAATTGGTGGATTACAACACATAATGTCATGTTAAAAACACCCGTTTTGCAAAAATAAGGGCCAACATCTAGCTTAAATCACTATTAGTGTCCATAACAAAAAGATTCAACAACCATGACCATAACATCAAAGTATCTGGGTACAACTTGACATAACAAAAGACATTACCTGGGCTTCAAGCGTGGTGGTCCAAAATGTGGTCGAACCATCTTTAGAAGTGTGTGAATTATCTAAGGATAAAAAAAATAAACCATATTGATTTTTGACATGTCAACAACTAACCACGATCTCTGACCTGCCCTGACCTGAAACAAGCAACTTATAGTCTGAAGCCAAGTCAGTTGTCCAAGTGTTGTGAGCTGTGAGCTTTTATGTGCTTGAATAAGTAACTCAACTTCTTGTCTTCTTTAGCTCAGTCACATTTTCAACAATCTGGCTAGTGAGTTAGCTAGAAGGTGACTTAAACATTAATAATACTAACAGAACTAAAATGCAGTCAAAAATCTTAAAATGATGGTGTTCTTTGGAAATGGTCAACATTACATGAACACACATGACTTATAACAGCTGGTCTGAAGTGCATAAGAACCATTATTTAAATTATAATTTTAAAAATTCAGATTTTAAACTTGTCATGTTAAAATGTTGTTCAATAACTTGTCACAATAAAATAACTACACAATTCAACTAAATAGTATACATTGAACACTGCTGCTGACTGTGGCAGCTGTTAGCTAGTCAGCTGGCTTGGCCTGGGAGCTAGGAGCAATGGGGGAGTGTTGGCATTTACACCATGAGGACAGGAGCCTTGGACCACTTGGGGGGGGGGTTTCAGGTCCAGGGCAGGGGGACCCAGCTGGGAATGCTGGTGAGGAGCAGTGCTGGAATGAGCACCAGAACCTGGCTCAGCAACCCACCAGTGAACACGGCCACATCAGGATGAAATACCACCTCTGAGACCAATGGACACTAGATTGACAACAGGGACTACAATAACAAGTTACCAAGATGATTTACAGAGGCTCCAACCAGGACTGACTGCGAGGATGACAAATACACAACCTTCAATAAACAACCGCTTCAAAGGAAAAGACAAATTGATTACTGGGCTTCCTGAATAAAATAGATTACACTTCAGCGTTTCTTTGATGGCTACTGTAATGATGAAAGACCAAAAGAAAGCAGCTGAAGAGCAAGTTAGTAAAACCGTGACTCCTCACAGGGCTGATCTGGGCCCTCCTCACAATATAACACAAGATTTAATCAAAAGGGTATCTGTGTCTTGGCTCTCCTCACAAGGTGACAGATTTTAATCACAGAGGTCTGGTAATGAATGTAAAATGGTTTGTCTCAACACAGAGCTCACCATCATATGGAAGGGCAAGCACTTTAATCAGGACACACAAATAATAATGCCACACTGCTGCAAGATTAATTTTATTTGATATTAAAACTACAAAATCACAGGGCTTCAAACGGAGCCGAATTTCTCCTGTGAACAGTAAAAACTACAAGGAAACTCCTCTGCTGATGGCCCTGAGAGAGACTGGCTAACCAGCTCGGACAGATCCCGAACTCGGCTTAAGCCTCAAACGACAACACTGCAAACGTGCAACATCTCAGCTCTCCAACAGTGCATCAATAAGGAAGGCAAAAAGCCATCTGCTGCTTTAATAAGACTTGATGTTGAATAAAATAATGTAATTTACGGAGTTTAACTGCACTTAAACACCCCGCCATTTTTTGATTGGTCACATTAGCAGGGCATGAGGAGAGTACGGCAATGGTACATTAGAAAGACAATCTCAAGAATTAAACATTACCTGGTGATACCACGTGATATAACAGTGTACAAACAAAACAGGCCAGTTTAATGAATATCACCGTCCAATCACATCACATTGTGAATCATTTGAAATATCACGTGAAGTTTAAAAACATCGCCACCTACGGTGGCACTACACCAAAAGGTACATTCACGTTTTGTGTCAGCAAAAATATTTTAGATCTAAACTTTTGAAACAATGCATAATTATTTAAATGTAACATATTGCACAACAACATCTGTGTGTACACTGCAGCACCTGAGATCAAAGGTATTGAGTCCTGTCCTCAACATTGTGCAATTCTTAGAAGTAACTCGAGTGTTGAAAACTGGAAAACTGCTCGTGTTCACGCAGCTTTGTCGGCTTTGGCAACTTTTCCTGGCGCACGTGGCGACTGATTAATGTCCCAAGCACTAAACCTTCATTCGGTTTAGTCTAATTTAACACTCGCCGCCTTTATGAGACCTGAGATTAAAACAAAATGTACGGCCTTGGCACAAAGGCGCTTGTTCTTGTGCATCCCATAATCCATTTCACGTCTGACAAAATCCGAATTATAACCGATATAATTACAAGTGAGCTTCTACCTAAACCTGTCTGTTTAGGTTGGATGTTTCTGCAGTCGCCATCGGTTCAGTTAGTCCCGATCCTTAAATCCCTGCGAAGGGTCTGTGCAGATCGTGCTTCCATTTTTGGTTTGGTTGGCTTCCATTTAGGGACGGACACTTGATGGAGAAAATAACGCGCCTCAGTCAGTATGATCTTTCCGTGGGGAAACAAAATCCTACACTGGGGTGGTGAATATCGCGGTGGCGTTAGTACAGTACCACCCTGTTTCGGTCTGATTTAGTTTTGGCAAAACAAATGTGAAACTACAGTCGAGCAGACGCTAATAACCTTATCTTACTGCTAGGCCTGTTAGCTAGCCTGGGTATTTCGCTAGTTTGCGACGCAGCCCTCAGAAAACGACATTCACTAGTCAAAACAAACAAATCAACAAAATATATCACGAAACAATAACTTTAACTTCGAATAAGTTTAATTCGATAACTGAACAATTCAAGTAACGACTTACCAAAGACCAGACGTCGATTAGATGCAATCTTCGTTACTACAATTGCGCAACAGCTCTTCTTCTTCTCCTTTTCTTCGTCTTCCTCTTCTTCGTCAAGGTTCGACGGTGGTTGACAAACCAGTTCATAGGCGCCTTACCGCCACCTACTGGACAGGATTGTGTGGGTCGGTACTTCGAGAGGAAAAACAACATTTTCTTGTAACTCTAGAGTTATTAGACCATGTTGTACTATCCATTATGTCTCCCCTGGCAGATTCCCCTATGAAATATTGTCTGTCCATCATTCAGTACTGATGTCAATTCTTTATTTCAATAAATATATGTTGTTGTTAATATATGTTGAAACAACACCCGTTAAGGTGTTAGAGGATTCATTGCAGGGCCGTTATATCAAACTGTGTAACTTGTAACTTTAAAAAAAAAGAATGATTGAATGTTTTAGTTAGCAAACAACCAAACAATGATCTATCTGCTTGTGTGTTTTCTTTCTTTCTTTCTACATCTCCTTCTCTATCCGTGAGGTCGTCTGCCTCACTCATCTCATTTCATGTTTGAGTTCCTTAATTAAACAACTTTCCTACAAGGGAACTGCTTAATAACACAAGCACATATTAACACACAAACAAAAGCACATTATTTCCAGTTTTGCATTTTATTCATTGTTATGACCATGCTAACCATGCACAATGTCTACAGTAATTACATAACTTAAAGAGTTAAGCTGGTAGACTGTTTTGGACAGTGGCTATGAGCAGACTTGAATACCTTTTGAAGTGGTTGTATGCATCATTTTTTATCACTTGATTTTTTCTTTAAATCAGTCCCCTTAGCAAAAAAAAAAAAAAGCAGCATTTTAGTCAATGTGGAACAGCAGCATTGCAAAATATACAATAAATCCTAACTTCCAAACACTGTGTGCAACATGTGGCTACTTCACTTGAGACAATTAAAAATGCCTCTTTCAGGCTATCTATTGTCTGAGGAACACAAATGTCAACATGTACAAGCTGTTGGAGTAACTGTTTGTGGCATAGCGGAGATGGTGCATTTCAAACTGAGGTTCAAGTATTACAGGTCCCACACAACAATCCCAGTGAGAGGGTAAACACACACAGCCAGAAGACTAACAGCCAGTTACCAATCAGTCCTTCATGAGGCAACCCAACGAAAAAAAATCCATTTCGACATGACACAGAAAATGAAAAATTGCAATTATTAGTCATTTTATGAATTAGTCAAGAAGTTCAAGTTATCCCACTGGATAATTCCTACACACAACCACACAGTACAGCATGATGGATGAAGAAAAACTGTAACAGCAAACAGCATCTTTATAGCTACAGGGCACTCATCCAAGTTACAAGCATTCCTGACCCAGTGCACTTCAGTCTTATGCATCAATAGCCAAAAATCTATTGATTGGAATATGTATGTTACTGGCTGTGTAATAGACAAACGCATCCATTTGCCCTGTGCCTTGGAAACCCTTCACATAGCATGACATGAAGTCTTCTCAGCTCTCAGTATTGTCATCTCAAATGGGCAACTTGCCAGTGAAATAAGCTTTTATGAATGCAGTTACTAGCGATTCACTCAAGCCTGCATCAAACATGTAGTGCAGTACCATCGTTTGTGCTGATGCTGTGATGTTTTTAAATGTGCAATAACATTCAAGTTGATAGCTTTGGAATCATCCTCCTCACTCACGTGCAGTTAGAAAGCCCCAGTTAGAGATTAAAAAAAGGAATAAAGGGAATCACCTCATTGCCATGAAATCAGAAATGTGAGCGATCTTATGGTCAGACCTCGCGGGGTTGGGAAGAATGAAGGACTGCAGTGGTCCTGCTGGGTTTTAGTTTGCCAGATGAATCCATTAAATTTCCAGCCAAATCAATCATTAATACATGCGTGAATAACATTACCTAGAAAAGATAAGTACTACAAATTAGGCTGTCGTGAAAATGAGATAGTCATGCCTTTCCCAGCAACACAATGAATTAGATCTGAAGGCTCAAGAGGGGAAAGGCAGAGGTTCAAATGTAGTCATCAATGCTCTGAGCAGGCTTTTTTAGTCCAGTACGAGGACTGAGGTGGAACCCTGTGGGGAATCTGTGCAGGGAAAATTAGATCCTTACCGTGAGTTAGCAATAAAGTTATTTTAAATTTCTATAATATTCAAAACCCTGATATTTGTCTTTTTTTGTCATCATTTCACATATTCAGACACACTTTCTCTCCCAGAACCTCTTTCACATTTGCTCTCTCTCTCTCTCTCTCTCTCTCTCTCTCTCTCTCACACACACACACACACACACACACACACACACACACACACACACACACACACACACACACACACACATCTCATAACAAGCAGATCAAACAAAATCTTTGATACATCATTTCAATGGTCAATTATGATGTGATTAGAATATAGAAGATGTTGAGTTTATATTGCGAGTTGTGGTTTCCATTTTTTAATCAATCTCTATGGCTCTATTCCCATAAGTGTAGTGACACAGGGGTACATACTTACAATGTGACACCCTGTGTGTGTCTGTGTGTGTGTGTGTGTGTGAGACAGAGAGAGAGAAGAGAGAGAGAGAGAGGGAAGGCAAGTGAGAGAGGAAGGAAAAAGAGAGATTAATGGACTATTTAATGCTAAGCTTATTTGAGGACGGGGTTGACATCCCAACGAGCTTTGAGTCTGACATGGGACTAACGACACCCTCGATGAGGTTCTTGTTGCAGTCGCCTATGTTGCTGTCAGAGGACAGTTTGGGGTAGGTGACGCTGCCCGTCAGGTCCATCAGATCTTCGAGAGCTCGGGTGTTACTCATACCACCGTGCTGGATGTCGTTGACCGGTGAGAACTCAGGGATTGAAATCAGCTCCTCCTTGGAAGCTGGGCTGTAATATAATCATAAAAAACAGTTACTTATAATGTTGGTGTCCAAAGTCATTGGTGTCCTTGAAGACCAAGCTTGTATTGTAGCACTGCTCTAACAATGGCAGCGTTACCTGATGACTCACCTGACCTCCATGGACTGCACCTCATCACACGCCCCTGTACCCTTCACATCTAGCGGCTCCAGCTTGATGACTGGCGGGGATAGATGTTCTGCTGGCAGGGGTGTCACAGTGGGTCTAATTACCTCCACCTGGGACCCTCCTTTAGCTTTCCCCTCAGCTGTTGACACATGCAGGGTTTGTTGTTTGCTTACCTCTGCAGTTATATGGCTGCTCTTCAAGGCACTTCCTTCACCCCTCACTGCTCCATTCATCATACCAGCCTCCCTCTGGTTGACTTTGGCGTCTGCTGCCGGTGCCGCTTTCGTCAGCTCTTTATTTATTTGGTCTGTGGCTTTAACGTTTGCCCTGTGCTGCTTGTTTACATTCATTTCTGCCTCTTTTCCTTGTTGCTTGAGGACAGTGGCTTTGCCCTCTCTGTTTGGTTGGCTGCCATGCTCCTCACTGGTCTGCTTGGTGTCCGGTCTCTTGTCGGGAACACTGTGTGTTGGTGTCACTTGATGAGTGTTGTTTTTAACTGGCAGACTCTTCTGATTGTCCATCTGTGCTGCAGCTGTTGCTGCTTCTTTCTTCACCAAGGCACTTTCCTTTGTGTTGACCTGGACTGCGACCTGCTCTTTAACCTGAAACTCAACCTTTTTCACTGCTTGCTCGTTCACCTGTGCATTAGTTTCAACAGTCTTTTCTTCACCTGTGGAGGATACAAAGAAACACACAAAAACACCAAAGTGGGCTTCACTTTATCTGGACCGTCCAGTTAACATCAACTGAGTTGACTTGAGTCTGTTCCTGCTAGCAGTAACATTGGCTGTCACATAGCACCAGTATTGGTGGGCAAGTTGATTCAACATGTTGACATTGACTCAATTGTAAAACCCAAACTGTTTGAGAATTAGCCAGCGGTGGAAAAAGTATTCACATCTTTTACTTAGAATACTACATGTAAAAATACGCTATTGCAAGTAAAAGTCCTGCATTCAAAATGTTACTTATGCAAGATTGTATTAGCATCGACATGTACTTAAAGCATCAAAAGTAAAAGTACTCATTATGCAGAATGGCCCATTTTAAAATCATATATAACTGGATTATAATTAGTGATGCACTGATGTGTCAGCACTTAAATGCTGCCGGTGGTTAAGGTTGAGCTGATTTTAGTTACTTATATACTGCTGGGTATCTTAACCTATAGAAATCAATCTTAATCCATTAGTTGGTTTATATGCGTATTAATAATGTAAGTTGTCAGACAAATGTAGTGGATTACAAGGTACAATATTTGCTCCAATATATAGTGTAGTCAGAGAGTTAAGGAGCATAAAATAGAATTACTTAAGTAAACTGCAAGTAAAATTGTATTTAAGTACGCTACTTGAGTAAATGTACTTAGTTACACTGGAATTAAGACTGGACAGTCCAGATAAAGTCTTAGCTCACACTGCACAGAGCGTTCCCTGAACAAAACTTTCAAGGGCATTTTCAAGAGCAGCTAATTTTACAGTCAGCTCCCCTGGCACAGCTCTACAGTAAAAGGTGCCCTCTCAGCATCAAGAGGAAAGTCCTTGGCTGCTGCTGCTCCATATTCCAGAAAGGACTGTCTAACCCCACCAAATGGTTTTGAATGTATGGCCCAAAGCACAAGCAACATAACAACAAACAATTTTGCTTGGTTGACTTAAGCTGGTGAAAACAAGGATCCTAGCAGTCCATTCTTCTGAAAAGCAGCAGGATTAATACAAGACAAGAAGAATGCTGGAAAAATATTGGTGTCGGTCTGAGATCTCACGCAAGCCAACTGATAAAAATGTAGGTTGCTGCTGCGCATGCTCAAAAAAAAAGGTAATAAATGAATCCCATCATAAACCATGCATGCCCTGTTTGCATTTTTACAGCTGCAAGGCATACTGAGAGGGGTGGAGTAAGCGGGGACAGCAAGCAAACTGAGGGATCTGCAGGGCAGCCGAGGAGCACACTAACCTGGCGGTGAGACGGCCTTCGTCTCCACCTGCTCCTCCTTCTGATTCAACGCAGAACAGAGAGTCAACATTTTGGGGGGTAATCAGGACACAAAACCAAAGTGTCACCAACAATAGAATTTAATAAAGATAATAACAACAGAAAGTCAGAGTTTTTAATAAATTAAAGTTGGAAGAAAAAAATCTCAATCACACAATCAGCAGGTTCTTAAAGGCAGCAGGACTACTGTACGAGAACAGACTCTCTTACAGTACCTTCAAGTCAGCTTCACCCTTCCTAGTTCTCTTCATGATCTCCTCGATTCTCTGCAAAAAAATATATCAATGTTTAATCGCTGTGTGAACAAAATTCAGAGTACAGCATGCAACCCACATGCAATGGGTGCACTGACTGTTTTTCCGTTTAAAATAACCTTTTTCCTTAGCTGCCTCTCCTCCTCTTCTTGTTGCGCCTGCTGTTCTCTGTCTTGCCGCTGACGCTCTGCATCCTCTTGAGCCTGGACTTTGGCTTTTTCTCTCTGTTAAGGTCAAGAGGACTGTATTTTACATAATATGCCAGAGAGTCACCTGACATCTGAATACAATACATACAGCATTAAGGCAAAAACAACTGCCTTATACCACCTTTCAATGATCTCTTACCTCTTTGTCCATCTGGGTCTGTAGCTCCTTCTCCTGTTCCTCCTTCTTTCGTCTGTCGTCTTGCTTCAGCCTCTGAGGATCTTCCTCATTTTTCCCCTTCTCCTTCACTGGTTGAGCCTTTGCCTCCTGCTGTCGCTGCTCCTGTGCGAGTTGCTTCCTCAGCTGCTCTTGCCTTAGTCTGCTTGGCAGGTGCGTGCACATATTAAAGCCATGTAAAGACTCAAACCCCACAGACTATTTAATGCTGTATTTATTTCATGATTCACTCAACAAACTCACCTTTCTTCTTCCTCTTGTTCCCGTTTTTTGTCTTCCAGTTCTTTCTGAGCTCGAGCCTGACGCCTTCGCTCTGCCAGTAACCTGGTAGCCTCCTCTGCATTTGTTGTGCCAGCTGCCATCTTCACTGCGGATGCACAGGGTGCTGATTCTGTCAAACACACACCAAAACTGCTGTAAGACCATCCAAGCGTACTTAAGCTTAATTCAGTGTAAGATTACAAATATTTTTCTGTCGTTTGTATAGAGCCCACCTTTTTTCTTGTCTCCATCCTGAGCGATGCTCTGCGTCTTCTTCTCTGAAGACTCCGCTTTAGGAGACATGTGGTCTTTTCTGTCCGGGGACTGATGTTTTTCAGGTGTGTCGCCTTTGAGATGCTTGTCAAAAGTTTCTCCTTTAGCTGGTCTGGATTTAGTGATCTCAACATTGGCCGCATTCTTCTCAGCTTGTGATGATGGATTGGTGATGTTATTGTCGGCACTCTTTTTCCCTGTGGCCTCATCTTTGGATTGTTCAAGTTTTTCCACCTTCTTGTCTTCTGGTTTCCTATCATCAGCTGACAGGTTTGGGCGATGTCTTGTTGGAGAGTAATGGTACTGATGTGCATTGCAAGGAGACTGGCTGCGCATCTTCGATGCCAACCTGCACACAGACAGAGATGTTTCATGACAGGAGAGATATTTAAAAGCAGTGCCGTGCAAACAAGGTAATTGTCCCTGCTGAACTTTAAATTCAACACCAAACAAATAATCTTACTTGGAGGTAGTAGGGGAAGCCAAGTACTTGGTGACACTAGCAGGAGATTCGGATCTTCTCAAAGGGGACACACAACCTGGGGATGCAGTTCTTCTGTCTCTGCGCAGACGCTCTTTCTGGAAGTGAGAGTGACTTAAGACATAAGATCTTGCAGCCTATATCTATTAATATTTGATTGTTACAGATGTTATGTCAGTATGTCAAGGTACAGCATGTGAGTACAAGACCTTGGGGGTATTGGGAGTGGACTGAGAGCCTCCCTGAAGTCCAGCTCTGTTGTGATCTCCAGGGTTTAGCGAGGTGCAGAAAGGTGACCTGTGAGGGCTGCAGGGTGCTGCATGATGACAAACACGATGCTTATCAAGTCAGATGATGACACATAGGAAGTGACTGAGGGACAGTAATACAGTGGCCAAAGGTGGGGTGGAGGGGTTGACTGGACAGCGTGTGCTTCACCTAACTGCAGCTTACAGACTCACTTTTGCAGCCAAAGTCAGTTGGATGATAATGCAAAACAAAATGAATATAAGAACCTTTTTGAATCATGATCTTAAATGTCATGTATAATGTATTAGTATATTTCGGCATGCATGTTTAATCAGCTTTTTGATTTGCAGCTCAAATGTTGAAAACTTTCCCCACCATCACACGTTATTTTCATCATTAACAATTTTGTATTTTCTTTTGGCAGTAAAAGTTAAAAGTGCATGATAAACTTATTCAGATCAACTCTCAGTCAGCTCCTCTGTCCACTTGCTTTTTCCTCAAACAGGCAAACACGGAGAGACACTTTCTTGCTCTGATTCTGCCAAAAAGACCCCATTGATTTCCTACTATTAGATTAGACCTGACAGAGGGATATTGAACGCATCTTTGTCTTTCAACTACCAGTATGACCGGTTCAGCCAGCAGTCAGACATAATGAGGTGTGTTAACGAAACTCTTTCTCATTTTTAGGGATGATTCCTGAGTCTGTATGCTACAATGCAGTGTGATGCAAGCACACACATGCCAGCATGCTGGCTGCGAACAATAATCCCGAATCCCAACATTTCTGTCCTTGCCACACCCAAAACAATGACAGCAAATGAAAACACATACGGACCTTATGCATACTCACAATCACAAAAGCATAGGCCCTAAACATGGATCAACTACACAACACTAGAAGCAGTCTTCTTGCCATTTCTAGTAACTTCTCGTCCATCTGTCACCATCTGTACAGAGAGTAATCTCTAAAGAGTGCAGCCCTCCCAGTGGGATGCCTGTATCTGTGTCTATTTTAGTGCACACATTTCTATTCTAGGTCATGTACGATTAATCTCCAAAACCGTCCCCTCCAGGGACCCGGAGTCAGCACCACTTAGCTGCTTTCATTCTTACACCCTCATCCCAGGTCATCGAAACAGAAATGACGCACATGACTGTGAAAATAATACATCAAGTGTTTGAGATCTGTTGAGATTTTCAAGTCAATCTGATCCACTGTCCTTTAGCCTGTTTGTAATTACTGAGAGGTTTCTGATCTGGGGAAACTAATCCGGCGGTTGACCTCTAGGGAAATTTGAAAGAGAATTATACATGTTGAATGTTTGCGTTTACTAAAAGACACATGACAAAGGGATCCTGGGCTAAATGTGATGAGTCACTGGAGGAAAACCAAGATTTGGTTTATGAAATGGTACACATTAGAGCATTTTCTTATTGTCCTTTTTTTCCTGCATGCTGGAGAAAAGAATGGAAGTTCCTCCAGGACACCAGGAAGATGGAAACGTTTCTGCTTAATTCTGCCTGAAAGTCAGGTTAGATCAGAATAAAACCAGCAGTTTTGGATAAATGTGTGGCTATATGTCAGTTTAGGCTCCTCTACTGAGAACATCTGCCTGTTAATTTGCAGCCCTGAACCTTGTCTCCACACTGTCTTTCGCAATGATAACTCAAAGATAAAAGCATCTGCAGTGGAGCACGAACACGGCAAACCAAAGCCTAGAGTGCACAGAGAACTACATTATATCTCTTCTGCGCAGTAAGGGCACCATTAAAAGTTCAGTAACAGAGCAGCTTAACAAGCATGCATTACAGGAAGAAGACTTTTGCCTTTGGTTTAAGTTGAAGTTTCAGCCTGCCCAAAGGCAAACAAACACAGACATGGGAACCATTGGATGAACAGGAGGGGGGATATATTTGGGCAGGCAAGGGGGTCTTAACTTTACCGGATTCGCTGACAGCAGGAAGGGGGGAGGCAATGCCATGGGAAAAGGCGGAGGCAGCAGAGAAAGGGAGTGGGGCATTCTCACTGTCACCTATAGGCAGCGGGCGGAGCAGAGCAGAGCAGAGGTGAGCAGTCAGAGCAGTATGAACAGTTTATCTGAGCAATTCCTCATCCACCCGAAGAGACATGGATGAGAGTTGACACAACAGCAGGGATGTCATGATGTCATGTATCTGTCCTTTTTGGGTGTGGTTTAAAGCCATTGCGTTTAGAGTTTGACTCCCCAGTGGAGTAACACACACTGATTATTTCTGAGTTATTTCCACATTTCATTTTTGCAGTCAACCACAGAAGTTTTAAAGATGTCGTTCCGTGCTACATAGACACCACTGCAGATGTGTAACTCCATCCCGCCTCTGTGGGGAACCAGGAACACATTTCTGCTCATGCGTACTTCAGCAGCCAGGCTGTCGGCAATGAAGGCCAAGAGAAGGCTCTCTTCAACACACGCGTGCACGCACGCACGCACGCACACACACACACACAAACACACACACACACACACACACACACACACACACACACACACACACACACACACACACACACAAACCTATGGCATATATACACACACATACTCTGTCATGGTGTCTCACAGAAATACAGCAAAATGCAATCTTTCACAGCACAATTCTTCCTCCACATCCTGCTGTTTCTCAGGTTCAGATCATTCTCATTTCATGTTGCCATCTGTGCCTTTTTTTATCCAAAACCATCTCTATTTGCAAGTTTAAGCTCAGTTCTGACCTGCTCCTGTGGGGCAGCCTCGGCTCCAGCGTTTGGTCCTCTGCTCCAGCTGGAGGCTTCGCTCCAGAGAGCGTTTCATCAGGGCCTCCAGGCGCTCCTGAACGCAACACAGCAGAGACGATCCATATTTGAACACTGTCCCCTCACTGCTGGTTTTGTGTCTTTGTCATTTAGGATAAGTCATATGGCTGTTTTTATGTATTTTGCATAAACACAACCACAGATTTGACAGATAGAGTAGGCATTAGGCAATAGTGCATTCTTAGATTAGACAGATCTGGATTCAGATGTTTTGTTAGATCAGCTGACCCTCTCCTCCTCGAGCTGCTGCCTCCTCTTCTCCTCCACTGCAGCTCTGCGGAGCTCCTCTTTCTGCCTCTGCTCCTCCAGCCGCCTCCAGCGTTCCTCCACTGTGCGTTCGTACTGCAGCCGAGCTCTGCGCTCCTTCTCCCTGATCAGCTGCTCCCTGGCCGCTGAAAGAGACAAGACTAACTCTGCTACAGGTTCCATTGAAAAATAATCCAGTTAATTGGACTTTTTTTTTTTTTTTTTTACCAATTTGCAACAATAATTTGATAAATGCATTTCAATCTCTCTTCAAAAGACGTTTTAAAGAATTGTATACCTTTTCTTTGAGATTTAGTAAGATCTGTCTTACACAGCACCCTCAAAATTCCTCATTATAACATGAAACTGTATGTGTTATGTATGTATGTGTATGATGATAGAAATCCTTGTCATCATCATGAGGCAACTGCAGGAGCTGCATGATTAACAGTGAGTGAGAGACCTACTTTTGTGGATTATTCTACGTTACTGTCACATTCTCTGAAGTGACTTAGCTCATCACATCAAAAACCCAGTGAACTCAGGATGAATCTTCTACTGGCTAGCCAAGCACTTCCACAACCAATTAAACGGTAGAGAAAAACCTTTGCAGCAAAGCTGCAGTGGAAAATAATAACTCAAGGGCATTTGAGAGCCTCTGAGTTCACAAAATCAGCCTCTTTATTTGTATTTGTGCCAAAAAGAAAAAAAAAAAAACAGGAACACCTACCCAGGCTTCTCTCCCTCTCCTCACGTCTCTCTTTGGCTAATCGCATCCTGTCGTCCGTCTTCATATAACCCTCCACAACTGAAAGATGAACAGAGATGTCAGAGAACACATACACAAAAGTCATTGGCAATGCAGCAAAATTAAAGCAGAGAGGAAAAAAAGCCATTTAATAGAAGCAAACATTGAGACTTACTTTGTTTACCTGCATGGTTGTTACTGCCGTTAGCTGCAAAGTGTGAAGGAGACGCGTGTCCATTTATCTGCGGCTTCTTCTCTGTGTTAGATGGAGCTGGGGTCATCATGACAGAAGGAGAAAGAGCACACACACACACACACACACACACACAGCTTTGAAGAATGACATCAGCGACACAGCGCTGACCTGCAGTGCTGCTTTATTACCAGCAGAGGGAAGCATTCCTGCTGCTGTGTGTTCGATGCATTGTGTTGCAAAATGCCAAGTAGCCCCATGCCAAGGGCAAACTGCAGCAATATGCAGGAGAGGGGAGGAAACTGTCCTTGATGAGATAGTCAGTCCACACATGCTGAATGTCTCTTTTGATTATTGCTGCTGCGCTTGTGCTGCTGCTGTAACCAGCCCATTGCATTCAGTGACAACAGAGCAGCCCTTGAACACATTTTCCTATTATAGTCCTATTAAAGGCCTACAGTGTCATAGTATGGGTTCTATGTTACTCTAGTAATTGTGCATTAATCCACGTCACTGTGTAAGTCATTTTCATCCAGATGAAACCACTTGGAGGCAAAGTGTGAATTACAAACGAGAAGCCGGAGAAGATTACTCACGCGTTTTTCCAGTTCGGGCTGGAGAACTGTGACCGTTTGTTGGAGATCTCTTTTCAGGAAGTAGAGTGATGGATGGCGGTGCCATTTTTTCACCTAACACACAGGACAAATGAAAGAACACAAAGAGAGCTGATCTAAACAGTAAGCTCACATTTCCACCCCAGTATCACAAGTCACAATGGTTGTAAATGGTGTGAATGGAGAAGTTTGGTATACAGCCAAGAAATGATACAATCACAAGGTGAGTGTGTAAAAGTGTGTGTGCGTCTGGAAGATGTGTGTGCAAACAGATGAGACATCACACACTATACTGTATGTGATTAAGATACAAACATACACCTAAATTGCAGTAAATACTCAAAATGTGACACCTTTTTTAGTTGTTAAAAAACACAGAGTTAAACACAAGTCTGACAGTACTATTATAGCTGAGGTAAACAAATTAAATGAATTATTATCAGCTAAATCTATTGTGTAATATGGAGAGTTGAGAACAGTGACTACATCTAAATCTCAACACAGTGGGTGGATGCTTATCTTTGAACATGCCTCAAAAAAAAAAGAAAAAAAAAAGAAAAGAAAGTTTAATTCCACAAATTCAACTCAGTCAATATTTGTGGGCTGAACTGCCAGCACAGTCAGTGGCTTCACTTGATCAAGTGAATCACTCTCTTTTCAGTCAGGGCTTTTACTGTTTCCTCCTTAAACCTGGCAGACGACACTGAGTCCATCTTGGTTTGGCTGATGTCAGACAGGAGAGCTGCTGCCTGGATTTCACTTTGCTCACTCGACCTAAACTTTTACGATCATCTGCCTTCACTCAACACAATCATCATGCTTAACTTGTAACATTTATTTATTTTCCACAATGACATTTTATCGATTTGGCCATGAGAGGTCTACTCTACGGTGTATTTACTATATCTTTTATGGTTTTGAGGGGCATACAGCTCATGTTATATATCTTACAGAGCTGTCCAGACATTATCCTTATCCTTGCTGTTGTAAGATACAAGCTGCAGAAACAAAATTATATATAACATTGTTCCACATAGAAAAATATGTAATCAAGACTGATTTTTTATGAATTTATGACTTTAAAAAACGGGTCTACAAGTTCCAACACAAAAAATGTCTCCAGTAGTCACCTTGCATCATTCTCAATGGAGCAGTGAACTAGACAAGTCTTTTCTCCTTCATGGAACAGTACAGAGTCACTCATACAATTGTACCAAATGTGATTATTGACCTATAGGGAGATTCTCCCTCTCTCAGGGTGTGGAGGGTAAATGCAGTCTGAGCTATGACCCAGCCTTCAGCCCACATAGTCATCACAAAATGGTTTGAAGCTCATAGAAATTGTAATCCATGAATCTGCCCAGTCTTCTTCTCTCCACCTATTTGAACCCTTTTATCCGATTGAGCCGCGTCATCACCAAAACAAAGGAAGGGTCTACACACATGCCCTGATTGTGCTTTGAAGTGACAGGACTCTTATCACAGCTTATCCCCTGATGAGAAAATGTGAATCACACAAAGACAGAAGACACAAACACACTTTAACTCATGATTAAAAAACAAGACAAAAAACATTATAGGCCTGGTGATTTGGGTTTAATTTGCAGGAGAATAAATAAATATGTCGCTCTGTATTTTTGATAACGCATATTATAGACCTGCATCAAGTGAAAACAACCAGCGAATAAACACGTCAGTGGCGCCTGATCATCTCTGCACAGACCAGCTCCATGCACATAAAGCGGTGGAAATGTCAGTTGCGTCATTCATTGAGTCTGCTTCAAATCGCGGCGCAAACACAACGATAGATAAAGAACAGATAAAGATTCCAGCCTCACACAAAGCTTACCTGTCATTGCAGCGGATGATAAGACTGTTTTCGCCATGGTAGCCCACAGCTTTGCTGTCGCGGGCAGAATACACCCAAGTGGTTGGACGCGCGGTCACCCACAAACGCGCCGCAGTGATGCCGATGCAGCACAGGTATCCGTTTCCCTCCACAGCAGCAGCACTGAGAAGCGCAGCCACAAAAACAACCATTCAACTGGATAGCCTGAAGGTCATTATAAAGGCTGGAGATGATGGGCAGGACAGCAGAGTGGCGTGTGTGTGGATGGAGGAGAGAGATGCTGGGAGTGGAGCGGAGAGATGATGATGCGCACACAATCGAGTTTACTATCGATCGACCACACCGTGCGTCGCAGCGTAAGCCCGCCCTGATATTAACACATTACCGGTGGATGGAGGAGATTTCCTCTGCGCACAGCTCAGCCAGATCCACAGCACATTCAGCTGACTTAATGCTGGTTTATGCACTGACACACAGACAGGATAACACGCAGAGTCAGTGCGTGTACTGTGCCAGGCCGAACCCAGTTTGCACCCTAAATATCAATGCAACAAATAACTGTTTAGTTGATTGTACCAGACACAAAAGATTTACCACAGACAACCTGCTGTGTCACATGTTCAGAGACTGACGTCATTCATCTTTCATCATTTTGCTGCACATTACATTAAAAATACAGCTGCTATTGGACATTTTCTGCATAATATTTTCATCCGGGGAACAATGAATAATAGTAATTATAATAAAAGACTCATGTGCTGAACTCATCACTGGGTTAGAGATGTACACAGTGATATACATTATCAGGAATCAGTTTCTGATTTCTGCAAATTGTGATCGTATCCATTGTATTTACATGCACTGGGTCACATATAGTATTATAGTACAATGTAGTACTTGCTCTGATAATGGCAGGATTAAGACCCTGGGGGTAAAACTGAGCAGTGGGCCCCAATACCCTCCCCATTATTCCAACTCTGTGCACTGAGTGAATGTCACAGCACCTTCAAGTGCCCATCTACTAAAGTGCATGCTGCAGACTACACATGGCAGCTTTATTATAGTTTGCCTGCAGTCCCAAAAGAACAGCTTGTACCCAACTGTTGAGATACGTCCAACCCCTTGTTTATTGTAGGTCTAATACTAAAAGTATTTAGGAATATGCACCGACATAAACTGAGGTGAAGCTTTAATTTGACAAACAGGGCCTCAAAATTAGGTAATACAGCAAGTGTGACCTCAAGGCCCTTATCATTTCTTTTCATTGCCCCATTGCTTACTGACCTGTCCTAATTTTGCTAATTTTTTTCCTAATTTTACTTTTTCAGGAACATGATTGGTGGTTCAATTTTTTGTACAGCACTACTCATTCAAATCCATCTATCAAATATTAGGATTAATGTTACTGGATTTTTAGAACAGCATGTTCATAAGAGGTAGAAAAAGGGAGTTAGGCCTGACTGGGGTCTAACTGAACCTAAATAACAGCATGACATTTTTCCTAATTTGGTGTAATAACAATGCTTTATGGTAGTGTTTTGTCACACTGTCTGTGGTAAAGAGAAGGATTACTTCTGTACTTCAGTAGCTACTGTCCTACATACCGGGTTTTAATTAAGTCAGAAAAAAGAGAAATTATTATTATTATTATTATTTATGTAAAATGACCTATATTGTAATACCTAGGAATAACGTACAATTAAAAATTAATTCAAAGATGTTATTCTTTCATAGACGCGTTGTCAGTGGTGGCAGCACGGCAGCAGCGTATTTGATGCCGTTATTGAAGACAGTGAAGAAGAAGAGTGAGCGGAACCGGAAGGACGGAGCCTGACAGAAGGACGTAGCCGTGGGTGCAGTACTGTGAGCTAGCTCAGGAAAGATGCTGTCCAATATTTCTAATGTGCTGAGAGGAGGAGTTAAGAGAAATGTAAGTACACAAATTTTAAAATATGGACGGTCTTAGCCAAACACTGCGTTACAGGTTCCCTCTAAAACCTCCAAATTTTAACCAAAACAGAAATGTCATCGCTATTCTGACCTTGTAGGGCCGAATGACAGCTAGCTTGTTTAGCTAACACGGCTAAAGCCTCCACCAAATCTAAAGTGTTTATGAAAGCTTGACCAAAGCGTATTGGTCAGTAAAGTCACAGTCCTGTGAGTTTTTCTTAAATTTTACACAGCTTCACTCTTTGGTTGTCATTATGGAGTCAGGGTCTGTGTTTTCACGGTGCGTGTTTTTTTTTTTTTTAAGTTGAAAGTTGACAGCTAGCATTAACTTTACTAATTTTAAACCGAGTCACACTGCAAAAAAATGAAACCTAAGAATGATGGCATCTCTTAAATCAAGGCAACATATGCTTGTTTTTTGTTTGACAGGCGGTCTTATAGTTACAGCATTTCTCTTGTTTCCCTTGAGATATTTCACCTTCTTAAGGATAATTTATTAGTGGTTCTGAAGAATGCATGGTTAGACTCATAATCTTTGCTACTTAATGTTGCTCTGATAATTCCTGATTTAAATCAATTTTTTTGCCACTTTTTAGACAAATTTCTAGTACAGCTGCTTGTATATCAACAAAAATTTAGTACAGCATATGAGAACGTGTTTATCTTTTTTTAAAGTAAGAAAGAACATAATGTTTTGTATTGATACTGGATTTTCAATATCTGTCATTCTTTTCTCTCCAACGGCAGGGAGCTGCTGTGGTCATGTCAGCTCGCACATATGCGGACTTCACAACCCAGGCAACCTTTGAAATCAAGGTAAGCTTTAAAGTCAAAGTTTTATTTTGTGCTAAACTGATCAATGCACATGGCAGTTTGTGAGTTATTATGGATATTTTCTTTCCTTGAGAAATGTGACACCCACAAGCTGGATGAAGGCCCGGCCACACAGGTGGTTTTGACTCGTGATGAGGGTCTGAAGTACTACCGCATCATGCAGACCATGAGGCGTTTGGAGCTGAAGGCAGATCAGCTGTATAAGCAGAAGATCATCAGAGGATTCTGCCACTTGTATGACGGCCAGGTACAGTAAAAACATAAGAAGACCGACAGGACATGTTTGAAAAATATTAATACAATACATTTCCTATCCCTCGTTTGCTGTGTGGACTTACAGTCCGTTAGAGCTCATCTCATATGTAACTTCAAGCTGTATGTTCTCTCCTTGTAGGAGGCCTGTGCGGTTGGTATTGAAGCATCAATTAATTTGACGGACCACCTGATCACTGCGTACCGTGCCCATGGCTACACTTTCACCAGAGGAGGGAGTTTAAAGGAGATCATGGCTGAGCTCACCGGTGAGTCTGCAGTGCTGTGACATTGTGACACTTCCACTCTCCAGAAAATTTTAAGATATTTTGATTGTCAGTGTTTTGTTTTTCATTCACCTCACCTCACCCCTTCATGTTTTTGTTTTGAATTGACAGGCAGAAGAGGGGGTATTGCAAAGGGCAAAGGAGGCTCCATGCACATGTACTGTAAAAACTTCTATGGAGGAAATGGAATTGTCGGAGCTCAGGTACATCACTGAGTTGAATAGGCTGTTTGAAACCAGCTGGTCAGTTTATCATTTAGTCTGTGTTTTTTGTTTTTGTTTTGTAAATCTACCTGTCCCACCATTATGCTGTCAGTTTGATTTAATTGTGGTAAGTCTCATAAGGGCTACACATGGGCATAATTAATGGGTCTAGTTTGATAGTATGTACTGATATATTTGAAATATTGTGTAACTAAAGGAAGGTGATATTGGTCATAAACCCGCTTATCTGTTCCTGCATATTTGTTAACAACCTAGTTGGTGCAGTGTTTCTCTGATAGTTATTTTCCACTGCAGAATTATCATTACCACTGCTAAGATTTCACACTATCGTTGATACCCTCTGCCCTCGCGTTTAACAGAGGGGGGGTGCTCAGCCCCTCCACACATAATCACACATGGAGCAGAGCAGAGGAGAGACAGGTGAAGGGAAGATAATGTTGTTGTACAGGTTACAGTCAGGTTTGGTAGTGAATGCTAACATGCTGGCAGATTCATTGCCTTTGTGTTTTTAGCTGAGCAAGATGAGAGAGAGAGAGAGAGAGAGAGAGAGAGAGTTTTCAAACAGATCGCTGATGCTGTTTTGCCCTCATGGTTCTCTGTGATGTTTGTGGTTAGTGTTGTAATGTAGCCCCAGTGTGTCTTAGGTGGAGTGAGCACTACACTGCACTATATTAGTGCCTAACAAGTTTAAAAGGAGGGTGCAGTGAACTGACCAGACAGAGGAACAGTTATTTGCTAGTAAACTTGGTTTTAGACCAGGGGCGGACTGGGACAAAAATTGGCCCTGGCATTTTGGACCAGACTGGCCCGCCACATTCGATTACCCACATCTTTTCGGTCTTTTCGGTCTCTTGAATGTGTATACCAACTGTGCAACTCTTTAAAACCACATACCTTAAGCCATGCAATGAGTTAACAGGAATCAGTGAGAGTGGCCACATTAAATACTTCCAAAAAGTGTAATTTATTAACACTACAAAAAAGTATACTCCACCACTCCATCACAGTAATGGATCTTTAAGCAGAATTCAGCAGAAAAGAGAAAGAAAAAGAATAGAGATGAGAAATGATGGATCAGATACTAACTCTTCCAAGAGAAGCACTCAATAAATTGTGAACGTACCCAGTCCAAAAGGATAAATGTAGCTGAACTCCTGAATGAACTTTGAACTCTGTGTATGTATGTTTGAGAGAGAAAGCGAGAGAGAGAGATTTAATTATTGGTCTATCTTCAGGATAAAAATAGCAGTGTAGAAACTGATAACTTAAGAGGGATGACACATGAATGAGGGAGAGAGAAAGAGAAATAATAGACATGGTTGATTGATCTATCACTGTTTTCCAGACAAAGCAGTGCTGAATAAAGGAAGGCCTGTGAACTTGGGCAAATCCTTAAAAAAGAAGACATCATCCTGTATGTGTGACAGACAGAAAGAGAATGAAAGGATCTTCTGTGTCTTTTGCATTACATTAACGGTCGGTGGTTATGAACTAACTCTTGCGCTGACTTTTTTTGCTGAATGCATTACGCTTGCAGGACCAAAGCGAAAGGGTTGATGTTTAACGATGTGATTGGGCCAGCGACTGTCGGCCCAAATAGCGTGTCGGCCCACCGGAAAAATGCCCGCTATGCCAGATGGTCAGTCCGTCCCTGTTTTAGACTGACCTTTCAGAGTGAGAGAGAGATAGATTAATAATTAATAAAATAGTTAAAAAGAGAAGAGAGAGCCAAAACATCAACCTCTTATATGACATCACAACGCAGGGGTCGAAATAAGTGTCAGGCTACTGGATACAGGCAAGTCACTCACAGATAATATTTTCTTTGTTAAAAAAAAAGAAAAAGAAAAATGTGTCATGTCTGTACCAACATAAGACTCTGTGTTTCTTCCAGGGCCATGTTGTTAAATTAGTATTTTTTTCATGTAGTAAGATTGGTGTGATGTGACTCCAAGACATCTCTGAACGCTCCGCAGGTTCCTCTGGGTGCTGGTGTGGCTCTGGCCTGCAAATATTTCGGCAACAATGAGCTGTGTGTCTGTCTCTATGGTGACGGTGCTGCCAACCAGGTATGGCATTGAAATCACTGTGGTTTTAATGTAGCTGTTTAATTATTAGATGGATCAATAGCAGCTTTGTTCAAAAGTAGAGAACAGTCTTTTTTTCAGTGGTGAAGATTTGAATCAGAGCTGCTGCTGACCCGATAGACACCCCGCATCTGAGCTTTGCATCCTTTGTGTGTTTCACAGGGTCAGATTTTTGAGACCTACAATATGGCAGCCCTTTGGAAGCTGCCCGTCATCTTCATCTGTGAGAACAACAGGTATGGTATGGGCACATCAGTGGAGCGAGCTGCAGCCAGCACCGACTACTACAAGAGAGGAGACTTCATTCCTGGCCTCAGGGTACTCGTCTTACTCATGTCATTAAACCTTTTCCCCCACTGATAAAACTGACTGTACAATAGAATTCCTTTGCGCCATGTCTGTGTTTTCATTCGCTCACTCAAACAAGATGTCTGTTGTGATAACATCATAACATTGCTTTGGAAGAGACTGTCATGATATGCAATACATACTGTACCTCGTGCCACTCTAGACTTTCCTATACAGTACATTACAGTGTATATATATACTAGCCTTAAAATTATCACTCATTCATTTCATTGACCTAATAATAGATGAATAAATAAATGCTTTTTTTGCATGTGAAACTCAGTAAACATACGTATAAATGGCTCTAATGTTTTCTCTGAAGGGGACACGTAGTGATTCAGTGACATTTGGGGTCTTGTTTTTGTGCACAGGTGGATGGGATGGACCTTCTGTCTGTTCGGGAAGCAACCAGGTTTGCAGCCGATCACTGCCGATCTGGGAAGGTGAGTTGAAAACATTGAATCATGTCGCGGAGGAAACGTGGTTTTCATTTTCTCAGCTCGATTGTTTTTGTGCTGTGTTTCATCAGGGTCCCATCGTCATGGAACTTCAGACCTATCGCTATCATGGACACAGTATGAGCGACCCTGGCGTCAGGTAAATGATCACTTCCTGACTTCTGGGAATTTAAACTTGTTACAATTGAATATTTATTGTACTATAACTCTTTTGAGTATCTTTTAAGCACTTTGTTACTTATGTATTAGTAATAATGTGTATCCTCACCGTGCTGCTGCCCCTTGCTTCTGCCACTGTCCCACAGTAGTCTTCATGTACTGCTTCCTGCTGTAGTGGCTTTGCACCGTCCTGACCGCAGCTTAGGGATGGTCTGAACATGCACTAATGTGGCTATTGGCTTATACAGATGAATGCTGCCTTAAATAACACAGGAGGAATTTCTTACTGTACTGATGAGAAATGTAAACAACCTACAGGTCATAGCAAAGTAACTTCAACTTTGTCCCATTGATTGGTTTTGCACAAATCCGTTATCTTGGTATTAACATCAATTAGTCAAAGTAACGAGTTGCTGGTGATTTTCAAACATTTGAGTTGCCGCACATAGATTCGGTGTGATCTCTAAAAAATGATTGCATTAGTGCCTCCCTACGACATCCCTGCACCGATCTTTCCCCTTTCAGCTACCGCACACGTGAGGAGATCCAGGAGGTCCGCGGGAAGAGCGACCCCATCTCCTTGCTGAAGGACCGCATGCTCAGCAACAACATGGCCAGCATGGAGGAGCTCAAGGTACAGTCATACAGTTCCTCCAGCTGTTTAGATGCATTAGCTGCGATCAGGGAATGTACGGGACAGAATTTTAAAAACTGATAAGATGGAGCTGAAAAAAAAATACGAGTCCTGCTGCAGTCTTCTGTTGAGGGCGGGGATACCAAGAGTTTACACACAGATCTGCAGTGCGTTGTTTAAACACGAGAGAGAGCTAGTGTAACTGGTTTAGCTGAACTCACCCAGAAAAGCCCAGAGGGCTGTCTGAGCAGGTTTATGTCTGCAGTTTTTAAATGTTTTTGGTTTCCAGAGGAACAAGGAAATGAAAAGAATGCCTTTTTCGTAAGACACATATCTACTGGCTGCTGTATACTATATGTACCGTGTGTATGTTGTAGGCTACAGGTGCCTCGGTGATTGAGATCTATTAAAAATAATCCTTACCATACATTTTCTAATTCCTGTGTATTGATAGATAATTATTTTTTTCAGATTGAGTGGCACACCCTCATAACCGCATTCCCTTGCATGTGTTGATGTACTGTCAGTGTGAGACAGCGGTTAACAATAATTTACCGTGTCACCTGTGTGCCGTCTGTAGGAGATTGATGTGGAGGTGAGGAAGGAAATCGAAGATGCTGCTCAGTTTGCCACCACAGATCCTGAACCCCAACTGGAAGAACTGTGCAACCACATCTTTTACAACGACCCACCCATAGAGGTGCGCGGCACAAACCCGTGGAGCACGCTGAAGTCTGTTAGCTAAAGTCTTTTCATCACCACGCCCACTCTGTTGTATGTATTAACCCCCCCTGCCCGCCTCTCACATGTACACACACATCATATAGTTTACCATAAACTTGTGCCTCAGACCTAGAGTTTGAAGGATCAACAAGTGAATTGAGTTCAGTGCTGTTCATGTTAACAGCAGGGACCATATTCACAAAGATGTTCTGAGAATAAAAAGCTAGCAAAGATTGACAAGAACACTTTCAGGGTTGTGCTAATTCTCCTTCACATTGCTTCTGTTGGTGTCTGCATACAGACACAGTCAAAGATATCAGGGCTCCTTATTCTACCTTCAGATTTACTGCCATCTGTTTTTGTACTGGTGCTACATAAATAATCACAGTGAACTCGGAGCCTTACTGAAGGGAAAAACCAATCAGACGGACACTGCAGCAGGTTGGATCATCAGATGGTTTCAAAACAACCTCAAGTGCATTTCTCTGTCACAGTGTTGCCATATTCTTCTCACATTCTGCCCAGGTAACCCTAACCCTACTGTTTTTTTTACAAAGAATATTGAACAACCCGATACATTGTAGAACTTTCATTCAGTTATTAGTTAAAATCACCATCCTGGTGGATTATTATGAGTCTTATCTCATGCATGAAGTACATGCACCAAAAGATATTAATTAATACCTGTGATTATTATTATTATTTTTTTATGTTTTAGAGCGATGTATTTAAAGTATATTGGATTATCTTAACATGAAGCGCTTATCATCTCCAGAAGGTTTTGTCAATCTGGCCCCAATGAATATATTTAAGACTCTAAATTTCCTTGTTTGATGATTATCTCTGGTCACTGTTGAGGTGTGTTTCAGCATTTGTCACTGTTCATCTCATAAAGACACTGTCTGACCTGTAAAAAAAAGATTTTGTACTCTTTATACTGAAGTGTACATGACGAACATTTCAGTGAACTAGTTCATGTCTTTTTTTTTTTTTTTTTTTTTTGTTACCAAAACACCATGAAAGGCGGCAGGGTGAAGACTTGTTTCTGTCAGCTTCCTCAGTATGCCTCCATGTGTTTTTTTCTTTCAGTATGTAAAGTAAAGAACACCAAGGGGAAGGCTTGAATATTGTAACTTATCTCGCCAAACCAAGCATGGCAGCAGATCTTGTGTTTAGAGTATGAATGTGTCATTCATGTTTGTGTCACACTCAGAGCTGAGCAGGTGATTCTCTGCATCTAAGACATCAGATGTTTGAAGACCGCTGCATGTGTTTGTATTCATATGGTCATTTCGCTGATACTCAGGTGCTGTGGTGCCTTTTGAGTTTCATCAACACAAACTCTTCATTTTCATGTATTTGGAGAAGTTCTCGCTCAATTTTTAATGTACACGTGAGGATATTTATTATCCCAGGTACTTACAATCAAAATGACCACAAGCTGAACCATCCACAGTGAATGTAAACATGATGACCTTTAGGGCGAATGCGTTCATCAGCTAAGCGTCACTGTTCACATGATGTGGGGTGAAGTATTGTTGGTTCTGCTGGGAAGGCATCAGTAGCTTTATGTGCCACTTGTATGATTTTGCTTGTAACACACCAGCAGTGGTGCATTATTTGCTTGAATGAACAGGGATATTTTAAATTTCAGTCCATTTTCTTTTTTCTTTTGTCGAGTACTGAAACACATTACAGTGAAAAACGTCTGCACTGACACTTAAAAACAGCCTGCACGTCAACATGTACTGCTGTACTGTACTGAACTGCTAATATTAACACTATAACGATGCTCGTGACCTTTTAAAGGGTACTAGAAGGGAAAGGTGTTTTCTGTGTGATGTGGAAAGTAATCAAACAAGAAGATGGACTGAAATTTCAAATGTCAATACCTGTCGTATTACAACTGCAAATGCTTACAGAGTGTTTGTTGTAGTAAACTGTTACATTGAGGGTGTAAAGTGACACCAGGAAATGCTCCATGGAAACATCAGTTTTATGTGTGCGCAGATTGGAATAAAAAGACTATGCTACTGTATTTGTGTTGTCCTCTTTGTCTGTTCAGCTTCTGGGTAAAATGTCCAAAACTTTGAGCTTGTACCTCGATAAAGAGTAATCTTCAGCAAAGTAATCATTGGTTTATAAATGCAACAGAGCACGGCTTTCAACTTAATGCCATTTAACTTTGTAGAACCGTATCAACAGAGGTGTCACCTCTTCAGTGTTATTGTAGTTTCTTTTTAATGCTTCTGATCATAGTGAGATGGTCTTTTTCCAACCTACAATAATTAATTTTGGCAGCGAGGAAAGAAAGGTCACATACGGTCACATAAAGAGCCTTTGGGTAGTCGTAAGCCATCAGGAAAATAAGATATCTGTGTGGTAAGTCTACATGTGTGAGGTGATCAGACCAGAATGATGACAGGCCAGTGAAGAATGAAGACTGGAATGCACATCATGAGTGTCAGATGCTTTGCACTCCAAAATGAACTTTATGTCTAGCACACTGAGGACGGCTGCTCAGAGAAATGTTTGGCTTACTTGTACACTGAAATACCAAAGAAATCGAAAAAAAAGTAGTAGGTATTTGCTCTTTAAAGGCTTATTGCTGCTCTGTGCTTGGACGTGAACATCTAGATGTCGCTTTCACCAAATTAATACAATGAAGACAATGTCCTTGTTGTTGCCTTGCTGGGCAAAAATCTTTACACCAGCTCAGTCAGCATTTGTAATTACAGCTATATCATGGCAGGTTTACTATTTACAGTACATGACTCACCTTAAGGCAAAAGTCCATTTAATTTACCTCCAATATGGAAAGTGCAACGAGCGCAGCCGGTTTCCACTAAATGTTCTTAAGTTCATGAGTAAATGCCTTAAATTCAAATACTTGACTAAATACAATACTTGAAAGAAATAACGAAGACAGACAGACAGAAAAAGTTATAGAAGAGACATAATGTGTCCAATGAGAGTGAGAGCAGACAGTTATTATTTTCTATGTACATACGTATGTACGTATTAAGTAGAAAGGAAGTCATGCTTGTCGTGTTTATTTCATGTGTATATCACTAAAAAATGTCTAATTAGAAAGTGATACACATACATTAAACATTGCTCAATAACAGGAATTGGCTACATTGGGACTTTGGTCCAGTGGACAGACAGCTGAGGAGCTCAGCAACAATAACAACAAAACATCCTTCCTAATATGAAGGATATAATATGAAAATATGAACGAGTTAAACTTCACAAATGTGAAGTAAATGTGAGCAATATTACCATGTTACTGATAAAGGATAAACAGGTAACTTGGACTCTGTAATAACTCCTACCGAGTGTGGAATTATACAAACTAATTAATCGCACATTGCAAGAAGTGTATTTATTTACAGCATTTACCTCCATGCTATGATCTAAATGTTGTCATTGGTACTCAAAGTCTTGATTATAAAAGAGGTGCTTTATGAACGCTGTTCTGTGCTTTGTGAAATCTCACACACCTGTGAAAACACAGTAATAATGCACAATGTCACCTTGAGTGTGGTTCATTGCACATTTTTATTAAAGAAATCAAAAACACTTTGCAAGACATTCAGTTTGGCAGAAAATGAGAACAAAATAAAGGTCAGAGGTTGTGACTGTAATACGTTTTTAACTTTCTGAATTCAGGAAACAAACACTATCATTAGATTTATGCACGCTGACCAAATGTTTAGCTTTGCTTGATGATTCTCCCACTGAATGTTTGTATCAGTCACATCATTTGCCCATTAATATCTTGTCCAGGTTCAGGGTTTTCCTCTACAGTGGTGATGATGCTGTGAATGCTGGCTTGGTTTTGTGAATTTTGGAGCCTTTGTTTCTGCACACTGTGCTGAACACCATAGCAGAAGTAGATGATTAAACCTGTTCAAAGAAAAGTTATATATCCCATGGTCATGCTCACATGATTTGATGCTTATTGGACATTTTGTTTAAGTGAAAATATGTATTTTGTGGTGATATTGTTCACATACCGACGGCCATCCACACTACATAGCGGATCCATGTGTCTGATCCAAGTTGAACCATTAGATAGACATTGACAAAGGTGCTGAAAATGGGGAGCAATGGCACAAAAGGAACCTGTTCAAAAGAGCAGAAACACAGTAATGTCAAAGCAAAGAAATACACATGCCTAAAATACGTTGGTTGCCGCCCCCGTCCTGCTCTGTGCTGCCACTCCTGCTGCCTCTCCAAACTGGGGGCCTGTCAACTGCCATTAACCGACTATAAATAAGTACCAGTAACATACAACCCTGCTTCAAAAAAGTCTAAACTAACCTGTTTAAATTTAGGCTCACCATGAAAGCAGCATTGCTTGTACTCTGTGGTTGTCTCCAGATGATCACCGTAACGAAGACCAGCATCAGTACGATCACAGAGAGACCAAGGAAACTCCACCAGTCCAAAGCCTGCAGGGAGTCCACAGCCCTGGATATGAAGAGGCTTAAGATGATAGCTAAAAAGACTGAGGAGAGCAATGTCAGTCCAATCATTATTAAACACATTAACACATTAGACTACATTTATATGTAGAATAATATTTAAGGATGATGTTAAGAAGATCACTTACCAATAAAAATGGCTAAAACAGACACATTTTTTGACGTCCGTGTTGTGGCTTGTGAAGGAGGACATAAGAGTCCAGTCACTGTGAAGGCTTTTGATTTGCTGAAACTTGAATCCTCACTGAGGTCTGCTTGGTACCTGTACAAGTGAGGAATTGTAAATAAATGCTCTCCAGCATTGGGTTACCGTAACATTTATTTCTATATATCGATATATAAGCAGGGGGGTTCAGTGGGTTTTAGTCGTATTTCTTTGTTTTTCCTGGTACACATCAGTTGATTTGAATCTCTGTCTGTTTCTTAAATACACATCAGGCCAGTGTCATCTTCTTTAATTATTTTTTGTAATTAGTCACTGAAGGCAGTCAAATGGAAGAAAAATGCTTTTTTAATGTCGAAGCTGCACAATATCTGTTGCAATAACAGTTGATCAAAGTGTACTGTTGGTTCATTTAATCAATACATTTGACAATAGTTCACTGAAAAGGTAAAAATTCCAGTTTTGTTCATCTCTCCACATTTAAGTCATGTTCTTAGTGATCTTGAAGCCATTTCCTGCTCATATAAAGCTAATTCATGGTTCATGACATGTATTCAGATACACAATCTAAATGCTAGTTACACAAAAACAACAGCATTTTCTCTTTTGGCCATCCTTTCACCTTCAGGTGATATAGTTGTGCCAGGTTATAGACACCAATCATAAACATGAGTTACATATTAAACAAATAAACTACAAAGGTCAGAGCAGTACTGCCATAAATCGTTTGAATGACTGTAAATACTTGTGATGAATCATACCTTAATATGAGGATACATATGGCCACGAGTGTGTAGGCAAAGAGGGTTCCAACTGACATCATGTCAACCAGCGCCTTCAGGTCAAACAATAATGCCATGATAGCTGAAAAGACATGCACAGTAATCATAAAAACAGTTTCACCAGCTCAGCCAACTTGGTCTTCAGTTTTTAATTACAGATTTAATCCTCAGAATTCACGGGACATGGAGATGGTGATACACAGTGCACACATTTCTAGGTTAGCCACTGTAATGTTTGGAGGACAGATGTGCATCCAGAGGTGAACAACTCAACGTCAACAACAACGTCATTTTAGCTTCGTTTATGAGGATTAATACTTAAGGTCAAAACCGGGGGATTTATATAACAAAAACAAATCAGGGAACTAACTAAAACTTCACAAAATGACTCTGAACAGACTTGAAATTAGTGTGACGTGCACTGGCTGTTTTACCTGCTACAGCTCCTGAAGCCAGGGTCGCTATGACAGGACTTTGTCTGTCACTCATTTTACTGAGAGGTCTGAAGAGGAGTCCATCTCTGGCCATAGCGAAGAGAACACGAGGCATCGGGAACATTGATCCTAGAAGGCTGTGGGCAAAAGCTCAATTTACTTCCATTAACCATTCACTTCTTCATGTTATTTGCTTGTGTTTTAATCTGTAATAGGGATTCCAGTGATCTTCATTTATAGTATTAAATGAAGGTAAATCCAAGTAAAATAAACTAGCTTTGCTTTGAGTGAGAGTTGGGTTTATAAATGGCTCAGTATTTCACCTTGTTGACAGTGCACAGAGGGATCCCACAGCTACTGCATACTTTGCAGGGCCCCAACCGATGTATGTGAAGGCCACGGGCAATGGGCTGTGAACACTGAGCAAATAGTACGGCATCATAAGAGTCAGAGCGGCAGACACACCAAAATAAGCCAGGAAGCAGATGAGGAGTGACGCCACAATGCCGAGGGGGATCGACTTCTGGGGGTTTTGGACCTCCTCCCCTGAAGAAAAACACATTTTATTTTAAATTTACTTCTTGTCTTTTATACTGTTCCACACTCCTGTGCCATCTTTGAGTCTTGCAGTGTACTTCTTCCTCTACAACCGGTGTAAGTTGCTTCACCTGTTGTGGCAATGCAGTCAAATCCGACAAACGCATAGAAACATGTGGCTGCTCCTGCTAACGTCCCCTCAAAGCCAAAGGGGAAAAATCCTCCTGCACCAAATCTGGTGGTTTCATTCAGTGATGTGTGGTTTCTGTAAAGAGCACACATGTTGAGGCTTTGATCATTCAGTAACAATCAACAAAAATGATTGATAGCTATGGATTTTAAACCTATGTTGTACCGATATTAAGAGTAGCAGCCTGAGAAACACTGTTTGTTAGTTTTTTGTTAATGGTATGTTATTTACAAAAAATAAGAAGCCATACTCATATTCATCGAGGAGAGAATCTCCACCAATGTACCAGTTGTTGATGTCGCCCTTGATGACTCCAGAGAGGACAACAAACAACAGCACCAGAATATTCACTGCTGTAAAAACCTTATTTACAATAGCTGACTCTTTAACACCAAATGCAAGAATCCCTGGAAAGCAAAAACACAGAAAATATAAAGTTGATTGTGACTGTGAATACAATGGATCCTTGTTCAAAGAAGATATTCAATGTGCATTAAAATATATTAGGAATTGTGATTATCTGCTGCTCCTTCATTTTAACCTCAAAAAGCTAAAATAACAGCTTTTTAGCTTCGGTAAGAAGTCACAGGGGTTTAGGTAACGAAACTCGCCTGCCAAGAGCATTATGAGGCCTGCTGCAAAGAAGTCTGGGTAGGGAGCTAATCCAGGTAAATTCATTGCTGCCTGTTTGCCCAGAGAGTTGGCAATGACATTTCCAATGAGATCATCAAAGGTACCACTCCATGCTCTGGCAACACTTGATGTCCCTTCAAAACAGAAAACAAGATACAACATGGGCAGTTTCACTGAAACTGATAAAATGGCAGACAGAAGATTGACGACTGAAGAACCATCACATGCAGAAACTGTTTTCACTATCTTTACCTATGACATAAGACAGCAGCAAGTTCCAGCCAGTGATAAAAGCCCATATCTCTCCCACAGTGACATAGCTGTAAAGGTAAGCAGAGCCAGTCTTGGGAACGCGAGCTCCAAATTCAGCGTAGCAAAGTCCTGCAAAGATGGAGGCAACTGCTGCTATCAGGAAGGCGATTATGATACTCGGACCAGCCACAGCTCTGGCCACCTCACCCGACAGCACATACACACCGGCCCCCAGTGTGCTGCCGACCCCCAGAGCCACCAGGTCGAGGGTGGTCAGGCATCGGCGAAAGTTGGACTCCTCTCCTGCAGGTTCCAGAGGTTTCCTGCGGGACAGGCTCTGCAAGAACAGCACCATCTTTGCAGCAGACATCCTATTAATCAAGACATTCTAAGTTCATTGATGGCTCAAGACCAAGCAACAGAAAAATGGCACAGCATAGTATTTTAGATTTCAGACGGCCGATAAAGTTAAGTTATCTGGCCAAAAGAGGGCAACATTTTGTTTAGAAAGTGTCAAAGGTAAGCACATATTCAACTCAAGTGCTCCCATTTTAAATATTAGACACAAATAAACTCATTTAGAAGTGACATGTTATCCTAATCTGCAGCATTTGTCTCACTATGGTCCATTTCATCAGAGGTGCATTGCAGATAGTCCAAGTTCAGCTGTTAGGTAGATGAACTTGGACTATCTGTAATGCAATAGTTTGAAGCTGCAAAACTGCCCAAGCGTGAGAGACAGAGTTATGACATTTTCACAAAACCAGTAAGCGTGTGTGCTGTTTGCACTGTAAAATTGATGTAAGGCAGGTAGTCCTCAGCCTAACAGCGTCTAAGAAATGAACAACCCCAAGCCTAAACTCCTGTAAGTCACATTCAGCAAGATACAAGCACAAGAATTAACACCCTTAAAGCAATTAAAGTAGGGAGCTACATTACTGTAAATTCATTACTGTACTGTTTACATGATGTATCGATGACTCGTCACTGACTAAATAACACTGTCAGGTAAGGCTTTTTATTTTAAAATGAGGCAGACATTTAAACTTTAAAGTGAGATCATATCAGTCAATTATTCAGTCATCATAAGAAAGACCTGCTTACCTTTTCAGCTGAAGCTGCAGCATGTGTGGCTGTTTTGATCTGCAGCACACCACACTGTCTGTGTGGATAAATCTACTCGCTGTGAACCCTTCACAGCTCAACATATTTGACACATTATGCTACATTTCAGACGTACGTGCCACTTCTGAAAAAGGCAGGATCAGAGTGTTTTGTTTGAGGACACCTCAGGCAGGTCAAACTATAACATAAATCCTACAGAGCTTTTTCTTCATGCCGGCGATGTGTGTCGATGATATGATGAAGGCCTTTTTCATTCTTTCCTCATCGAAAAATTGTGTAAGCTTTCATGAAGTTGTTGGTGATCTGACAGTTGACCCCTGTATCAATTTTCAGAATGAAATTAAACATGGTCTCATTGATATTTTATAATAATAATAAAACATTGTGCTAAATGAAAAAACTCATTCACTGCATTAGATTTAATTTCAACTCAGTGTTTTTAGATAACTTCTGTTTCATTTTATTCTATTCTGGTTTAAAAAATATCAACGCTGGCTGAAAAAAGCGCAACTCATCATAGAGTTTAACAAAGCGGAGGATTTCTGGTGTGACGACACTTCGGCCTTTTCACTCTGAGTAAATGATGCATTTCTGTAAACTCAAGATCCTGAAACACATCCAGTCCAGTTCTCCATCATCTTGTCCAACTACTTCTTTTACCCCTTACAAAAAACAAAACAGTTTGGTCATATGGCAACTTCAAAATCTTTCAGTAATATTCAACCCATAAAACAAATCCTTCTCCTAAATCTTGTTTTGTTAGTATTTTGTGATCATTGGCCTCATCCTCCATGTTTCCAGATTCTGAAAACATCTGCGCTTTTCTGATTCTGCTGCTGCTCATCAAACAGCTCTAACTGAGATCTGTATGTTGCAGACGGCTTACTTCCAGCTGTAAAAATGTTAGAAGCCATGAGGTCAGTTTAGTGCAAACTTGTTGTCTTTAAGCCTCTCTCATGCGCCTGATGTCTCATGGGCACAGCGTCGGGTTGTGTCACTAATAGGTCAACATGTTGTAAACTGAAATAGTTTTCGCTGGAGACGTCTGCACAGCAACAAATTGAAGACTCGCTCATCAGGGCATAAAGAGACAGCTAATTGTTTGAGGAACATAATGGTGCGATCCACTGCTTCTAGGGGCTCCTCGGATGATGCTGCCCTTCTGGCAAATGCACCTGATCTCTGGATGTCATAGTCTTTAGAAGTCAAGGGTACATGTTCACATTTTAGTTTTCCATCAATAAACATGGTTAAACTTCACTGTGGTGCTTTGGATTTTTAAAAATATTTGTTGATATATTTGTAGAAATATCGACACAAACATCCAGCAGCTGTCACTGTAAGCAGTGAGTTTGCATGGCTTCAATCTGTTCATGTTGTGGTAATAGCAGATAACTCCTCATTAAAGTAACCTTCCCAGCTCTTTCTCTGCCACTTTAGGCCGTGATGACTTTAGTTCAGGAGGAGTGAGCTGTGAGTAGACTTCATTAGCTGAAGGAAATGGACTACCCCTCTCCCCGTTAATGATTGATCTGCACAAAAAGGTTTGGAGGCGAGCACCATCACCCACTGAATTCATTCAGCACGCTGGATATTTTGAGAAAAGGCCTCAAGATCTCTGAAAACCTGCAGATGAACTGTTTCAAGTGAATTTGAAATCACACTCAGGAGTTCAGGCGGTAAGTTTGATTCTGTCATGTTCCACGTTTGATGTTTTATGAATTGTTGCACTTGTACTTCATATAATTTAGCCATTGTCAGCTTACCTTTTTGATTATGGGTATCAGTACCTTTCTATGGTCAATTACTTTGCTGATTTTGTATTCATTTGTTTTTATTTTTATTGATTTCATCATCAATGTGGAACAGGGAGAGGTTGTGTGAATTGTAATTTTAGTATTTTCTTATTATGAGATACTAACATTGGACACTGCATAATTATATGCTGGATTTCAGCAATACTTGTGTTGGAAATGGATACTTGAAAGGAAAATATTCTTTCCATCAGAAACAATGGGAATAAGAAATTCAAATCGGCTTTACATGGCCATGTGTAGAACTTCTCTCAGTGTGGCAAACAGTGGCTCTTACAGCCGTTAGTTGCTTCATTATCACGGCTCTGCCCCAGCATTTTTCCAGCGGTATTAGCCAGATGCAGCCAGCTTCTCTCCATGGTGACTGGGTTCACTGGCCACAGCATGAGGCCGAGCATTTGCAGGAAGGAGGCTCATTAGAGTGTGACTTCACTCCCTGTTCATGCAAATCCTGTGTCTATTTCGGCTCACATGGACATTTCAAGTAGCGTGGCAATAATGTCACTGAGGGGGGAAACATTACTCGGCAGCTCAACTCATTAAAAAAATCTCAGCTCTTAAAAAACTTATGTAACTGTGTAGTCCTGATAGAGTCGGTAATAACAGCCTCAGGTCACGCTGGCCTCTGACACCATTCTCACCCTCTGTTCCTGTTTATGGGAAAGTGAGCTCAGGGATTGTTTACTGGATGTATCACGGACTGATACAGCAGAAGACTTCTGTTAAAATCTTCAATCATCAAGAAGATTGTATTAAATATTTGATGTGATTGTGGCTCATTTGACACCTCTTAAACAAAACATGTTTTTATCCCTTTTTCCTACAGTCTCATCAGTGCAAACATGAATAACACAAGACAGCGCAGCAGCCAGATCGATGGGAGAAGATAAAACTGAGATTCTCACTCTGGGGAGTTGTAGAAAATATTCCTACCCATTAGAAAGAGAACAATGATGAGAGTGGTTCTGTATTATCTGATAGTCTTGGGGTCCAGTTATGTGATTTCAACATATGGGCCCCATCAGAGAGCACAGATGACTGGTGATATCCTGCTCGGAGGTCTTTTCCCCATACACTTCGGTGTTGCATCCAAAGACCAAGACCTCGCAGCCCGGCCCGAATCCACGCAGTGTGTCAGGTAAAATTTGAGGCTGGTTTATATGTAGCCAAACATACATGATGATTTCAGTGTGCTTAACTCATCTAAATCCATGTATGCCTCTACAGGTTTAATTTCCGTGGTTTCCGTTGGCTCCAGGCAATGATTTTTGCAATTGATGAGATAAACAACAGCAGCACCCTCCTGCCCAACATCACCCTGGGCTACCGGATCTTTGACACATGCAACACGGTGTCAAAAGCCCTGGAGGCTACGCTTAGTTTTGTGGCCCAAAATAAGATTGACTCCCTGAACTTAGATGAATTTTGTAACTGCACTGATCACATCCCGGCAACCATTGCAGTAGTAGGAGCGGCTGGATCTGCAGTCTCCACAGCAGTCGCAAACCTACTGGGTCTCTTTTACATTCCTCAGGTGAGGAACTGAACCGTAGCTACATCAGTACCACAACAATGCAGCACCTCAGTCAAGGCCTTAGAACTGAGCAAATGTCAGATGGTAACCCTGTATTCTGAAAATCATGTTCACATACAATTCGTTTCCCGAACGATGTAGTTTATCAACAAAATAACAAAACCTTTATACTGAATAAAGATAATTAAGAGCAATAAGCAGGGCACAATAAAAACCTGATCATTTACCTGACATCTTTACTGTTCCAGATCAGCTATGCCTCCTCTAGTCGCCTACTGAGCAACAAGAACCAGTACAAGTCCTTCATGAGAACCATTCCTACAGATGAGTACCAGGCCACAGCCATGGCGGACATCATTGAGTACTTCCAGTGGAACTGGGTCATCGCTGTGGCATCAGATGACGATTACGGACGGCCAGGGATCGAAAAGTTTGAGAAGGAGATGGAAGAGCGAGACATCTGCATTCACCTAAATGAACTGATTTCCCAGTACTTTGAGGATCATGAAATCCAAGCTCTGGCTGACAGGATTGAGAACTCAACAGCTAAAGTAATTGTTGTGTTTGCCAGTGGCCCAGATATTGAGCCTTTAATCAAAGAGATGGTCAGGAGAAACATCACAGATCGTATCTGGTTAGCCAGTGAGGCGTGGGCAAGTTCCTCCCTCATAGCTAAACCAGAGTATCTTGACGTGGTGGTGGGTACTATTGGCTTTGCACTAAAAGCAGGGCATATACCTGGCTTTAGAGAGTTCTTACAACAGGTCCAACCAAAGCAAGACAGCCACAATGAATTTGTAAGGGAGTTTTGGGAAGAAACCTTTAACTGTTACCTGGAAGACAGCCCACGACTGCAAGAAAGTGAGAATGGCAGTGCTAGTTTCAGGCCTTTGTGTACTGGTGAGGAAGACATCACGAGTGTTGAGACCCCATACCTGGACCACACACATCTTCGTATCTCCTATAACGTGTATGTTGCAGTTTATTCCATTGCACAGGCCCTGCAGGACATACTCACCTGCACGCCTGGACATGGACTTTTTGCCAACAATTCCTGTGCAGATATAAAGAAAATGGAAGCATGGCAGGTAAAATGTTGCTCATTTACCCCAAACCAAAGCGCTTAAATACCTAATCGTTTACAATTTTTAATTATTCAAATATGTGGCTCTGCTCCACAGGTCCTGAAGCAGCTCAGACATTTGAACTACACCAACAGTATGGGGGAAAAGATGCACTTTGATGAGAACGCAGACATGACAGCAAACTACACCATTATAAACTGGCACAGGTCTGCTGCAGATGGCTCAGTGCTGTTTGAGGAAGTCGGATACTACAATATGCACGCAAAGAGAGGAGCCAAACTGTTCATTGACAAGACAAAGATTCTGTGGAATGGATACAGTTCTGAGGTCAGTCAAACGGTTCTGTGGAGGATGCTCCCATTGATGTATTCTATTTGTTTCTATTTGTTTCCTGACATTTGGTGTATTTTTCATCTGGCATTATCTATCTTATTCTTCTTGAGGAAAAGCATTGAAATCTGATCAAAAAGAGCTGCTCAGTGGCAACGGGGGGGTTGTTTACTTAGGGGCAGTGAAACCAGTTAATAAATACAATACTGACATCCTGAATTATCACATTATAAAACTGTTATGTTAAATATTAGAGCAAATAATTGCTTATACACACACCCAGCAGATTAGAGCAACATTAGCATTTATTTGGGATCAAGAAAGTTCAATATTGACTTTACTTTCAGGACTCCACCAACTCCTGGAAAAGATCTAAGTTGATAAGAGTGTTGAGAATGAACCGAACAGTAAATCTGTGGGCCGAATAAAACAAAAAATTGAGATGAAAGAAACTAAAACACTTTGATAGAGCTGAGAGGAATGGCAGGGTTGAGTTTTCATTATCTATGGGGTTGGCACTGTGAGTGATGCTTTCAAATTTGACCTATTGTTCATATAAAAAAATGATTTGTGCAGATTAAAATTGATTTTGGAAGATCTTAAGAAAATGTCAGGAATCAATAAAAGGTCCAAGAGATTTCAATCTTTTTGAAACACATCCCACAACATGTGAAGAAACTTTGCTTCACTGCAACCAAAGGTCAAAGTCTGACATTTGTCAAAATGTGCATAGTCAGTGTACTCCAAAAACTCCTAAAGGATTTGTTGGAATGCTGCCATTCACAGATTGTTTCGACTCTTGAGGTGAAATGTCTTAACTTTCCAAATGTGTGATCAAACTTCATAAAAATATCAGGAACCATTATTTGATTGCAGCAACTGCATTTATTCTCATAGATGTTATGTTTAGCCTGTGGAAACAAAAGACACACAGTTCAGGAGAAGCCCTGGTAGTCTTGGGGTTTAAGGTGCTGACTAAAACCAACGTCTTATTCCTCATGTAACCTTTCTGCATGTTCCTCTCCTCTAGGTGCCATTCTCTAACTGCAGTGAGGACTGTGAACCAGGTACAAGGAAGGGAATCATAGACAGTATGCCAACATGCTGCTTTGAATGCACCGAGTGCTCAGATGGAGAGTACAGTAATCACAAAGGTACTGAGATGCCAAACATTCACAACCTGCTGTCTAATGCTACACCTGGCCTGCAGTTCTAACGCCTCTGATTTTTATGTATGCAGATGCCAGCGTTTGCGCCAAGTGTCCAAATAACTCTTGGTCCAACGGGAACCACACATTCTGCTTCCTGAAGGAAATCGAGTTTCTCTCCTGGACAGAACCGTTCGGCATAGCTTTGACCATATGCGCAGTGCTGGGTGTCATATTGACAGCCTTTGTGATGGGAGTCTTTGTCAGATTTCGCAACACCCCGATAGTGAAGGCCACAAACAGAGAGCTGTCCTACGTCCTCCTCTTCTCACTTATCTGTTGCTTCTCCAGCTCGCTCATCTTCATCGGAGAGCCACAGGATTGGACGTGCCGTTTACGACAACCCGCCTTTGGGATCAGCTTTGTTCTCTGTATCTCCTGCATCCTCGTGAAAACTAACCGAGTACTTTTAGTATTTGAAGCCAAGATCCCCACAAGTCTCCATCGTAAATGGTGGGGATTAAACCTGCAGTTTCTGTTGGTGTTTCTGTGCACATTTGTACAAGTCATGATATGTGTGGTCTGGCTTTACAACGCCCCTCCTTCCAGCTACAGGAATCACGACATTGATGAGATCATTTTTATCACCTGCAACGAGGGCTCTGTGATGGCTCTTGGGTTTCTTATTGGCTACACATGCCTCCTGGCAGCTATATGTTTCTTCTTTGCTTTTAAATCACGTAAACTCCCAGAAAACTTTACAGAGGCCAAGTTCATCACTTTCAGCATGCTGATATTCTTCATAGTTTGGATCTCTTTTATCCCTGCATACTTCAGTACTTACGGCAAGTTTGTTTCAGCTGTGGAGGTCATTGCCATACTGGCATCCAGCTTTGGGATGCTGGCCTGCATCTTCTTCAATAAGGTCTACATCATCCTCTTCAAACCCTCCAGGAACACCATAGAGGAAGTCCGATGCAGCACCGCGGCCCACGCTTTCAAAGTGGCGGCCAAAGCTACGCTAAAACATAACACAGCCACGAGAAAAAAGTCCAGCAGCATTGGTGGATCTTCTGCCTCATCTCCGTCCTCATCCATCAGCCTCAAGACCAACGGCAACGACTGCGATCCGACGTCAGGAAAGCATAAGCCAAGGGTGAGCTTTGGCAGTGGAACAGTTACTCTGTCTTTGAGCTTTGAGGAGTCGAGGAGGAGTTCTCTGATGTGATCACAATGTGCGTGTTCACCTTCATCAGTCCCATTTATGTGGTTGATTTCGGACTTTATTTTGAAATTCATTGACACGTAGACCTTCAACTTCCCATTTTCATTTCGTTTTGTCAGAAAGGTGACATTTCACAGGAGAAAAACAGTTCAACTAATACACTGTATTATAAGTGAATCATGGGACTCTTATTACTTTCAGCATAACTCTGATGTATACTGTAAACAAAAAAAGATTTTGTACAATTAAAAACATTATATTAGATCCTTAAATTGTTGTTTTTTTTCTTTGGAGACACTGCATCTATCTATCTATCTATCTATCTATCTATCTATCTATCTATCTATCTATCTATCTATCTATCTATCTATCTATCTATCTATCTATCTATTCGAATCTGACAATGTCACTGACTTTCAGTCGATGTTCAACTCAAAGGCCTGAGTGGAAGCTTGGAACAGCATTTAACCAGAGGACTACTGGCTCTTTAATTAGATAAGCGAGACCGGAGGATGCATGAGTCACACTGTAAATATACAATTACAGGATGTCGACAAAACGTTCCATACTTAGTGATTATGTTCTATTATGGTCAATCACGAGACAACAAAAGAAACGCAAGTATAGCCCTCTGGCGTGGCTCTGCCAATTCCTTTAGATAATCCTTTACTGATCCCACAAAGGGGGAGCAGCAGTGAATAAGTACAGATAAATAGATTAAGTAAAAGAAAATAAATAACTAAAAGTATATAATAAGAAGAGAAAAAATAGAAACTATGCAAGAGTACTAGACACATTGTGTGATTAGTAGCAGCAAAGTAAAGCATACTGTACATAAGAGTACCGTCAGCTGTAACAGTGAACACCTGAATATCATATAATATGATTATTTAATTAGTCGAGATATAATGTAGTACATACTGGCTGGTTCATGTGATGACAGTCTGTGGTCCAGTGGGCACAAATGAGCACCTGACGCCCTCTGAATTGCATCTAGGGGGGATGATCAGTGGCTGAATGAGCTGCCCAACTGCCACAGCTCATCATGGAGAGGTGAGAGGGATTACACAGGATGGCTTTGATCTTGTCCTTCTTCCTTCTCGCTGCCACTGACTCCAGGCTGTCCAGTCCCAGCCCAACCACAGAGTCTGCTGGCCTCGTCAGCCTTCGTGCCACCACCCCAGCACACCACAGCAAAGAGCAGAGCACCATCTAGATCTGCACGACCCTGCTGCACAAATATTATACGATATATGAATCCACCCTCGCCACAAGCATCACTGGTGACATCGCAGTACTAAAGTACTAAACCCCGCTCATATCAAGTGTGTTCCCTCCCAAATGCTCTCTTTAGTAATATTTAATATAATTTAAAAAGGTTTTTTTTGTAATGATGTTGCCCTGCAGTCGGCTGGCGACCGGCTCAGGGTGTACCATGCCTCTCGCCCGTTGACAGCTGGGATAGGCTCCAGCCCCCCCAACCCCGAAAGGGATACAAGGGGTATAGAAGATGAATGAATGAATGAATGAATGAATGAATGTAATGATATCTTGTATTTTTCTGATTGCCTCCACATAAAGTCTCATTTCTACATTATGTCTAATGTTTAAAAAATACAAATGTTGTACTACAATCATAAAAAAGCTATATTATGGAGCTTGTAAAACTGCAATTACTTGAATCACTTCAAGCATAATCATGTTGTATCAACTATGATAAATACAAGCCAACATGCCAGAAAAAAAACCCCAAAATTTTCTCAGGATAGATCTCAATGATACAAAAACCCTGTTTGAAAGTAATAACACCCCAAAACAACAGATGGAGGTCTACGGGGCATTTTGGTGCAGATCTTGCAGAGAAATTTCTCTCCTTGCAGCTTGCTTATCACAAGTCTCTGACATCTGCAAACAGTGAAGGCCTATCTCACATGTTAATGCCATTCTCGCAATAGGCCTACACTACACAGTCATGTCCTCTTACTCAGTATAGAGAGGAGGGAGGAGCAGCTGTTGAAGTCGCTGTTTTTTGAATCCACACTGTCTGATTGTCAGCTGTGAAGAGACCATTCCTTGCCTTGTCCGTATGGGTGTGTGCACGGGTGTGTGCGTGCGTGCGTGCGTTTCTGTGAGTGTGTGCCTCTATATGTCTCTGTATGTATTTATGGGGGGGGGGGGGCTGGGTTTTCTTCTTTGTTCTTTTTAGCCTCTGTGAGGCACTTTGTGTTGCTTTTAATTATGAAAAGTGCCATATAAATAAAGTTTGATTGATTGATTGATTGATTGATTGATTGATTGATTGATTGATTGATTGATTGATTGATTGATTGATTGATTAGTCTGTAACTCTTTCTTCTTTCTAATGGGAAACTCTCAGCAGTTGAAGAAAGCCATTTAAAAAAAGAAAAAAAGAAAAAGAAAAGTAGGTAAAAAGGCATTTGATGAGTACAAGACCTCCCACATTGCTCCACAGGAGGATGACATGCTGAGACATTCAGAATCATGGCTGACCTGAAGCAGACTGAGGAGCAGCTGGACAGCCACATCCTCTGTTTTTAGGAGGAAAAGACCTTTATCCTCAGAGCCAGTGTAGTCCAGCAGAGAGAGACCAGCATGCTGTCTGTGTCTGATCTGCAGGCGTGAAATGAGACAGACATCGGACCAAATCACCAGAGGGCATTGCATGATGGGAATAACAGATAACAGTAATCTCTGAACTGAGCGAGCTGTCACCAGCAGCGACGAGCATTATTTTGAAAAGAACAAACCGGAAGCACGTATACAAAACATGAGCCATGCTTTGAGCTTCATCAAGCCACCCCAAAAAAGCATAACGACTTCCTGTTTGCTGATGCTGCCTTCAAAACTAAAACTATTTAGGGGCTGCCGAGTGTGAATATCACAGTTTCAGTAGAAGAATAAAATGGGAACAAATACATCTTAAGGTATCTGCTGAACACAGAATACATTTTTGAAGATCACTGGAAGACTATTTTGAGGACTAGCGATACATTATTCATTATAGCTGCCAGCTCAAATGAACGATTTGGCAAAATATTCTCTCACTTATCTCACATATAAACACTTGTGAGCTGATGGGATGATTTTTCTACGGAAAACTATTTTCTCTTAAATACAACTGCTATATGTATACGCGTTTCCCAAAATCTCGACTTTCACCGCGGAAGCTTTTAGTTTGAAATACATCCAGCAGAAATGGTGTGCATTTATACTACCTTGGCACAATGTTATCATTAACTCGGCCAATAACCCGGAATAACGTCAACTTGTGTGAAAGGTTAGGTCCAAACAAGTATTACCTCTCACACCACACAAAGGAAGTACCGTATTTAGTTCAATTGAAAGTCCTAAGTGTGTTATGGCTCCACTGTACGCGACGGTTAAAGCTGTGGTCTAGTTTTACTGTAACGTTGCAGCAGCATCCGCATTCGTCAGCTACCTAACATCGTTCATCGTTGACGTGACATCTTCAGGTAGACAGGACGCAGCTGCAGGCAGTGATCCTGAGCAGAAGGAGCTATCATCGCTGTTCAAGGTAGTGTCCTGCTCGCAATCTTCACACGTGTAACTCTAGATATCATAGTGTTTTTCGAGCTAGCTAGCTTGTTAGCTCGTCACACACAGGGTGACGGTGAAAAAATAGGTTAAAAATGTCAAAGCTTTACTCTTTAATAGTGTCTCCCTCGAGAGAAAACATGATAATTAATAACACATGGATAAAGTAACATCAGCTTCATGTTTGCTTGACGCCTGTTTGTAAAAAGTTAGCAAACGTTAGAATGAACAAACGGATGTAACTGCCTTCACGAGCTAGCAAGCTGAACTGCTTCATTTAAGACCAGATGAAGTTTTATGTTTTGATGGTCACAGTTTCTGTAGTGTGTCAGTATAGTTTGTTATATTAATATATTGTACGTTATTTTGTATTTCTTGAAAACATAAAGCGATTAAGCATCAGAATCAACAGAAAATAAAGGGTATTGTAAATGAATATTCAGTTTTTAAAGTACTGGTCTGACAAAACGGGTCATTGAACATTTACTGGCATACATGAATCGATATTGAATAAAATCACAGGATATTTGCTAAAGGAATAGTACAAGTGAGGCAAAACAGCTGTGTAATGTGATATAAAACCACAGAGAAAAAGAGGGGTGTAAAGTTACTGGGTGTAAAATTACCATTCAGGAAACTTTCAAAAGTGGGTAGCAGAGTAAATGGCTTCAAACACAAAGGGACAAAAAAACGGATGCAGCTTCTTGTTTTCTAAGATAACGTTTCATAGGGTGTTATTTGTTGTGCGAAAAGACGTTTCACTCTAAAACTACAGCTTGTGCCTTTCAGGGAGTCGCTTTACATGAGGTGACGTGGTAATATCACAGTAGTTATGATGCAAACACACCCAGACCTGCCAACAACTTTTCTCTCTTCATCTCTTCACAGTTGTTGGAGAACTCTCGTTTAGGGCCTCACCTCCTGAAACTGGAAATTGAGAGTTCAGCGATGGATTTTCACCAATAAAGATCATATGATCGATATACTGTGTCGTTCAGCAGCACGTTTCACCGTCATGGGAGGATGGATTAGTGAAGCTGTGGCTGACAGTGCTTTGGCTGAAATGTCCCGCATGGAGGAATTATCCTAATCTAAAACTAACAGCATCTACAGTTGCCACTTTTACTTGTTTCACATCAGCACGCTCGCACAGCTATGGGCTTCTGTGCGTCTGTGGGAAGGATTTTGCGGAAAGGAAAGTACTTTGTTCTGGTCCTTCTCTGCCTCTCAGTGCTGGCATGGATTGCAAATTTTTCAGGCGAAATTGCGAAATCTATTCAGGTGTCCTTCAACATGACACAAATTCCTGTCAAAGCAGACAGCCTGAGAGATCACCTCAACCACAGGCTGTCATCCAAGCATGCAACCACTCCACCACCAAAAGTCAAATGTCCTCAGACATCACCATTGCTACGTAAGTATACGTTTGTGCAGGTCAAAGAGGTGACACACCCACTGTGTAGATATTTCTTCGTCTGCTGATGATCACCATCATCACCATCTTTCATCTTGGCTGTTGTTTTTTGTGCTCGGGATTTTCATTTGTATTATTATTGTTTGTATTATTCGTATTTGTAAGTACAACATCTTTTCAAGATGTCTTATATGAACCTACAATTGAGGGATAATCATATGTTTATCAGTTTCATAATCTCAAAATGAAATGCATTTGTTGGTACTACACGTTCCCTGTTCAGTATAGGAACATATAGGGTGCAAAAGATAAAAATTGATATGATTCAGTTGGAAAACCGTTCTAAGTTGTTTACTCAGGAAAGCTCCATTTAATGTGTGAATGTGCTGAATTTTTCTGACTTCTATAGAGGGAGCTATAAAGCTGTCCTTCGAGCCTTCTCTGACACTTAAGGATGTGGAGAATGACAACAAAGGAGTGACTGAAGGCAAGTACGCGCCCACAGACTGCACGGCGAGGCAGAGCGTAGCCATCCTCATCCCTCACCGCAACAGAGAGAAGCACCTCCTCTACTTGCTGCACCACCTGCATCCCTTTCTGCAGAGGCAGCAGATACACTATGGCATTTATGTCATCCAGCAGGTACTGCTCAAACTCGTATGACATTGAAATGCAAAGATTTCCACTCACATTAAAAGTGTGCCTCATATTACAATAATACTATCTGTCAAAATAATTGCAATGTTATTTATTTTATTTATTTATTTTGATATTGTTCAGCCCTTGTATGACCAAATGTGATGCGATGGTACCTGTGGGGCACACCTGGCCAAAAGCAGCAACTTTAAGTGAAGAAATCTGAAAAATTATTACGTAGAGTCAGTGTTCAAATGCAGTAATTTGTTGTAATTCTTTCTAATGACAACATTCAAGCAGGCAAAACATAAATCTTACAAGGAAAACCAAAGGATTGGCTTACTGCTGAGTGTTCTGTTTTTTTCAGCAGTTTTCATATCAGTGCACTCTTACTGGAGACTTCAAAGACTTCATGAAAGTGGTAAATCACAATCAGTGATGCACCAAAACTGCTGAAGCCGCAGCTGAAAACAAAGAGCTAGTGAGGCAAAACATTCGCATGCCAATGGCAAATCATCCGCAACTCAACAATGTTCTATAATTAATGAATAAGTTCTCCCAGAAGAAACGTTTCATATCAGTAACTTAAAGGCAAAATCACTGAACTTTTAAATGGTGTACGAGCACTGGTTTAAATTATTGGCCTGTTACTTGAACGCAGTGTTCTCACTCAGCTACATATTGATCCAGATTAGTTGGTTTTTTCTCTGCCTGTGTATGAAATATTTTATAATATTCTGGTTCTCATGTGGTCCTCTGGTTACAAAGCACTTTAAACTCCCTCAGCTTCTCTTGCTAAGCAGTCTGTTTTCCTGAAATAGCCTGAATGCGATGACACCGCTGTAACAGTGAAATTATTCAATAGCTGGTCTACACAAGTAGCATTAAATCATTTCTCTGAGTTGACTCTGTACGCTGACCCTCTTTGTTTTCCAATAGATGAAGCAGAATGACACGTCAGATACAACAAGAGAGCACAGGCGTTCACACTGAGCTTTAAACATAGTCCTGAAAGGACGATGGCAGATTGTGATGTTTTTATTGTCCTTTTTTTAAAGGCTGGTGATGCAACTTTTAACCGTGCCAAGTTACTGAATATCGGGTATTTGGAGGCACTGAAGGAGTACAGTTGGGAGTGTTTCATCTTGCATGACGTGGACCTGGTTCCTGAAAATGATCACAATTTATATGTCTGTGACAAGCAGCCCAAACACTTAGTGGTTGGCCGAAATGCTACAGGATACAAGTGAGTATGTGACTAAGGAGTAAGTCATGAATCAGTAGTTGAACTTTACATTACCCTTATGAACAAACAGTGCGACATCAATAGAGGTCTGTCTCCTCAAGCCTGATGTTATCCTGAACGCCCTGATATAATTCTTAAACAAAGAGCTGTTATTTGTCTGTATTCTTCCACTCTCAGGCTGCGTTACAAAGGCTACTTCGGAGGAGTCACAGCTATGACCCAAAAGCAGTTTAGCCAAGTGAATGGATTCTCAAACTCTTACTGGGGCTGGGGTGGAGAGGACGATGACCTTCGCATCAGGTGGGCCAGACACAAGTGGAGGCAGAATTTAAGATTATTGGTGTTTCTTTTGATCACGTCTGGAGTGGATGTTGTGTTTTTTTCATTCACTCGCTCACACATGTGGGTCTGCCGTCTTGCGCAGGGTTCAGCTGCAGAAAATGACGATTGTGCGTCCGCCCGCTGATGTAGCTCGTTACACCATGGTGTTCCACAAACGGGACAGTGGCAATGAAGCAAACAAAGGCAGGTCAGTAAATGAAGAGACGGGGATAATATGCCGCAGCGTACTATAGGTCAATTTAAACGTCTGCTCCCTGATCGGTGCTGCAGGTTTCATCTCTTCAATGAACTTTTTTTGTTTTGTTTTTGCTTCCCAGGATGCAGTTGTTAAGGCAAACGCAGCAGGTATGGAGGAAGGACGGACTCAACACCTGCTCATATAAGACTGTGTCCATAGAGAGGCTGCCTCTTTATGTGAACGTCACTGTGGACATCGGTAAGCCATAGAGCTGAGATGTTAGACAGGAAGCCCTGCTCTTAGTAGAAAATCTATGATGGATTTTATACAGCATGTTTCGGTCACTGACTGCAGAGAAGCTACATGTGTACAGAGAACATATTAAGCACACAAAGCGCACATTGTTTTGATCAGTTTACATTTTGAAGTAAAAGTCAGCCGGCAACTTTATCTTGGCACATTTTGGCATATCATGGGGCCTTTATTTCTTTTCATTTGTACCAGTCAGTGTTGTCTCAAAAGTGTAACACATTACTTGTTACATTCATTTGAGAGTAATAGGTTACTTTACAATATTCTGTGTATTATGATATATAATAATATATAATATAATATTCTGTCCACACACACACATTTTTATTATTAATTGACTCTGGTCAAATAAAGAAGTTGGCCTATACATATTCCTGTCAAAACATCCAGCTGCAAGACTTTGAGTTATTTATGCATATGCCTTATTATTTAGCTGTAGGATGTAAGACAGAAACATGTGTATTTTGTGTGCCTTAATGTGAGGTTGTATTGACTTTCTAAAGCCCTCACAGAACCAGGTATTGTCACTTATTTTTGGCTAATTAGACCTTGCCTCAGGACTGTCAGAGAGGTACAGACTTTGATTGATTAACAGCTACATGAAATGCCAAATTTTTGCAAATCGGATCCAAGCCACATTTGTAGGTGGTTTGAGATGCGATTCTTATCAGATTTCCACAGATGGATCTCAGTTCGTACGCTCTGGCCACTCAAATTGGACTTTAGAGTTTGTTCTGTATCACTTGTAACGTGCACATGCAACGGCATCAAATCCAGAGTGACTGAGGATAATACTTGCCGCTACTAGCAGAGCGGAATGGGCGACCACACAAAGAACGAGTCTGCTGCACCGTGACTTGACAGCACGATTGTTTGGAGGGTGAGATAGTGGATCTCTATTTCTTATGCCTCCGCATTGGAAAGCCATGCTGCCAGTGTTCGTGTTGCAGACACCGACAGTCTCCTTTTGAAAAACAAATCTCAAATCTTTGCCTGCAGTCTGAACTGAGATTCATTACTCCTGTTCGAACAGGACAGTTTACACCTTATAACATGAGCAGAGGTCTAATCAGCCAGATAACTGATAACACCTTTGTTGGTGTGCAGAGCCTGTTAAGATGTAGTGCACATTTAAGTTTGATTCAAGGCTGCTTGGATGATTGATTGCTGCATTCAATGACAGAAAGACAAAACGTAACAGCAGCAGAGCCTCGAAATACTATTAGCTTATCACTTCTTCAGAAACTAATGCCTACAACAGCCTGTTATAATATCAGTAAAGATAAAACTAACTAATATGTGAACATATTAATGAAAGCTTAGTAATCCTAATAATGCTAGATAATTGAGGGCTGATCATATCAAGTCATTCAATTGAATTTTTAGAAATTTAGAAAATGGTGATCATTTGTATTGATGGTGGCAAACTGAGCGTCTCTTACATGACACTTATCCTGGCTCTCTCACATGAAACGCAGCCGTATTAATGTGTCATTTAGAACTGTGCATTTCCTGCTTCGATGTGTCAAACTCTGCTGTAAATAAGGCCTTTTACAAAGTTAGTTCTTATTTCTGCTCTTCGCACTTTGAACCTCTGGCTGCTCGAGAATCAATAAATTATTGCTCGTATTTTCAGCTTTACACAAAAGACAGGCTTGGACCAACTGACTTTACTGACAGAACTTAATAACCGTGACCATTTTTGGGAGGATCAATGTTTTTTGTCTTGACAAGTAGATTTGTGAGCCTTAATGATGAAGATTTTTTAAACCGTTTATAGGCCTGACATGCTTGATTTTAAGTAGGGATTAAAGGGTGGTGGATTTTTATTTATTACTTTTTTTATTTGTGTTTCTTGGTGTCTAGGAACTTTTTTTTTTTTTACTCAGCTTTATTGTAAACGAGGTCTTTACCTCAATGCATTTCCCTGTTAAAATAAAGGCTGAAAGAACTTTTAGCATGTTTAAAATTATGATTGTAGTCTTTTGAGACAAATCAGCATCACCTTTTCTGTATCTGAAGACATTTAAGTTTAGAGAAATCTGCATACTTCTCCTTTGATCCATGTTTATCTGATACACTCATATCAAATTTCTTTATTAATTTATATTTTGAAGGTAGTGTAGCTGCAGGTTTAATGCGACTACATGATGTCTGACAGTGTCTGACCAGCAAAACCTGCTTATTTTAAGACTGAGCCATGTTACTCTGCTACAATAACAAACATGGTTGTAGTTTATTTGAGCCACGCCTCATTATAGTCATAACTGTTAGACTGGAGCTTCATAATAACTACATAATGCTCTAAACTTCACACCGCTGCTCTGAACAGCTCTTCATAAGTGCAGTATGCTGTAGCCATTGTGAAGCTCTTGAATGAGAGGATGAGCATTGTTATAGATACACATACAATGTTTTTTTTCTACTGTGGGTTACCAACATTTTACATGTAAAAATATTGTAAGTGAAACAAGATAACCTGCAACGTCTCAAGATTTTCTAAAATGACCATAACCAAAAGATTTGTGATAATCTAGACTTTGTAGTTGCTGAATCATTGTGTAAACTCTAAAGCGATGCCATATTAACTCTTTGAGGATGTCGTTTGGTGGATTCATTTTGAATGTTTGAATGTTGATGTGGGATGATTTGTCATGTTGTGTTCGTGTTGATTGTAGAGCCCACATCATGACAGAGAAGGGGATTATTTTCTCTTTAGAATACATTTTTAATAAACAATATTTTTTCTTATGAATTGTCTCATAGTTTTGTGTGTTCCAGGGCAAAAATCAACAGTGTTGGCACTTCGGTTTGTTGTTTGTTTTATGTGTGTTGATCATGACTGCAAAAGGATCTGACAAGTGGATAAAAATATCAGTGAGAGTCACTCGGAACAAAAACTGCAAGTTGGACAGTTAAGTCCACCTTCTTCCTGTGGATTTAGAATGCCATAATTAATCTACTGTGTTAGGTTACATGCTGTCCCACCAAGCCAGCCTGCAGTGCATGAATCTGACCACAGGGGGAGAGCACAGTGTCCACTGTCCAGCTGAGTGAATTGAGCTCTCTTAACCCTGTGAATTACCAAATGATTGCTTCAATTGCCAGGCAATTTGCAGAGCAGTAGCTTCGATACATTATGACAACAACCTGATTAAGTTAGGTTGAAATGTGGGAAGCTGTCACACAGAACGAGCGTGATCAAAAATAAAAAAAAAGGATTTGAATAGATGATAGATAGTCCTTTAAAAGGCAGTCCATGACACATTGACATCCTAAACATGAACTGGCCAGTGACATACCCCTCATATACTGCTGAGGGCGAGTGAAATCCCCTTTTACAGTTGACCTTTCACTGCTGTCCTCACATTATGGTTCAGTTTTATTTATCTGGAGTCGTACAGTAACCACATTATGTGTAGTGTCACAATGCCAACCCACAAATGTCTCTCCAGATTTAGGCTGGCTGTCAGCGGGTTGGGCATACATTAATGTTGCTGGTTTTCTAAACAGATTAGACCATTAGAAGTTATTTGTTGTGGTAGTTTTTTTTTTTTCTTTCTTTCATTTTTTTTTTTTTTTTTTACACCAGAGTAAAATAAAAAATCATGACAAGTCTTTGAATGTGTAACACCAAAACCAAACACCAGAGTACTCTATCTCGGTGAAACATGAACTTTAAAAGTCATTATCTTCAGTCAGCTTGCATCACTTCTACTCTGTGGCATTTAGCATGAACTAAATTTTGCTGCAGATCTACTGAGGACATGAACTGAAAGTTAGAACAAGAATATTATTCACATAAAATGACATGTCTTCTCAGCACAGACCCTTTTTTTTTCTACCAGCGCAGAGAAAGAGCGGGATATCTGAGGCTTTGTATGGACAATATGATGTCATCTCCTCTTCCTATGGCACAGAAAGAAGGCTTTGTCTTGTGGAGGCCAGGCCTGGTCATGTAGCTCACATGTGACATTCAGACTTCAGCACAAAAATATCAACTCTGTAAGTCAGAACACTGCGATCCACTCGACAAACCAGTCCATTCAGATGCGTTTAAAGAATGCCTGTGGTGCCTACAATGTGAACTGTTCCTGCTTCTAAATATAGTAACGCTTCTACAAGTGTAAGAATTCATTAGTATCTTTATTTGCAGCATTCATGGGAGCAATCATTTATGGAAAAACGCCTCATCAATGAAATCTGGATTTTATATTTTAGTGTGCTTTCACTAAAATATAAAATCCAGATTTCATTGATATTTCCGAATGTTTTGGCTGAATTTGACACATTCATACAAAATATTTAACTACTAGATGGAAAGTAGGCCACGTTTTAATTGATTAATTGACAATGTGAACTGATTTCTTTGCGGGCAACCCCTCTTCAGCAGGAAGATCCAGGGTCCTCTCTGTGTCTGAGTCTGAGCAAGTTTCCTCTGGATGCTCCACTTTTCTCCCACAGATCAAAGTCATGCAGGTCAGGCGAACTGAGCCCTCCACAGAGCCTGCAGATGGGAATGTTTGTGTGTGTGTGTGTGTGTGTGTGTGTGTGTGTGGGTGTGTGTGTGTGTGTGTGTGTGTGTTTGTTTTATCAGTTACGTTTCCTCTGGGACATTGCATGCTGGGATAGGCTCCCCCAGTATATTGAAATGGAATAAGAAGGCAATAATCTGCAAACAGAAAAAAAGTTTTCAAGAAGAAAACATGCAAAAAGAAAAAAAAAACCCCACAGTAATAACTGGAATATTTAACTAACGTACTTAAAGCTGCTATAATAAAAATCTTTATATGAACAAAGGATCGCATGACTGCTTGCAGTTGACTTTTTTCCAGCTTGCAACTTAACCGTTTTGGTTCACTCTCACAGTGCTCATCAGTTTTTTTTGGCTGCAACAAGCAGCTGCATTTAACAGAAAATCATTGAAAAACAGTGTTGGCTGCTGAACATAATAGAGCATTAGCAGCTAAAGATGTAGATATCTCCCTCAGGAGCTGGCGGAGACCAAAAACCGAGCTAAAAGGAGAGTTAATATTGGACTTACATTCTTCAGGTGGACAAAAACACGACTCCAAATGAATGATAATGTGGCTCTATATTTGCTGGATGTGTGCATTTGCAACCAAGTTTGTCATATTAGCTTAAAAGGTGATAATTTGTCAGTGCTGTTTTCATAGCTTGCTACCACTGCACCCAAGTGGGTTAAGGTGAAAAAAAAAAAAAAGCAGATTATAGCTATAACTATTTTAGATTTGCGAGCATTTTCAGCGCATATATATTGTTTGCTAAGCATCTGAGTTTGTGTGTAATGGAATAAAATGTTGGTGACACGGTATTGGCTAAATTTCACATAATATACACTGACTGTAATTTATCACAAGCTAGCTGAGAGGTTTGCAAGGACATTTCTTATGATGGAAGTCTGAGATCAGAAGTATGAAAAGCACTGGCACCTTCTCACGTCTTCAGTGGTAACAAAATATTTTGGCCTGTGGCGAACGTTTAGTTGAGCTTAGAAAGACTAGACAGGGTTTTTGTAATCAGTGTGACTTTATGTCAAAAGTTGTCAAACGTTTGCAGCAGACATGTAAGACTAGTTGGACAAGCTGTTTGCTTCAGGTCTTGTGTCAAATTTGAATGTGATGTCTCCAGTAAATCACAGCAGTCAGTGTTGAAATATTTCCTTAGGGAAAGTTCAGTGTTTTACAGCTGTAAAATTTCAAACCTCAATTTATGTAATTTGGGTTTTAGGATCTGTAATTTTCCGTGTGAAACTGTTAAAAGGATAAAAATATGAGGACCATATCATCACGACCTGGGAGGTTTTTCGTGATCGTTCTCAGGGAAGGCAGGGATGTAACTGGATCACATTTGCTCAAGACAGGAAGTCGCAAAGATACATGGGATGAAAACATGGTCTGCTTTACAATTAACATCAACGCCAAACATTTAATACAGTCATTGATTATATGTTCGCCATGAAGCTGCAGTTCAGTTTGAAAAAGTAAAACATGAAACAAATAGCTGTTAGTAACGAGAACCATGTGTGTCGTCCATCTCCTCACCCCAACCCCCCTCAGTCTCCCCCCATTTCCCATCTGTGCCCTTCAGGCCCTCACTCCAGTCACCTCCCACTTCCCTCTTCCTTCAGAACGCGTCTGTTTTTGTTTTCGAGCCCGGGCTCCTTGCACAGGAAACTGTATACATTGGGAGCATTCAGGAAGGCAGAGAGCAGCTTTCCCGTTAGCTCCAAGTTTGGGCACATGAAAAAAAAAACTGGATAAAAGAGGTCAGTAATTCCTAAACCAGGAGAGAAACAGAAGTCAGCTGTTCTCCTCCCCTCACTTCACTTCCCTCCCCTTTACACAGACTCAACATTTCAAAAATCCCTGCCACACCACTGCCACGAGTTCATCTCTAAACATAGATTATTTGACAAATCTTAAAGCGGAAATCAGATTCAAAATAAAAGTTGAGGGCTTTGGCCTCTCTTGATAGATGAGTGCTTTCTCAGCTCCAGAGAAGCCAGTGAAAAGGGGAGACTGTGTGGAATGAAGGAAAAGAGGAGGAGATAAAAAAGGAGCAGAGAGAGACTGGCTGGGGGTAAAAAAACAACAGGAAACCGACCGATTCTAATGCTGTTTCTGCAAATCTTTCAGAGATAAAGCAGCCGCCTGCCACAACCCGGCGACGCCGCACTCACACCATGTCTTTTCTTTGATCGCCACCTGAAGTAATGACAATTTAAAGGACTTAAACTTCAAAATGTGACGTCACTTCTGCTCTCAGCCTCCTACAGTGTGGTTTGTCAGAATGCGAGCGGATGCAGACTTTTGGGAGCTGATTGCTGGGATTTCTATGTGGCTGCTTTTTTGACCTTCAAACTCAACCTTTGTCGAGGGGTCATATGGATCGATCGCCGCGCTTCCAAGGATCTGTTTGTTTGAATCATCTGGACGACTAACTGGAGCCACATGAAGAATAAAGGGACTAAACAGAAGACCAAAAAGAAAGGAAGTGAAAATGCGTTCGGCTGTGACCTGATAGAACATCTCCAGAATTCAGGACAAGATGGTAAATGTTTCATTTCATTCCTTGAAATCTAACACTCCTTTACAAGCATCCTTTACAAGCTGCCATTAAACTACACACTATTTCTTTCACCAGTTGTTTGACTCACATAGAGGATAACATTTCTACTGAAAACTGAGCTTTATTAGTCTTTTCCTTTATCATTATTATAGCTATCATAACCTTTTAAATACACATTATGTGGTGGAATTAAAACAAAAAAGACAAAAGTGTCCTTATGTAAAAAATACAGGCTTTGTTCCAAGTTTGTCAGACATATGGATTGTAGGTACACACATGTTTTACATTTAGTAAGGCCAATCAGTCACCCATTGGATATTTTAATGGTCATTTGTGACTCTGGGTGTGGCTCTTACATTTTTCATGTCAATTTCCTACAGTGACTATAGCTCCTATGACGAGCTCTGTGTCTGACAAAAGACTGGGCGGTGCTGCTGCCTATGGATGAGAGAAAGTAATGAGCCAAGGGCAGAAAAGAATAGAAACAAAATGTATCATCAAATATGTGGTCAGGTTGGTCGAGAGGGTTCTGTTCTTTTATCCCTGTGGGCCATTTCTTTCCTTTCATCCTATGCCTTGTTCTTTTCTCACAACCATCATCTGTGAGTTTATTTTTGGGATCACCGTGATGCGTCCAAAAAGAAAAAAAAAAAAAGAGAGAGAGAACAGAAGTCTCCCACGTGCAGAGGCCCATGAATAGCCGTGTTGAGGATAACTTTAAGGAAGACCTGTAAGAGTGGACTCTCTGTAAGGCGGGGCAGTCAGGGCAGGAAGTGAGGGAGGAGGTTTGGGTCGTACCCCCTCCATCATGGATGTCCAGCAGACATATTGTGTTTTTATCACTGAATACCACTGGAAGCTACTGGCTTATTTTGAAATGTATGTTAGCACGGTATGCCCATATGGCCCCTGTGCAGAAAAGCCAGCACAATGTTATGTTCTGATTTTTTTTAATCCTACTTGCACAAAGGACAACAATGCAAAGTTGCATGCTGGTACACCCACAATCAAACTCTCCAAATCTGCAGACACCCAAACATGTGTCCTCTGGAAGAGGGAAGCGCTGGAAATACACACACTTAATCTTTTTACTTGTCCAATTTTATAGCTAGGTTTTGTCAATCTTGCCCCAAACCTTTAAAGACAGCCTGTTACCATAAAACACGTTTGTAAAGCCTGACAACAGGAGAGAGACTGCAGGCCTGTTGAGGATTGTAGCAAAGCCAACCACTGGGCTGCAGCAGTTTCAGCGTTTAATGGAACGTTTAACATTATTGTAAAAACAAATAAGTTGCATCTGTTGACTGCGCTGAGGCTGAGTCACACTGTAACTTGAAATCTTCCTCACCACACATCATGCATGAGTTGAATTTCATGTGTTTTCATGAAGCATCTAAAAATTTGTCAAACTGTACTTCGCTGCCAGTCTACAAGCAGCAGAAATCTTCCCTCAGCACAGAGTGAGAGGCACTAAGTGAAGGCTGCAGAGTTGTTCATCATCCAGCATTTGACCACAGGCATGTCACTGAAAGTCCAATTAAGTCAAATAGATGAGAATGTAAATAGCAGATTCTCTGTGTCTGCTGTGATTACCGAGAAATGAATCATGACTGAGATTATTCTTCCATTTTGAAGAGGAAGAATTTTGTTTGCATGATCATCAGTTTTGTACTTAACACCAAGAGACGTGGAGCTAACTCACAAACTACCAACAGACCAATAAAGTATTAGGAAATCATGAAATAAAATGAATGTTTATTCATGCAAACAAAATGTTTTGAAATGTAAGGCAGCATATGGAACTGACAGTCTCAAAAAAAAACTTTTATTAGTATTTTTTCATCCGTGAAAGACAATTATGTCACATTAACTACTGATTTTCATGCGTGAATATATCTTCTTTAGTGCTGCACTGACACATAATTACTATAATACTTAATATCATGCACTGATTAGAGGTGTAAAGTCAATTTGCTGGTCCATGTGAGACACTACAAAAAGCTATGGGATCCAACTGAGAGTAATTCTTTGTATCTGAAAAAAGTCGCACTCTTCTTTAATGTTAATTGTCTGTGTTAAAAAGAAATGCAGTCAAAAATACAACACATTGTCAGCTTTTTCCAAGTATGCTGATTTGCAATGAGTTTTCAGTATTAACTAAAGGGAAGACGCAGTCGGAGTATGTGATTTAGCCCTAAAGCCACAATAAAATCAGATTTTTTTCAACTCCTGTAGCCAAACATGGTTGTATACAGAAGGTGATGTACTGTAGTTCGGAAAGCTGTGCACTGTGGGTCAGTGGTAACATTTCAAAAGCCATTTTCTATTAGAGGAAATGTCGTAAGTAATACCAGCTACAAGGACTGGGTGTGTCAACCTTCCTCTGAAACAAACAAACCATTTTTAACTTCCTGTCAAAGTCCACCTACAATCAGCGGCCCTGAGGAATAGAACACAGACATGGTGGAACAAACCCTATACGTACCATGAAGTCAACCTCGTGTGCATTGTTACTGCTCAAACATCACATTTACATTTGTTTCCTTCTCCTGCCTTTAAGAGTGTCCAGTTTGGAAGAGCTGAAACTGCAGAGAGACGTTTCTTTAATGTGACTAACACAATTTCGTAACATCAGTTCCTCAGGTTCTGAAGAAGTGTGCGGAGTTTATCGAGGAGCATGGGATTGTGGACGGGATCTACAGACTGTCGGGGGTCACCTCGAATATCCAGCGTCTCAGGTGCTCATGCAGCATGTTTCATGTACAGTAATGCTTTTAATGCAGGTGGTAAATTACATGATTGCATTCAAAAGCACAAGCATTTAAAATTGGGTGTGCACTGTATGTATGAACTTTGTTGACATGCTCTAAAATTACGGTGCGTACTTCCTGTTTCGATCAGCTGCAATTGTTCAGTAAGAACTGATGCTATGTTAATTAAAATATTATCTCATCATGCCCATAAAATTAGGTTAATGTTAGTCCAGCTCATTTTTTCCCAGATAAATAGTCATTATTATATTTCATTTGAGTTATATTGTTTTCTCAGGCTAGAATTGAGCTTGTTTAGCATATTCTCTTCTTACCATAGCATGAGTCACCTGGACGGACTGCAATCTAACAAGCCTCAAGCTGCATATTTAATATGGGTGTTTGACAATTAAAGCATTCAGCTAAGTGTTTGTGTGTGTGTGTGTGTGTGTGTGTGTGTAGGCAGGAATTCAGCTCTGAGGCGTGCCCTGACCTTACAAAGGAAGTGTACCTACAGGACATCCACTGTGTGGGTTCCTTATGTAAGCTGTACTTCAGGGAGCTACCCAATCCTCTGCTCACATATGAGCTGTACAGCAAATTCACTGTGAGTACATTCAAATCACGTTCACAGCTTTGATTAAGTGGAAAACAAAACCCTGTGACGCCTGGAAGAGGTCTGACAGCGGATTTATTCTAAATTTATGCTTTGCAAACACTAATTAGTAACAGGCAGAATGGCAACACCAGACGCAGTATTTATTCCACATGTTCTCTCAGTATATTTGTGCCAGCCCCATATAGATCTTATTTATTATCACGTGTCATAAGTGTGACCTCATCTCTGTGCCTCACTATTGATCAGCTGTTTCCATCACATCCCTGGTGAATACAGAACCGTTAGTTCTGAATTACATAATGACACAGAAACATCCATTTCAACCTCAGTATGATTTATTGTCATTATCATCTTTGTTGTTAAAAGTAGCGTCTGCTGCCTTCTAATCATAAAAAGATGGCCCTGAATGTATTGTATGACAGAACTGATTGCCACACTGTAAAGATGAAAACATTTTGTCCCTGGACCTTTTTGATCACAGGGGGTGTTTAAGAGTTTTAATGAGGCAAGAGCAAAAGCATTAAAAGCACAGTGAGATCCTCAAAATCGGTTCAAAATTTAACTGCCGACCTGTGCGGATAAAACTGGGGTGACGTGATCTCGACATTTAGGAGCACAGAGAAGCTTTGTTGCGCCATTTTCTGGCTGAACTGCCGATGTGAAAGAGAGTTTAAGAGCTGGAGGGAAGGGAACAGGACTACCATGCTGTAAGACCTGGTTCAGTTTCTGTGGAGCTTTCTGTGTACCTTGACGGCCAATTTGCATACCTTGGCATTCACACGCTGCTTGTGCCTGAAAGCTCCACGACTCCACTGTTTTAGGAAAAATCTGCTCTCAAATGGCATAATATGAAAAAATGAATAAATAAAAATCATCCAGTTTCCCTGTTGTAGAACTTCATCGCGAATTGGAAAGAATTATCTCACAACATGAGCATTTAGCCGCCTCCAGTGAGTGCTTGATGTTGTGTGCATTATTAACTAAAAAACTGTTAATTTTCACACCTCTTATAATGTAACATGTCATTCTGAAGTAAACCTTTGGCCATCAGACATAAAGGCACAAGCCTGAGTAAGAGCACACTTAAAGAAGAACGTATGTGTGACCCATGACTAACAAATACAGCAAATGTGCTCAGCTGTTCAGGCCTCAGTCACATGACCACACACACACACTACAGCATTTCAGTTTATATTCGTGCAGCAGGGATGGTTTTGCAGGCCAGGAAGTCTGCAGGTGTATGCAGTAGGAGCATAGCCTTACCCTACAGTTTGTCAACACATTGATCCTGTTTGCTGGCATTCAAATTAAAGATCATTAGACATCATTTCAAGAGAGTAGCAGAGACCACAAGCATGAGAATTCATATTTGGGGGTTGAGTAGCTATTGGAAGTCAAGTCCAATTTAGAAATTATACAGTTTTCTAAACCATAAACATGTGCTGAAAGTAAATAAACGCGATGCTGGTGAGGCACGAGCAACGAAATCCTTTACTTTTACCGATTCTAGATTCTTTTGACATAGACGTCTGTCTGTTTTACATGCAGGAAGTGGTCACAGTGCGGGGGGATCACGAGAGACTCTTACATATTCAGAGGGTCATCAAGGAGCTGCCAACCCCTCACTTCAGGTGAACATCAGCCCTTTTCACAGTAGTAAAGACTACTGGACAACTGACAGTCCCGTTTTATGAATGATGTAATAAATGTGTTTGTCGACTCCCCTCAGGACTCTGGAGTACCTCACTAAGCACTTGGCCCACCTTGCCACCTTAAGCACCCAGACAAACATGCACACACGAAACCTGGCTCTGGTTTGGGCTCCAAATCTATTACGGTGAGTTCATCCTCACAGATGTGCTTGAAACCCTTGATTCATCACTTGTGATGTGGAAGGAAATGCGTGAATTTCTGTACTAGCAGCTTTGGGACAGTATGCACAAATCCATTTTTTTCTTCACTTCAAAGGATTTCAACATTTCTGATTTTCATTTGTTAACTTCTCAGATCTAAAGACATCGAGGCATCATCAGGTAATGGGGACATGGCTTTCCAGGAGGTGCGGATACAACAGTCAGTGGTTGAATTTATTCTAAACCACACGGAGCAGATCTTCAGCGGCGACTCTGTGCAGATCAAACCCAAAGAAGGTATGACATTAACAAGGAAACGCACAAACAGCTTCTTTTGTTGAGAGATGGTTTGGGCTAAAAGATTTGCTAATTCGTCATTGAAAAACTGACTTATCTTTCTTCTCCAGGACCGAGTTTGATGTGTGGGGAGAAGTACGCCACACTCCCAATCAGTGGTCAGAGTGGGCCAATGAAACTGATGAGCCTGGAAGAAGCCCAGGCCCGCTCCTTAGGTCCAAACCACCCTGTGCACAGAGAACGTCAGCGGGAGAACAGCTTGCCTGATACCAGCACTGCCACTCTCTACCACACCGTCATAGACATATCAGACAGCAAGTATGACAGATCTGAGTTCAATCTCAAGTATAATTTAAAAAGAGTCTGTGTTTGATGCACAATCACTGTATTTACTGTGCATTTATAACACTCAGAACAAGATTTGTGGGACAGCACTGGGTTTAACAATATCTGTTTATCTGTTAGGAGAAAGTTTTCTGGGAAATCGAAGAAATGGAAGTCCATCTTCAACTTGGGACGCTCTGTGGACTCGAAGGGAAAACTAAGCCGGAACGGCAGCGTGTTCATAAGAGCCCCCGGGATGACAGGTAGAGTGTAACACATTTAAAGGAAAGGTCACTTCACTCAGTGTCAACATGAAAAACTCACTTCACAGGCCAAACACCACAGAGACTGACTTGACAGATGTTGCCAGATGAATCTAAAAAGTACACACATACTTATTGGTCAAGGTTTTCTTGCTTTTGTTCTTTTGTGTCACTTATTCAGGTTTGTTAAAAAAAAAAAAAAACACAAAAATGTTTAAATTAAACAATTTGTGAGGTAAAAATCACTTTCTGTTTGAAGAAAGAATTTTTTAGCTTTGATCTGTGTTTTTTTAATTTTCCAGATACTGAAAAATGTTCTGTCAAACTGTCATAATTTTGTTTTGTTTTCTACAGAAAAGGCAGCTCTTCGTCCATCCAGGAGCATGGAGTCCTTGTGCTCCTTACCAACAGGTGAGGCTAAGACCTACATATATAAATTTAATATATTAATTTGTAAGATATGGCCAGAACTTTAGTTTAGTTCCTGTCACCTCTTGTAGCTCACTAGCTAACAGCAGCTGGTAGTGACAGCCAAAGGTAACAACAGACAGTGTAGAGAGCAGCAGTTAGCGGTTATTCTAGTGATATGCTGCTGCTATTTGTTTAGAGCAACCTTCAACAGGTGGCCGATTCTTACACTTTGCACCTTTAAACATGGAGCAAAATGAGGGTGATTTACGAGCTACAAACTTTATCATTGCCCCCTTATAAGATGGTGTTGTGGCATCGATTAAAGTTAACTAATATTCTCTTCTGTTATTGTTGCTGTACAGATGATGACGGAACAGGAAACAGCAGTCCCGCTGGTGGCATTTTTGTTCCAGATGTAAAATCCAGAACGCTGGGATCTGACTCGCTCTATGACCTCAGTGAACATGACCAAAACTGGGAGTTTAAAGGGAGCAAATCTGGCGGGGCAACAGGTGGCTGGAGCTCTAGCATGAACCAAAAGGGGTCAGCAGGTGCGTCTGTGCCCCCTCAGAAAACGCTGCCAGAGCAGCTGAAGGTGTTCAAAGGTGATGACCTCAGTGGCTACAAGCCCACCTCTCCAAAAAACAGGAGGATGCTGTACTCGGGCTCCTCCCACAACAGCTCCTCTCGGCCCTCCTTCCCAGGAAGTCTCTTCCCGCTGGAGTCCTCGCCAAGGCATCAGCGCAGAGCCGTCAACATATCTGAGCCTTTTGCTGTGTCTGTACCCCTGCGCGTATCAGCCGTTATCAGCTCCAACAGCACGCCATGCAGGGGGCACGCCAAGGACAAAGCAGCCACTCTGAAACCCTGCAAAGAGAGCTCAGAAGGGAGCAGCGGCAGTGCAAAGAGCAGCACTTTCCGCCAACTGGAACCCAAGATGCAGGAAGGAACAGACAAGAAAAACACAGAGCAGCTGACCTCCAGAGTCCCGCCAGAGGGTGAGAACATCTTAACTACATTTTAAAATGGCTTATTACCTTACATATTAAAGTCTTACATGTGTAACATGATGTGATGGAAACACTTTTGTTTTTTATGTAGATGCAAGCAAAGAAGTGGTGCAAGAAGGTCGAGGCGGGACGAATATTTCTGAACTGGAAGCGCCGTCCCTTGCAAATGCAAGAGAAGGCAAAGATGCAGCGCCATCTCCTGGGAAAGTACTGCACAATCAGTCCACAGCAAAGCAACTGGTAAACTGCTGTATTATTCAAATTCCTTCAAAGGAATGAATACTGCTCAGATATGTGCAGAATATCTTTGCCTCTAACCAACACAAAGGGATGATTATGTTTGATTGTTTTTGACATGAATGCTGGAATCATTTGGTTATATTTAATCCTTTCTGTTTGTTATTCCTTTATATTTTCTCAGGACAAGCGATCTTCTACTGGGAAAGAGCTGTGGTCTGACCTCTACCAAGAACTGAAGATAACTGAACCTGAAATCGACCTTCTGGACGAGACTTTTAAGCCTGTTTTCGGCTCCAAGAGTACCAGTGAGGTTGCGAAGTTAACGATGGACGTCAAGTCAAAACGAAGCCGCAGCTCTCCATCTCTGTCTTTGTTATTCCGGGAGCAGTCTTTAAATACCTCTCTGAGTGATCATGCAATCGCCACTGGATCAGACTCTGCAAAGAAACAACCCTCAGAGTCAGACATTTTGTTTTCTCTTCACAAAAGCACAGAAAAGTCTGGCCCTGCTGACATGGAGTGTGAGAAAGAGAAGCTTCAAAAAATCACACCCTTAAACAAAGATGACCCAGCTTCCTCCAAACAGTTCCAGCTTCCTTTAAAGAAAACTTGTTCAGATAAAGTTATGAATCCTTTGAAGATAGAGGATTCTTCAACAGCTGAAGGTTTTTCGGGAGCAGATGAAGTTCCTCCAGGGGACACAAAAATGTCCTGTGAAGGAGCAAAGAAGAGTGTGATTCCTGAGGAGGAAGTCATCCAGAGGCTGTCAGTATGTCTGGAGGAGAGACGTCACACCTTGGAGCTGCCACACCTCGACAATGACGACGGATATGGAGGAAACTCAGAGGACCTGGACTTGGTGGAGCCTTGGGAAGATCTTGGCACCACCAAGCAGTGGGTTACAAGTCCTCTCCACTCACCTGACGTGGAGGAGCTGTTCAACCAGCTGTCACCCTTCTGCTCTCGTGGGGAAACTCAGAGCTTCGAGGAGGGAAAGATTTCATCTCCTTTGCTCGATAATAACAAACAATCTCTCATTAAGAGCACTGAACACCTCTCAGGAAACATTCCCCAGACTACCAGCAGCAAACCAGAAACTAAATGGACGCATTTGCCGTCAGTACCTACACGGGTCAGTGTGAACAGCAATAACGCAACGCAACCTCACACAGGAAAGTGGAACACAGCAAAGCAGAAGAATACAGCGTCATCTCAGAGGTTTTACAGACAGATGTCTTATGAGGCAGCTGCTTCAGAGAAAAGAGAGGAAAATTACTTTTCAAAACACAGGCCATACTCACTGAACTTAGACCTGGGGCCTCGATGCATCAGAGACATTTCTAATCAGCAGAACCGAAATTCATCAGAGTTTTCCTCTTGCCAAAGAGGACTGCTGACCTCATCTGGGCCTGCAAACAACGGGCTGCCCTCAGAGCTAGAGTTGTTTCTGAGCGATCGGCAGGCGCCTCTACGGCGAAATTCAGCCCCAGTCAGTGTGTCATCGGTGCGGACAGCCTTCATGATAAAGACATGCCAGGCCAAAGCTGTGCCCGTCGTCCCTCCCAAGGTGCAGTACAGCCAGATACCTCAATCTAGGCACGAGAATGACTGTGACGCAGTGAAGGAACAAGAAAAGGAATATCCTAAAATGAACGCAGAGAAAAGCAACGCCGCACCTCCTTCGGGGATGTCAGATCTAAAGGAGGAGCTGGAGAATAAAGAACCTGCACCCAAACACCAAAAACACCCAAATGTTGAAAAATGTGCCGAGTCTGCGAAGACCACGTCTACTCCAGAGCTGCCAGTCATCACAAGGAGACACGCGCCGAGTCTGGAAGTGTTTGTAGACTGTCCCAGACCTAACAGAGGGAACCTCCTACAAAGACCCTCCTTTAGGAACAGGCAGAGGCCACAGAGTCTCATCCTGCTCAGCCCTCCTTTTCCCATCATGGACTACCCGCCGCCAGGAGACGATGGCAAGCTCCTCTCCTCCATCAAGAGCCTGAACGACACGTCAGCAGTGAACGTCTTTTCTAAAGAGATGGCGGAGAATTTCAGGACGGCGGAGGGGATCACTCTTCAAAACAAAATGACGATTCCGAAAAGTGGACAGAGACTGGAAACGTCAACCAGCTGCTTCTACCAGCCGCAGAGGAGGTCGATGATATTTGACAGCAGGAACCACAGGCAGATTGAGTGACTGCAGCTACAGTCACGGACTGAGACTGTCTGCTTGTAAATAGATAAAGTATACACAAAGTCTTCTTGTATTTGAGAAAGAGTTGAGGAAGCCGTGATGTATGTGAAAGCCATTTAAGCTTGACTGAGATCTAGGGCTAATGATTTTCAATTAATCTGCTCATTACTTGCTTGATTTGACAATAAACTGCTTGGCCTGTAAAATATCAGAATAGTACAAATAGATGTTCTCATCAGTTTCCCAGTGGCCAAGCTGATGTCTTCAATAACAGTCCCAAACCCAAAGATATTCAATTTATTATCATGGAAGGCTTAAAAACAGCAAACAGGAACCAGTAACGGTGATTAATTTGCCATCAACCGGCTAATCTATTAATTGACTCATCTTTTCAGCTCTACTGAGATCAATGAAGGAATGAAGGCGAATGAACAATGACAGACATTTAGTTTCATGTCAAGTTATAGTAAATCTGAGATATGGGAGGCTGCCCTGTCACATCCAGTATGGTGCTACGATGTATAACTGCCATGAAAGATTCAGAGCATCAGTCGACCATTTCTTGGAAAAGGTAGCTCAACTCTTATTAGCTTTTTGCACAGTTTTCAGCCACATCTCACTGTCATGGAGATAGCTCATATGCTAACAAGTGGACCTTGAGTTAACTTTTTTTGTCTCCTTCAAAGGGGTTAGCTGTTTGAATATGTTCCCTTTTCATCCTTCCTTTCTAAAATAACTTTCTTCAAGGTTTCATCAGAGAAAACGGTCACGGGAATGTTTTTCAATGTCTCTACAATATTTTTATATACTTCTGCTACTACAGCATAATAAGTTCCCGAAGACCGAGGACAAATTTTAAACAAACAAACACACCCCATGTATGTCAGGGATGTCGTAATATAGTTGGATTATTTGAATTTTATGAACTGTCTACAGCCAGAGTTCAGACTGTATCAGATTATGATCTCCTCACATAAATGTTCATGTCTGTGCTGAATTTATCCTCGAACATTCAGGGCTCTGGATACAGGAAGTGTCCAGTAAAGGTGAGCAAAAACTACGATGCTAAACTGAACAACTGACAATTAAACTGTTAAAACAGTTTAGAAGCCATGAATTTGATTATGTAGATGAAGATGGGTTTATTTATTCCTTTATTAACCGACTCTTGATTCTTAAGAAATATACTGTATGTAGCTATTGGCTCTGTGATAAGCTGATGTCAATGTGAGTTTTTAAACTAATATTTAAAAGAAATTCCCTTTTCTGATTTAAATATATCACAAACTTAATTAATAGTATTTACCTGCAGAAGGACTTTAATTCTTGTGTATCTTTATTTTCTGTGACTGCTTTGTATTTTATGGCCTTTTTTGATTCGTTGCTTGGTTTTTGACTGTAAGAACCAGCATTGTAGAAAACAGTAAAGAGTATCTGATGTTATGAAAAGTAAAGTGGAGGTTGTGTGTGTGCACGCTGACTGTATTTGATGTGTTTGGGCTCTGGTGGTGCTTTGAGTTAAAGTCAGATGATGGTATCTCCAGGTTTTTGTTGTTTTTTTCTCTTTTTTGCATTTTACAAACACGGGATCTGATGTTTTTACTTTCTGTGCTGTTTGTGGGTAAGCGCACATTGAACATAACATAGTTTGGAAGCAGTTAAAGGAGGTCACAGTGTATTTTTTAAAGATGCAGATGTTATTGAGGTGTGGTGCAGTGTTTTTATACTGTAGTTTGGATGGACCGGATGAATGATTACAGCGTTTTATTAAAATGAGAGAGAGATAAGTGTTTTTTTTTTATGTTTTGTAATTTTTGTATACTGATTGATACTGAACATGGCTGACTGGAGCGTCTGTATTCGTAAGAAAACTACCAATTTTGAGATGAGAGTTTTGCCTAAATAATCTGATGATGGCACCTGAAGTAATGTACATAAGACACATGATGAGTTTTGTTACAACAGAAAGTTATGGGAATAAAAAGTTGTGAAAATCACGTCAGTAAATGGCTCTGCTAAGACATGGCTTTATTTCAACCATGCGCGGTCAAAGAGTGTTCAACAAGTTATACCTGTTAGAAAATGGTGAAATAGTGCCTCCTCAGTGACTGTCCAGCTTGAAGGAAGGACGGTAGTGCCTCTATTTTTCCTCCTGACAATTTCATAACTTACAGTCTTTCAAAAAGCAGCTCAGTGAGAGTGTGTGAATGAGGAGCATTGAAAAGGCCACAGAGACAGATGAGGCCCTCTACAGACCAGGCTGATTCTTCCCCAGGTTACACGTGGTGTGGTTAGGACCTATAATGAAATGCTTTTTTATTCCTATCTGGGATATTTGATTATTCAACAATAACACTGCAGGCCGCGCAGTGAAAATGTTTTTTTTTTTGACAATTAATACAGTATTTTTTCCTCATTTTTTTGGTCGAAATTCCTCAAAGCATGGTCGATTACCTACCTCTGGTCTTTGCCAGCAGATGACGCTCCTGCTCCACTGTGCGCATCTGAGCGACTCACTGATCCGCGGGACAAACAGACCGACCTGCAGAGCACAATGAAAGCCTGCATCAGGTACATGAAGTGCTCCAAGTACTCGACACACACACACACACACACACACACTGGGGCCGAGCAGCGACACTTGTCTCGTCGCCAGGACTGCTGTGAAACATGCTCTAATATGTCCTGCGCCTGCGCGTGCGCGGTGGGCGTGCATGTAGCTTGCCTTCGCCAAAGAACTTGCACTTGTCCCTGTCTCTGTCCAAAGTAACTTCTTACTTGAAACTGCGTATTGCAAAAGTACAATAAAGTCAAATCGCTGCCACAATGCAGCTCATTCACTGCATCATTCATTGTATGAATCACAGACGTCCTGCTTGCTAAAATACACAATAACCCAATGCATCAGGAAACATACAGTGTTTGTTTTAAATAAAGAATAGAGCTCGGTGGTGCGCATGGTGCAACAGTCACAAGATTGCTTAATGTTGGTACCTCAGTGAGCAGGTAGGTCTCTTATTCCCACTTTTCTCGGCTGAGTCTAATAGCTACACGTTCACATGTGGACTGATTGAAAGTGACAGTGGTCAAACGATGGCACAAAAAGTCCTCTGCAGCTTTATTCAAACTTCATATTTTGATCCAAATTCCATTCAGAGGCATTCATTTCGGAGCCGCGGTGGCGCTTGCAGAGGTCACTTCCATGTCTGAGCAGTTCATTATTTGCCGACCTTTGACACTGCTTGTGTATGGGCCGAGAAGTAAAAAGGCGCATTCTGAGCACACTGAAAAAGGCAAGCAGAGCACGGTGCGCGCCCGGAATACTCAATTAGAGAGGGGGGGGTCTGAGGAAGAGTGAAGCTGCGTGCCAGTCCTTCATCTTACATTACTGATTAGCTGTTAAACAGATTATATCCAGCTGAATGGCTTCAAATGTTGCAGCAGAAGCAGCCGGAGTTCAAGGCAATGGCGAGCTGTTTCCTTCCCCTCCACTTCAGCGGGCTGAACACACTCTGTCACCACTAACAGCTCCATAATGAAACATGTTGCTCTTCCATTTTTCCCACTTTGGTCGCAGTCGTTTTTTCTTTTTTTTTTTTTTTAAACTGAAACTGCGACTGAAACTGTTTCCAGTCCATTGATGCTGGTCGAGCTGTTTGGATGACTAAATATAGCAGGAAATACCTGATACAAAAGCTACAAACAGAATGAATATTTAGCTGCCTTCACAATATTAATGTAAATATAAAACCGTTGCCATTTTCAGTTCACGCAAACATGTTCACATTTCTACAACCTATTATATCAGTGTCTTCAGACAGCTTATTTATTAGCAAAAAGCAGCAGCACCCAAAATAAAATTAAGAAAAAATGCATCACATCAGAAAGTAATGAAATGTTGGGATAAAAGCGCATTCAACCATTAAATGCTTGTTAAAAATAATAATAATAATAATAACCTCTTGAAAATAGTCTCCCCTCTTCCAACAATAACTCAGTACTCTGCATTTGCAAGTGAGGTTGGAAGGCTGGAACAGCAGACGTTTGTCCTTTAAAAGTGAGTAAACAAACGCTTTAGAAACGCACAGAAGTGTTTAAATGTTTATGAGCTATGTCATGAGAGTTAACAGGTCAACATATTTACTTTACTACACACATTTACTAAGCTGGATAAGTTTAAAATAGTTGAATGTGCAGTGCCACAGCAAGCCACGCGGGTCCAAAAGAGCTCTCATTGAGAAGCCACGTGTCCGTTTCCAAAGCCTCTCCAACTTAACCACCTCCTTTGTACGACTAACCCACATCGGCAGCGTCCCTCCACATAAAGGGATTTGCAATTTCAAGATATTTCAGCTTAAATGTTTTTGACAGTTCCCTCGCTTTTACCTCGGCTTGGTTATTTTAACTGTGCCAAATGGGTCACCTTGGGTTGCTGTCTGCGCGCAAAGGGCTTTTGCGCGCATTCAGTCTGAATTTTTTCCAACTTTCCTTGACGGGGAAACCAGCTGCTGGTCGTGAAAAGACGGCTTATTAATTGTCCTTTGTCATGCAGAATTGCTTGATTTCTAAAGAAACGTACAAAGGCTCTTTTTCAGGATTCAAGTATTTTGTTTCGTGCGTATTTTCAAACCATCGAATCAGCTGCAGCGCCGCGCCGTCTACCAGACTCTCAGGTACTGACTGCCTGCTCCCTTTGTCCCCTTTTAATGCTGTTGTAAATCGTGCAGACTGATTTGTTACAAGCTGTTCTTTTAATCTGATAGATAAGAGACATGTCAAAGAAAAGCCGTAAATAAAAAATTAGCCAGAATAAAGACAAGGGCGAGTCTGCTAGATGGGCGCCTGTTGACTCAAGCGGCTCTCCAGCGTCAGGGGAGCCCTCTCCTCAGCTCCGTCAAGGTTACGTCCACAATTCCCTTTTATTCTTTTTAAAAAAGACACCGTAGTCCTTTTTGCTTCAATGAATTGATCGGCACAAAATTAAGAATAAATAAATTGAGCATTTGGAGCACCGAGCGTATAAGCTCCCCCAGGGCGCATACCCCCGGGCTATTGAATGGATAAAGGGCGCTTTGCAGAGGACGTTGTGAGCAAAATGGGGCTCTTTGGTGCAATTAACAAAATAGTCTAATCCCATATCTTAACAAATGCAAATATTAGAGTTTTGTTAAAATGGTTAAGTGAACAATTAAATGAAAGTTTACAAGTGAAACTTCACGACCAAGAAAGGCACACTGATGCAGATAATGTGCTCTCCGCAATTTAAGAACTGTTTTTATTCCCTTTAAAAAACGCTGGAGATATGTTTCCAAGGAAGCAAATATAATTTAAAGCCTATTCAACTTCAGAAATATCATTTTGAGAACCAAAGCTTCCGTCAGAGAGCAGCTGTTGCGGTGCGTAAAATAGACGAACTAACCTGGAAACATACGCTAAACTCCTGCTTTGGTCTTTTTTGAAGATGTTTTAGCCATGAGATGACATATCTTTTATTTCAGTAAAAATATAATATACAGTCTTTTTACATGAATTTTAACCAGAAGAAGTAATGGGACTCATTTGCCTAAAATACTTCATTTATGTTTGAGGATGCTGCGTATTATTTGAATTGGCGTATTATTTATTTTTGTGGATTTAATGACTTACCATTAAAATCACATGATATGCTAATTAATAATTATGTTTCTTTATTTAAGGATAATATTGGCCCGGTTGGAGAGGCTTGCATTATGTCTAAAACCCACCTGGAGCTCATAAAACCGACAATAAATTTGGCTAGACTGGTGCGTTAACAATAAGAACAATATGGGTCATGGACACCAAACTGTGTCTTCTCCTCATTTATTTTCATGTTAGATCGATATCTTAAGATATGCACACTCCTGATGCACCATTATACACCCACGGTGATTATTAACTCAGTCACACGAGACGGATCATTTCAGCTGGGATGAAACTTGAAAAGCTCTCCAGAGGGCCAAGCAGTGATATCTGGATTGAGTGTCCCCCAGGGAAGGCACATAAAGGGGCCCCACAACAATGTCTCTATCATCTCTGAGTGATAAAGATTGTTTAGCATTTGATTTACTCGTCCAGGATGAGAGTTCAGCTCATGTGGCCTAATGAGCTCCTTCTAGATACACAAGCATGTTTTGTTTGTCTGAAGTGTGCAGTGCAGGCTGAAATAAAAAACAAACAAACAAACAAAACACTTGTCATTCCCAATTTCTTGTTGAGCAAAAATATCACTTTTGGTTTAGGACACCAAACACCCCTTAGCAGCTTTACCGTCATGTAAGAGAATATTAGAATCCATATCCTAAACTGCAGAGAAACTCAGTCTTCACGTCTGGAATAACGCACTGCTCATGCTGCCACACAGAGAGCAGCCAGGCAGAGTATCAACGTGTGAACATGTAATTCATGCTACCATGTATACCAAAGGCTATCACACAGTATTTGGAATTATCTGATTGTCCTTTTTAATATAATTTAATGTCCAAACACTGAATATTAACCCGAGTTTACGCGCGCCACTGTGCGCACTCAGTGGTGCGCCAAAACCAAAATATTTAAACTCACACGACAAAGTAGTCTTCCGCTCAGAAATATTTTTTATTTAAGTATCAACATTTTTAAATAAATAAATATTTTTCAATTACACTGAAGATATAATTTCAGAGTTATTTCAGCGATGTGACATTGAGGGAATGTCTCTCCAGCTTTCCTTATTTTAAGTCACAGTTCCATCCACATAGAATGAATCTAACCAGCAGTCACCATGTATACAAAATACTGTCTCCCTCAAAATACTAATAAACAATGTTGCTATTGTTTTTTTGTTTGTTTTTTGTTTTTCATTTGGGTTTGTCTTTACAAATATGCCCACCATACTCGGATTGGCAACAACAAATGGACCGTTTTCAGAAAAAAACTACATACAAAACGTACAACATGTATACAGCTATACAATAATTCAGGGCAATTCCCTGATTAAATATTCTCTTTCTATGTACAGACGACTGAACACAAGTGGATCAGTCTTGCTTTTTTAGTTTTTGGCTGTATTGAAAATCATGAGGACCGAAATCTTTCAGAGGAGAGAGTTCAGGGGGAGACGGACAGGTCCACGTCCTCCTTCTCGGACGAGGAGGGAGATATGGGAATGTCGTCCTCCTCTTCCTCTGAGCACCTCGCGGCTGACAGGGACGAGCATTTGCAGTTATGTGATCCAGTCCTTTGGCCGCTGCTCTTCCCCTCCTTTTTGTGCTTCACTCTGCGGTTCTGGAACCAGATTTTCACCTGCTTCTCAGACAAGTTCAGGTATGTGGCGATCTCGATGCGCCTCAGTCTAGAGAGGTACATGTTGGAGGTGAACTCGCGCTCCAGCTCCAAAAGTTGCGTGCTGGTGAAGGCTGTGCGCATGCGCTTGCTGCTCTGGAGTTTGCCGTTGCTGTTTTCTGCGAAACAAAATAAGAAAGATTGTCAGCCACAGTTTAGATCATGATAACAACGTAAATGTGGTTTTGTCCACACCATCAAACGAGAAAGTTAGCCTTTACTCACCGATGGAGATGCAGTGGAACTGTCGAGGGTCTGGGACTGAGTACGCGGCTTGGTATATCCCCGGTGCGTGGCTGAGGTTGACGCTGTTGGATGAGGAGTGTTGCCTCGACAGGGCCGAGTGACAGTACTGTGAGCTGAAGGGAGGGAAAGACGCCTTGAGGAGCGGCAGCGTCGGTGGCGACGGATGGAGCTGGGACGCGGTCATGCACAGCGGGCAGAAGCACAGCAGCCCGGCTTTCCTGGAGTGGCAGGAGCCCGGCATCCCGTGCGGGTGGTGCGGCGAGTGTACGGCGTACGGGAATAAAGGTGGGTTGTTCTCGCTCCCCTTGTCGTTGGCCTCCCTTAAAATCAAGGAATCCACAAGAAAAGACCTCGGCATGTCTGCAAAGTCGTTGCTCAGCGTGGTTGAAGTTGAAGCCGGCGCGTCGTCGTGGGCAGCCTGCTCTCCTCCGGACGGTGGACAGCGAAGTGGTGCTGAAGGAGCGCCGACGCTCCTTAAATAGCCGCCGTGGACTCGGTTCGGCCATGTGACGGTTACGCTGTAAGCGGCCAAGAGCTCTCAATAGGGTTTTGTGCCTTTCTCTCGGCATTCCCACTGCACGCTTCCCCATTATTTCACTTGTTAACTAAATGAACTGCATAATGTAGTCTATTCTTGTCAGCCCCACCCACGCCGCAAGAGGCGGCACTGCCCATTCTCCCTTTTATCATCACTCTCATTTTATCATAGAGCACAGCTTCAATTTGCGAGAGAAAACGTTTCGGAAAGCCAGTATGTGTATCCAGTTTATATCTTACCCATTAAGGAGCACATTAGGTGCATCCAGGCATACCTTACAGTCTTAATTGTGTGCGTATAACCTAATCCAAAAACTTTCAGAAGTACCTACATGTACATTTATTATTAATAACAGCAGGTAAATAACAGAATCATCTCCCCTGGTTTATTTTAAAATGAAAGGCTCATTTCACCTGCAGCTGGTGAGACGCACCATCAGCTGCATGTGTGCATGTATTATACTTTTGCCTCGTTATTTTTCTGAATAAACGCCAACCACTCTTCAATAAATTTCTGTATGTATGCAGTTAATTATTTGTGTATCCATGTGCAAGCTGACAGGTCCTCTGCACTTGTGTGGCTACTTCACTGGCCGTGTTGAGCGCAAACAGAAATGCAACAGCTGAATGTAAAGTTTATGCATATCCATTTTAAGGTTAATGTGTCATTTCTGGGCACAAAAAAAGGGACAAGTCATTGCCTGAAGGCAGTGCTGTTAAAGAGCAGTGATTAATTCCTTTGCTCGGGCCCCTGCCGAGTCGGGGGGAAAGAATATGTAAAAATAACCAGGTTTTCACTCTGCGGCCCTTATTGAATGTCATTGTGGAGGGTTTTCAATGAGAGAGAAAGAGAGTCGAATTAAAGTGTGTGACAGCGGCGGATAGACGCAACAAAGGCGACTCTGTCATAGAGAAGCCCAGTGCGCGGCGCGTGAAGCCCCCGCCTCGCGCTCTGATTGAATTAAGTAATAGGAAAACATTTTCTTTCACTTTAAGGCTCTCTGAACAAGACCTTCAAAGGGTATGGACCCGTAATGTGTGAGTAAATTGTGGAATGTGAGTTTTCTATTTCTTCTTTCCCCAACAAATAAAATCAAATTGTGGATAAACATGTCATCACTTTCCTCGCTCGCCTCGTGGCATTATGTTTGATTGGGCGGTGATGATGCTGACACAGTTAGTGCGTTTAGAGTTTAACCTGTTTTTGCTTATTATTTGTCCTTCCTGTGTATTATTTCGCGCACACCTATTTAATTATTGACAGGAGAGAAAACCTGCTCCCTTGCCGTCTGCTCAGGTTTATTGTTTACATGTCATCTGCTTTTTATCGGCAGGATTTTCCATAAATGAGCCCCTGCGCTCAGAACATACCCACATGACGGTGTGATGCTATCTGTTTTCTCCTCATAAAAGAGGCCTAATGTGCTCAGCTTCACACCACTAATCTTCCATAAAGGCCGGACCTGTAATTAGGCTGCGCCATTAAAGTAGGTACAAATTAGGAGCAGTTAAACCCCTTAACGAGACAAAATATCTGTCCGAGTGACTGTTATATCTGCGAGAGCCATTTTCATTTTTGTACCCTTTCATTTCCTGCCAGGAATTAGCCATTAACTAGACTGTCAATCTTGTTGCACTCTCTGAAACCTGTAAATACAAATCAATCGCTTTTATTCCGATTCTTAATTAGGTAATAAGTTAATGACGTGTTGTCATCATCGGTTAAAAGCGCCATTATTCCCGTGAAGAGTTGGCCAGATCGTGTGCTTAAGCTTAAAATAAAATAGGCAAATTTCTTTTTTTCCCCCCTAGCCCTGGCCCTGAAACGCTGCAGATTTAACAAGGATTGAGCCTCAAATCCAGCCTTTTACAGCCGCAGGTAGCCTGCATGGCGCTGGCAGCTTGATGTATTGCTTAACATAAAGATGTTATCAAAGGCCCTAATTTTCAAATTATGTACAGCAGTCACCCTGTGGATAGGAATAGAGGTTTCATGGGTCGTCACGCAGGGAGGCTCATCCTAATTTGCAATCCCAACTGGAGACTGACAAATAGTTTTGACCTCCCTCTGGAGGCGCGGGCCAGAAGTGCAAAGAATCTCATTCTCCATAATCACTTGTTACTGAGATAAATAATGGAGGGAAATAACCCATCTCACATTACAACGACTCTATTACATTTTTTGCACTAGTCCCAAGCTCGAAAAAATATACATTTATAGCCACTTGTGATAAGGTTCATGTATCATCACATCCATATCTGTGTTTTCCCTCAAAAACCAATGAGCCAGACTAATTTGGCTTCATGTGTTTGGTAACTAGCATACAGCTGTGGGTTGGCAAAGCTTCTTAACGTTCATGTTTGATACGGGGGAAAGTAATGCCCCCGAAATAGTAAATTATTTATAAGATATTAAGTTGGAACAATTGCCATCACTCAAGTTCATCCCTGATGATAACGCTGACCAGTGCCTGCTGTGCCGTTGGAGAAGCACATTTTCAGGGGCTTTTATGCAATTATACCCAAAGATCTCGTGCCTGATGACATAAAGAGAGCAGTCTGTTTATGGAGATGTAGTCAATATCTCCTTTTCTTTTTGGTATGAATAATTCATAGTTTAAGACACTATCCCCCCTCACTTAATATGTACACACACTTAAACACCCACACATCTCTAATACAAATGATGGTTTTAGCTGACAGTGTAACAGGATTTAAGGTCCCAGTGGGGTTTGGCCCAGCCGTGGATGGGCGCTGTGACTGTCGACGTGACACAGAGGGCCGGCTGCCCCTCCTAATCTCCCCCTGAGGCAACATCACAGACTGCAGATCCCGCTGCACCTCTATGGACACACAAAGGCCTGATTATCATTCATATGCTCACCAGAAACACCAGTCCAATAGATAACAGATGACACATAAGTACCAGCTGAATGGTGCAATATGTTTAGGCTGCTGGAGTCTATAGGGACTAATGAATCCTTAAGAGAGAGGGAGGCTGACAAAGAGATGCAGTCGGTTGAGGTACCATAATGTGACAGATATAAGGCTCTACAGGTGAACGTGGACTGGAGTGAACAGAGGAATCTACAGGCTTTTTTGGTGCAGCTGTAAACATGAGGAATTAAAGAACTTCTGTGTTTTATCATCCTGGAAGGTGACTAATATCTGGAAAGTGGAGACGTCTCAGTGACTATATTTGGGATGAGGAGGTATTTACGTGACCATTTCAAGAGAATAATTATGTGAAAGCACTGCTTAACTCAGCGTGGCCTTGCAATTAAACTGGTCACAGCATTTTTACTTTAACTAAAGTCGCCACAAATATGTGGCACTCAGTAAATCCTAATTAAACTGACATTTTTCAACACATAAAAAATATTAGAAATATTACTTCATGCGTTGTGCTTGAAAATGTGTTATTATTATTATTATTATTATTATTGGCTCTTGTTATTCTTGACATGCAGCAGAACAAACATGAGGTGAATTTCTGCTGTACTGTATATGTTGGTTGACATGTCACTGAAGCCTCACTTTACCTTGATAAACCCTACATCCTTTGAAAGCATAAAACGTCACAATTCAAGCCGTGTGAACATTTTTACGATCCCATTTTCACCACCACAACAGTGACTTATTTTGTAGCTGGAGTGCATGCAATAGAAAACAGTCAAATTCAAAAAGTAAAGAAAAAGCCTAAAATTTTTACTGTGTCTGTGCTGCTGTAAATTTAGCTCACTATCACTTAGATTCCGTCTGACAGTTAACTCCAGGAGAGGAACTGCATTCAGAAGGTTCAAGAACAGATAACATTTTATTTTGGGCTTCTAAATTTCGTGCTTGTGCCCAAACAAGGGAGTTTTTGTTAACAGGCTACAAGGAGTGAGTCCATTTCAAAACCTATGATGAGCTTTCTGTCTCTGGCACATCAGAGATGTAAAGCCAGGGGCTGACTACTGGAGCCACTCTATTTTTTTGACACCCAAACAGGATTAGCTGAGACTGACTTAAATGTTTTTTTTATATATAAATTTTTCAGGAAATGAAGGAATAGCTGCAAAAATCTGGAGTGCTTGTTTAAAACATAATGGAAGCACCAGTAGCTTCAGGTCCCTCTGAAGAGGAGGTCACAAGAGCAAAAGACTGTTGGATGCTATTTTCAGATGAGATTTTCATGTTTGACTCAGTGTGTTTATTCAGTCCAGTCCAGGGACTGCGATGATGAAGCTGAGAGCAGCAAATAAATAAAAAAATAAAATAATAAGTGGTAGGAAAGTGGTGAAAATAAGAGGTTGTCTCATCTGCAGTGCATTATTGATGCTTCATCCTAATATGAAGAACGTTTGTCTTCTTCTTCTTTTAATGCAGGTAACACAGCTAAAGTACCGAGTCTCCTCTGGCTCCTCCACAAGTGTCAGACAATTTCAAAGCAAATATGTTGCAGTCAGATCATTTTGATTTAACATCGAGTAACCCTCTGTGCCCTCCTTCATAATGTTTTTGTCTGTGGTTCTTTATGTGCTTTGTGATCATTTCAACTGTGGCCACTTACACTCTGTTGCAAAGGGAACCCCATTAATAATATGAAGCAGAGTCACCCAATAATAAACCTTCTAATTATCATCTACCATCTTTACCAGTTTGATATTATATAAATATATATATAATATCTTAAAATAGCACAAGACACAGACACAGCCTCAAACACTAAGCCAGTGAGTTGGTCTTTGTTGCCTCAGTTTTTTGTTTGTTCATTCACATAAAGGCACATTTAATTTGGGGGATTCTGCTCATAATGTTAAGTTACATTTAATACACATGTCACCTCAAAGAAGCTTCCACTGAAAAGCCGGAGGCCGTGCTGCACGCTGAAACATCTCTGCGTGTCTGAATATGACAAATGACAGATCGTATGTCATACTGACACAAGTCTGAGCTGCGGATCATTGGGGTGGATCCTGAAAATCTCCTAGCAACCTCCATCATGGAGGTCCATCAGAGAGAATAAGCCAAAGTCCCACATTGGAGCAAACTATAGGTGGGATTAGGAAAAGTCACTTCTGCAGTTAGAGGTGTTGGAAAATTCATCTGAAAGAAATACATTAAAATTCACGACTGATTATTGTACTTAAATGTAGTGTTTCATCTGAAAAATGAACATGAAGAGACACTTTTTCATATTTTTATGCAAATGGAAAACTCAAGCATGAGCTGGAAAGCACATACTGTATAAACCATACAGACAGCATGAATACACAAGCCTACGTTTAGAAATCTGCAAATTATATTACTCCAGACTAGAAGAAATGACTAACAAGAAAAAAGAGAGCTCTGATGTGACTGAAACGCATCAAAGTTTGCTTCATTCTGATGTTTTTCCCTTTCCAGTAGCATTTTACTATTGTCTTTCTCATGCTTTCTCCCCTAATGGTAAATCTGGTGGCTGAATTTGTGCCTCAGTCTGCCGTGTAGAGCCTCTCTGATGTGGTTGAGTCCAGGTCAAGTGCTGTTGCTAGGTGCGTCCTCACAGCTATGGCTGCCTCTACACAGCTGGCAACGCTGACAGTCTCAGCAGGTCTGAACACTATGACTGAACACAGTTAATGAATAACTAATCATCAGAGAAAAACAGAGAGATGCATGTCCATGGAGGTTCTTTCAGTCATGTTAAAAATGAATGTTTTTTGTTCACTTTACATGTTGTCATAAGTTGTTAATCTGCAAACAAATGTAGAAAAGTCATAAATGTTTGGAGCTACGGTGCGGTCATCAGATCTGGTGTTTAATGCAGTTAAATGATTTGCTCTCATTTACAAAATGTTTTCTGGTCTGTGCTCTCGCTCCCAGTCTCCTCGCTGCACCTCCAAACCAAGTTCAAACAGCTCATCAATGGAGGTCACAGCCAAAAATAAACAAAACATGTTGTTTATGTTGTGATAAACTATGTATTACCTGTCCCCAAAGATTCTGCAGGTAGGCAGAAACCAAGCAGCAATTTCCCAATTTTCAGAAATCTACAGATTAACTCTTACTTACTTTCTAGCATTTTCATATAAACAACATAAACGCCAACATAGCATAATTGATAATGTCATTATTTATAAAGGACTTTTCAGCGTTTGGGCTGCATTTACACGACTGAGATGCATCATTTTGTGTCTTCCCCTGAGCTCTGTCTCTGGCATAAAATCCACTACTGTTGTGTTGACTTTCTGTTAGTGAAATCTCACAAGAGCATGTGAGAAAATCTAAATCTACAGCCTGAAAACATATAATTTTAAATAGTGATGCAGAAAATGTCCTTGGAACTAAATAAAAATATTTGTGCATGTTTTCTGTATATTATATGATATACTAAATTATAATGCATATAATTTTGTATCATTGTTATCCATTTTTCACGTTTTTCTCTAAAAAGACACATAACCTTTTCACCTGTGTACCTCCAACTTCTCTCTTTTGTGGTTGGTCTAATTATATTAGCGTTCTCTCTTTAACATTTGAGATTCCTCTTAGACAATCACGGAACATATGGAAGCAAGTTAACTGAAAGTTGCTCTGCTTAAAGCAAACGGAGTTTAAAGTGACTCTACATTCATACTTGAGCAGAAGAGTGCACGCTGTGGGTCTGACCTGGTCTTGACAAGAATAAATGGGAAATAGATGCAAACCTGACAGTCTGGCCTTTCTAATGAGCCCATTTACATCTAAATGTGATGATGTTATGGGAACTAAAATGGTCAACTATGTCTTCCATGAACTTTTTTAACTGCAGAGTAAGACAAATAGTACAAAGCAATACTAGTTGCTGTCCAATGTTCCTCATACTAACACGCACACAGCATTTGTTTATGAATGAATGTTGCAACCGTGTCTTCTGACATGCAGCTTTCATCAATCCTCACACTTTCCGCATGAATGAAAAATAAGTAGAAGTTGGGTTTTGCTCAAAAATATTGTTCGAAAAACTTCAGAGAGCCATTAGAGGTCTAAATATCTTTGGATGATTTCAAATTCCCTTTTGATGTAAATCCATTGGTTCTGCTATAGATATGTCTCAAACTTCCCCTTTGACCCTATTCATATAAAAGCCTTGAAATGCTCTTCAAAAGGGTTTGTTACCCTGTGGAGGTCAGTAGGCTATTAAGTATGGCTGACTCACATTTTTTCCAAATCAGCAGACTTTTGGCCTAGAAATAACAGGTCAAACCAATGAATTTAATGAACTCTCCCAGACACAATGAATGCCTCTTGCCATTTGAACCCCAATAAAGGGATATGGGCAGGTCAGCCAGCCCTTTCAAGGGTTTGTACACAAATGTGACAGAACACAGTCGCTTCAGTGTCTGTGCTGACAAGTTGTTCAAAGTGCTGGGGATGTCAGTGATAGTGCCTTCGTCCACACTGCCACCTCTTTGTTCCCTATTTTGTGTCTGTTGCTCTTTCACGAGCAGATCCACAAGTACAAAAGCGAAAGAATGCAAAGCGTCTTTGGCGATGTTCTGTTTGCCTCATTTCTCTCTGCTGAGTGTTGTGCTGTAAGACCAACAAGTAGGAGACTTTATTGTAGAGAAAACAAAGCAGCATTACGGCACAGGACAACTTCTGATGGTGACTCGCTACTCCACCCTCCTTTTCACCACTTTGCTTTCTGATCCTCCCCTCTTTCCCTCCCATCTTTCACTCTGCCCTTCGTTCATTGTCACTCCTTCTCTCTGAGTTTTCACTTTCAACGCTCTGATGTTTCCAGTAGGCTTTCTTTGACGGCTAATTTGAAATGAAAGCAGAGAAATTCAAGGAAAATAGAATTTCCTCAACGAGTTTTATCTGGAACTTTTGCAAAAGTATCTGTGTCAAGTAAGTTTCCTCCATGCAGCTGCCAAGTTGTTTTGTGCTTGGTTGAGAAAAAACATCTTTAAGCATATGGTATTTGTGTGTTCGCTTAATTGAATCAATTGGAGGCCCATGGGAAACCACCAAGGGGGGTAAGGGTTAGGGAGGAGGGAGGTCAGAGAGTTAGAGCAGGAAGGAGGGGGGATAAACACTCCAAAAAGGACTCATGTAACCATTACTTACTCATTTTCAGCTCAGCAGTTCATTATTACCTCCTTCTCAGCGTGTCTCTCTAAACAGCAGGATGAGCTTGAGGAAAAAGCCTCAGAGGAAGCGGACTCTAAAACCTCTGAGGTTCCTTAAACTTTATGGTTTTCTCATTAATGACCTCCTGCGGTTTGGCCCATTTCCTCCGCATTCAGCTCACATTAGCCTCCTTTCAGAAGTCACTATTGTGTTGGGATTGTTTTCATTTTCTTAGAAATCCAAATGTCGGAGTGTCAACACAAACGTCTTAACATTTTGACATTTTAAAGCTAAACCGAGGTTGCGCCATTCTCTCAGCTTCTCGGCCACATGGCGGAGAGAAAGCTGAGGACCCATTTTGGTGAGAGTGAGTGAGAAAAAAAACAATCAAAAATAATAATTTCTGAGGTTTTGAAGCTTTTGTTTATGTTGCAGTAGGCTACAAATATTAAACTGTAGCCGCTCTTTAAGGGATATTGTTTCCTGCGTGAAAGCAACACTTTCAAGGCAATGAATGAGAAATTTAGGCACATTTGCATAAGTAAGAGCAGACCCCCTGTATGATTTTCATAACCCAATATCCTCTTTTCTTCTCAAATTTCTATTGCAGGCATTGTGATTTGGATTCAGCTTTTGTTTGATTTTTCTCCCCCCACTTTGTTGTTGTTGCATTTTACTTCTCCCCCTGTCATCCTAATGACCTCTGTGACGGCTTTTTACTCCATCTCACACACTGCTTTTGACTAATCGGGGAATATATGGCTCGGTCTCAACTTTCTCTCAAGAGTTATGACGTAAGCAGTGTGAAAAAGCGGTTTGGGTTAATTCAGTGTCTATATATGACCATATATGTGAGAGTTGGTGTGATGACGGGTCACTGCCCATCTCACAGGGTCCCTCAGTTTTCTGCAGATGCGCTCTATTCAGGAGGCGACACGCGGCGGGACGCTGCTGGGAGGTAGTTACTATTTCTCCATTACCATAGAAACTAACACACTGGCTTTCAGATGGTCTAGGCCAGGGGTCCACTGACACCAACTTTCACACTAAGTCCTGACAAAACCCCAAATGGATCTCAGCGCTCTGAATAATGCCCATTTGTGTGCTATGACACCCAAAAAATAAAGAGGCCTCCTTTTTGGGAAACTTTTTCATAATGAGCACAAGATGGGAAAAAAACACTTGGGCACTGATATGGACTGAAGCAGTCCAGTAAAAAGCCTTGTACAACTTATGATGGGATGTACATAGACTCTTGTTTATCATGTTCAAGAGCAGTGTAGATTGTTGACAACCTGCAGCAGTGTTACAAAATGTGTATGTAAAACTTTAAAGGAATAGTTTGACTTTTTGGGACTATGCTTATTCTATTTCTTGCCAAGAGTTGCATGAGAAGATTAATACTATTCTCCTGCCTGGTAGATATGCTGGATACCCTGGCCTAGCATAAAGACTGAAACAGGGGAAGCAGCTAACCTGAGGCTCAGGTTATATCTTGTTTGTTTAATCAGTACAAAAACTGAGGTGTAAAAATGTCACATTGTGGTTTTACAGGGGGTTATATAGGACTTCCTCCTACTTACTTGGCAGCTAAGCTAACCAGCAGCTGTCGCTAACTTCTTGTTTACCATACAGACAATATCTAGACTCATGTTTATCTTGTCATTGGGAAAAAAAACACTCATCTGAATCCTTGTTTAACATCATTACTGTCTAATTGTGCTAAGTGTTTCTGCAGCTGCATGATGCTGCCAGAAAATGTCATTTTTTGTCTATTCTTAATGTATTTTGGGTAACGTCCACGGAAAAAACTCTGACACTGATGACGAGTGAAGCAGTCCAGAAAAAACGACAGATTTTATGATGCCAAATACTTGCAACAGGGTAGCAACATCAAAATCAGTCTTTATCTTGTCAAACGGAGACAACAGCGTCGTAGCCAGTTAAACATCCTTTCTTACATTCTGCTTGCTCTCCACTTGTGTTTGTTTCTGCAGCTGCACAACTACGTTTCAATGCCAGAAATGTATCTTTTTTTTTTGTTCATCCTTAATGTATGATGTATATATTACATGGTATAGCTAATAATTGGGCATTGTGGAAGGTACAAGGTCAGAGTTCACAATTGATCCTCTCACCCCTGGCAGGTGCAGCTCACAGGAGTGAGAGGAGGCGGCCCCTCATCTCTCCCACCTCTTCACGCTGCTCAGCGAGAGAAAGGGAGGAGTGTAAATGAGTGCACTCCAGAAAGCCATCACCTGCTCCCTCCACCCTAAAATCCCCACTAACTCTGCCAGACAGAGATATCCTACAACCCCAGCTCAAATTTCTCCAACTCCGATTAATGAGAGAGGGGGGGCAGAGAGAGAGAGGGAGAGAGAGAGAGAGAGAGAGAGAGAAAGGGGGAGAGAGGGAGAGAGAGAGAGAGAAAGAGAGGAGGAGAAGGGGAATTAAGAATTTTAACTATTAGCAGCCATGCCGGGATTTTGTTCTTTTCGTCTGTTTTGTTGTTTTGAGTATGAACGCATTCATTGGCAGCAAAATGTACATTTGTCATGCTTATAGAGGGAATTGAATTGGACTGGAAGGGGCATTGAGTTTGTGCGCACAGAGAGCCCAAGGGTGAGGTTGTGTATTGATGGGTGCCCCTCCCAGCTTCTCCCAGATTCCCCCTCTATTGTGACTTTGAGTGAATGTATCCTCTTGCTAAGGGCACTGGAATGTGTCTTCTCAACTCGTGTGATGGATGGGGCCTTGTTTTGCACTCCTCCGCCCCTCCCTCTGAATCCCTCCTTCTCTCTCTCAGCCTTTGACTCTTTCATCACATCCTTTTATTCAGCACCAATAAAAGTCAGTGATTCTTCATCAGCCGTTGTGCAGATCTGAGGGCCGCTGTTATTTTTCATCAGGAGTGTGTCACACATCACCATTCAGGCCCGCCGTCACACAAAATCAGACACTGGCACAGAGGCAGAAGCAGGTGGAGATACACCATCAATGAATTAGTCAAATGAGACACTGGGCATGTCCTTTAAATTTAATTTAAATACTTGGTTAATGTTGTTTAGTGGGTCTCTATTGCCATTTATGCACAAGGGTGATATAATGTTTTAGCTTGAGAGAGTTAGAATAGTAAAACTAAAGTACTAATAATAATACTTCTACTATGGCTAATAATAATATTATTAATATGAATAAAATAATGAAAAATAAATAGAACTTAATACAAAAATAGAAAGATAACAGAAAAAAACACTATTAAAGACATAAACTCTACAATCAAATCATGAGAAATGCTCTCTGTTCTAACATTTTTAACCAAAGATTGAAACACTTCTAACCTCTCTGTAGTTATTAGTAATAAAAGAAGCAAAATAGAGGAAATGCTAAATACTTAAAATGAATGCTAACTACATGTACAGTGAACATGCAAAGAAACAAACGTAATCCCACATGAGCTCCATGACCGACACAGCACTCACCTCATTCCACTGTTTGGTGTTTCATGAGTCCAGCCTGAAGCTGACTGACGACATCACAAGGATCTTTATCTTATGCTCTCTTACATGTGTCATATAATACCAAATGTCCCCAAAATCTTATAGAAAATAATCTAACTCTAAAGCAATGAATTGTATCCCACTATTAAGTATTACAAGGCACTAAACTCTTCATTTGTGACAAACTAAAAAAATAATAGAGCAGCCAGGTGGCCGACCATGAATCACAGCATCTGGCTGACCAGGGATCTAATTTAATAAGGTTGAGGGTTAGTTAGGGTTACTAATCTAATAAGCATGCTAAGGTTTTGTATTCTATAGGTATCTTAATTGAGAATATACTAAAGTTTTTTCTTATATTCTGTATTGGGTTATTTTAACTTATTTTGTTATTTGTTGTGTTATTTTTTCTACATATTTCTTTCTGCTGGTGTTGATATCTATATTTACTGTGTATGACTGTTCCAGTACAATGATATCATGCTGCTATAACAGAATAACTTCCCAATTTGGGATCAACTGAGTACATCCATCTCTGTCTCTGTCTCTATCTTTGTTGCATTTCCCTCTAATAGAAATATAACCATCACTTTGCTTGTCATGGCTTAGCCTTTATTGGGGTATATTCTCAGTGTGCACATCTGTTTTAAACTTCTCCCCAGGTCATCTGAGTGGATCTCGACCTAGACTGCAGTGTATAAACACATTAAAATAATTACCAAAAGAAAATAAAGCAGTAGATATTTATTCACTGTCATTCACCTTAAAGGTAGAAAGGACCAAACCTTTGCAAGAAAGCTGCATCCAATACACTCCATTCTGTTGACTTTGTACTTTGCATTCCCCATTCTCAGTATTGTTTCTCCTGTTTGCAGAGTAACATCCCAAGATACCCCACACTCAGACATCATTTCCCACCGGGGGCCTTGTGAAAAGCAAGAGTGTCTCTATTTAAAAAGTATTATTCAACAGAGTGTTACATAAGAAGCTCCATACAAGAGTCAGGCCTCGCAAAAATGACTCATCAGCTCAGTCATCATGTCAAACAACGATCCCCTGGCACTCACAGCACTTCATGACATTTTACACAATCTAAAGAGACTCATGCACGCCTAAATACAGGCAGAAGTATCTCTTAGATGAATATTAACACATTTTACTTTCAGCTTTATGTATGGTCACACAGTAATGTCAATACTAATGGCAGCAACTGGAAGCAAACCATTGCAGTTGCTGTTTCAGATGCAGCTATGGTACATCAGGTCAACTGACAGTGGACTAGTCGATAGCTGATATAATAATAGCTTGGAGCAGGAAAAAGCTGATCGCTGATTAATCAGTTGATACTGTGCGATCGCTCTGACGATCAAGTTTGTAGTTGTAGCTGTAGCAGTTATCTTTAGTCTAACGGCTTAATAACACAGCCAACAACCTGCAAAACAGTAATGTATATTGGCCACTGGTGGAGCCAAGTTCTGCCAATAGCAACAGTTTGTAACATGTCTTATCCGTGCTGATTAATCCACCAAAGCAGTTAAATGGTCGACCTCTAGTACACTGATCATGATTATACATGTGCATAGGGGGAAAAAATGTAATGAAAAATGTAGATGTCAACATATTAGGGATCAGAAACAAAGTAGCCCTGTTACTGAATTTTAACCATTAAGGCATACTGGCTTTAATCAATTAAGTTTCTTAATTGATTTGTATTTGAAGTAATTCATCCAATAAACTAACTTTACAGATCACAGACTGTTCTGCAGACACAGTTTGTTAAATAATAATCTGCCTCTGAAGACAGTGCTTGACTGCTCTGATTTCTGTACTGTCTTCTGTTTTGAACCAGTGCATCCAGCCAGCTGATTGACTCTGAGGGGTATAAATGATGCCATTCATCTAAATAGGCCAGTGAGAGCAGCCAGCACCACTCCAGCAGACGCAATGAACAGTATTTCTATTTTACCAGTTTAGTAGGTAAACCTGAAATCAACTTTGTACAATTGAAATAGGATTCTAATGTTATGTCCACCGTCATTCAGATACACCAGAGACAGAATATTATGAACACATCTCATGCAGTTCAATACAATATAATTAAGACATCAGGTGGAGTCCGGCTGAGCTTAAAGACAGAGAAGTCCTGCTTAAACAAGGATTCATCCTAATCTGACATTTGAGCCCAAACGAAACAAAATGAATGTGATTGGATGATTAAAGTCTTTGCTGAGAACCAGTCCATCATTTCAAACATCAAATGATTATGAGCAAATGTTTATAAAAGCTACAGGCATGCAGTCATCTGTGATGAAACTGCAGCCTCACATGTCAGTAATGCAGACTGGAAGCAGTGTTTGTCCGGATGCTGGGATGAAATGGAGCAACTACAAATCCAGGTGCAGTAAAAATTGGCCCGGTCATGGAGCCGGCTTAAAAACAGGTAATGTGGGTAACTGGCCATTATTGCAGCTATTTGATACAAAAGTTTTTGCAAGTGGAAAAAAAAAAAAATCCAGAGGCACTTCAGGTGCAAAACATACACACGGCGAGCAGCGCGGCTCAAGACAAAATGAGAAAATGCCATTTGGTGTCCGGGGTGACGGGGTCCATTTTTACAGTCAGGAGTAAAGTGTATGTGAGTAGATAAGCAGCAGGGTCAAAGGATCATGATGAAGAAGTCTTGTGTGCCCATAAACCACGAGAAGTCCAGAGAAGCAGGTGAGGCTGCAGGTCAAACACAGAATTACAAAGACGTGCGATCGATTCCACGCAAATATGACATTAATGCTTCTTTAAACATGAGATGAAACATGGAGGAGAGCGGAGAACCACAGCTGGATCTCTTCCATCAATGTCCGGACTGACGTCATAAGACAGCGTAGCATGAAGGCGCACTGACAGAAATAACTTGAGTCTTCAATGTGGCAAATGTCCACATACTTCAATCATTAAAAGCCCTGGCAGTCAATTTTTGACAACAAAACTGATTTACAGAGGAAAACCAGCCTTTTGTGAGTGTTGCTCTGCTGATTATTTCACCACATGGACCACATTCTCCTGCAGACTGCAGCCTTAGATATTAGAAAATGACATGTAAAGTATTTAGCTATATATAATTATTCCTTAGAAGACATGAGGAAGTGACAAAAATTCATTTGAATCAATTCATTTATTTTAATTTGAACTATGATTAGTGAAATCTAGTTTATCAGCAGATTATCTATTCTATCATTCTGAACTTGACAAGCCCTGTGCACTGATCTTTAGGTGTCTGGTTTGCAATGACATTAAAGAAAATAGAGGAAATTGTGAACCACTGTAACTACAATATGAAATAAGCCTTACTATCATATGACATTTTTCACTAGAGAACTATATGACTTGTTGAATTTTCCCATCACTTTTATTTCATTTATACGTTGAGTCTGTCCACTTCAAATACCAAAATACTTCTTTCTTTCTTTCCCCTTCTTCTGACAAGGTATCATGACACACTGACTGAACTCATCATACAAATACTTTAACTATCAAACATTCATCTTCTATTTCTACCGGCGCCCTCTGCAGGCTGTTTGCATCACAGAGGGAGACCTCCTGACCACAGACACACACTGAGCAGTGTCTCCTAAACATTCAGAACAATGAAGTGGAAGTTCCTCTTTCTTTACCGGACAGTTATCAACAAGGTTTTCTAAGAGGGAACATTTAGAGAAAGATTTTGAGTCCTGTCCAGAAATCTAAAAGCATGTAAAATCAATGAAGGGAGGGATAGTTGATCTGAGGCTTTTAGAGGACTGTGGCCAGAATAAAATGTACTTAAATCCTCTGAGGAGGAGCTCCCTGATCGATTTTGATGAAATCCTGACTTTGATTTCCTGCATAACGTTTAGAATAGAGTTACCACATGTCACACTACGTCCTGCTGTCAATAGGAGCTTAATTACAGTTCAGCATTTTACCTTGGAACTGCTTTGTTGAGTCCACGTCCCCTCTTTCCCCTCGTGTTGAAAGCACCCCGCAGCGTTAAATGATACCTGCATAATGGACTCATTGGTTTTGTTTTTATGTCATCCTCCTCTTGCTCCCACTTCACAACGCTTTGCTGACTGTTGGCGATACGATGGAAGAAAGGGATGAGAAATGGCTCATCTTGCCATCTCCGCTCAAGGCACCGAAGACGTTCATTGTGTGCACAAGTTCATATGGAGAGGGTCATATAGAGGCAGGGGGCCACAGTAGAGACAGATTCAGCACCTCCTCACAGCAGCTGCCTCTGTTGCTTCCAGATGCAACTCGTCAAAGTTTTAATGTTTTTCTTTGCTGTTTTAATTACATTTTGGCAGCATTGTAATAATTTTACAGGAGCAAAGAAATAATAAGGAATGACCAAATTCTATTTTTCCATCTCTTTTACTTTACTAATTTGAGGAATAAAGAAGGACAAATACATCTGACTTCAATTTCTATTTGCTTCTTCCTTCAACTCTTCTTGTTTTATTCACCTGTTCTGATACTTTGTTTTAAAATCTTCACTGGAATTATTGAGAATATTAGAATTAATTAATTAAATTTGTATTAATTTGTATTGTTTTATAAATATGCCACACCAAAAACAGACTTTGCTGTGTTTCTATATGTTTTAAATAAAGATAACCGATCATTTAATATTATTACAGTAATGGTTTAAAGTACTTTAATAACCATGAATTCATGGATAATTATTTTTTGGTATGCTGATTAATTTTTTCAGTGACTGCACATTCGGGACCAGGACCATTCAGTCCAAAAACCCTGAAGAATCACAAAACGTTTTTGGAAATTGATTTAAATACATGGCTTTGTTTTATACTCAGTATTCATTTATACTACATATTTTGACTAAACGTTTCATTTTACTGGAATATTTAATCTCTGCAAGGTTATTTAAATTGACAGTGTTAAATGTTTAAGTGAAGAACTTAAAAATTAAAATGTTAAAGAATAAAACAAACTGCAAAATTCATCAGGATATTATTTGGATGCAATAAGCTGTAGTTATAGTGAATATCACTGTAACTGTACATACTGTAACATTAAACACTGATTCAAACACCAAATTGTCTCTAAAATCCATCCTTTGGTGACAATCATGACCCTAAATGAAAGTGAGAAGCAGATGTTCACAGATTATTTATAATTTCATCATTTAAAGCTAATTTATTGTTTGAATGTAACCCTTTTCTGACAAACTGAATGATATTTTTATTTCAGTTGTTTAGGAGCTGGGCTGACGGCAGCCATATATCTTACTGATCTTTTAAATGACGTGCATGCGTTTGTGCGTATAAGGCAAAAGTCTACATGTGCATGTTTTTAATCAGTCCTGGTATAACCTCTTGAAGCACAGAAAAACGGCAGAGACATTAAAAACATAAAAGGGAAAAAGGGCAGTAATGAATTTAGAGGAAAATGGACATTAATGGTATTAGCATTACTCATGTTCCATATAACAAATTATTGGAAATTTGACAAGCACACCAAATTATCTCCTCATGCCTGACGGGAGTGTGGTGAAGTCCTCTCTACCTGCTGAGGAAAGACAATTTCTGCTCATTTTACTATTTTTAACAATAGAACCAACCCATTAAGACAAATTAATGTCATTATCAAGTCTCTATGAAAATGACAAATACCACCGTTTCGAGCAGCTTTAGAGGCTATTGACAATAATGAAATTCGCTGTACAGGTACTGAAAAGAAACACTCCAAGTAATTATTTTCTAGTAGCTTGTTTGTCTGCCATCCGTTCATTTGCTTTCAGCTCAATTATCTGACTCTGTGAGCATGTGGAGGCGCATAGTGCTCTGCGGCCCACAGAGCGAGGGCCCTAATTGGGCAATTACCGTTCTGTTTCGGGGCTTTTAGCTCCAGTGGAGAGTGGAGGGAGTCCACGGTGTGTAAAACCATGAGGACCTTACATGCACAAAACCACACATATACACTGTTTAAACAAAAACAAAACCCCACGTCCTCTATACACATAACACAGAGCTATACGGCGCAGCTTTAGTGCAGCTCGTGCAACAAACACTAAAAACATAAAAAGTGACAGGAGCTACAGGCCAAAACACAGTCCTTTCAGTGACACATAATGCAGTTGCAGCACTGAATTATGTGCAACTTTTCAAACATGTGATTATGTCAGTGCATGGTAAGCTAGCTCATGTACATATGCATTCTTCCAGGTTTCCCCTTTAAACAGCATCTGAGTAACCACCAGCTATAAATAGCTGAGAGTACTTACTGTTTGACCCTGCTGAGTTTTTTTGGGGGGGGGCGGGGGTGGGGGGTGGGGGGGCTGAGGTAGTGAGGTTGGAGTTTGTGCATAGAGACTAGAGGGTCAACAGTAGGTACCACTTAAAAGTGTTGTGCATCATCAGAAAGCTGGAAACTACAAGATTCATTACAGAGTTTAACAACCAGGTTGCAGCAATGTTTTAGGTATTTGAAGTCATTTCAAACACGGTTAAAAAGTCAAGAAAGTTTGTTATGGATTCTGCTGTCACAGTGTCAATCCGACACAACTTTACAGACACCACAGAAAACACAGATGAGGGTGAAATTAAAGGAAAAATCGAGGAAAAATCTTCTTAAAGAATAGTGTTCACTCCCCCAGTTGTGATCCACAGGCTCAAGAGAGCGGCTCATGTTGGCTGAAAATTTCTTTTAACCTGTCATCCATCAGTATGTGGGTCTGTCTTTATTTGAAAGTGAGACATTTTGGACGTAGCTATCAGGAACGCAAAGTCTGACTGAATTCTAAAGTGAAAGAAAGAAATGATAATCCAGTCAAATTCTTTTTGATTAGACAATGAAATGTAGAGTAGCATCTCAGCAGACGTGCAAGAGGCAGTGAAGTGCAGAGTAACGTGCATACAGATAGTGGTATATGTAGAATAAGTGCAGGTGTGAGTACAAGGAACTGCAATTCTGTAGTTTTATTCTAAAATATTAACTGGAAATGTCATCAGTAGCTCCTGAGCTATTTTTGAGGAGGATAAAAATGATTTTAACACACTTGATTTGATTTCTATGATCAAATGAAACTACACTCACTGGCCTTCATGCTCTGGACCCGTGTCGTATCTCCATTTCTACAGATATTGATGATGTTTGTGAGATGATTTGTGACTCTGCATCTGTAGCAATGTGCAAAAACAGGAGCAAATTCTAGACTTTAAACCTGCGAAATAAAAGTTGGCACTCCGACCTCCCCCTCCCCCTCTCCCCCTTCCCATCTCACCCTCCTCCTCACTAATTTTCATATTATCCCTGTGCTGTGTGCTCTCCCCCTCACTTTAACATTCTGTCACGCGTTCCCTGGATCATGTAGCTTGTGTTAATTAAACCCTCTTTCAGATCATTTTCTTGCTCAAGTGGCCTCAGTGCAGCACCCATTAGGCAGAAAGCTCTGTTATCTGAATTTCCAAATGTAGCTCAACATTTATTAAAGTGAAATTCATCCAGTAATTGCCCGCCTCGGTATGCCCCATGTCTCCCTCTTACCTCCAGGGCCACCTGCTCAGAGACACCTCCAACTATTTACCAGCATGACGCAGGGTAATTAGACCTCTCTGACCCCGTCCACTAAGAGCCTGGTAATTGCGTTAATAAAAAAATTAACAGCAGCAGCATGAGGATCATTATGTAAAAATACCTGGTAATGAAGCATTAGCCTTGATTTTATTTGGATTAAAAACAGCTATAGGTATTTAAAGGTTACAGTGTCTGCTAAAACAATATCTTTTCATTAAATCCCTGTGAAAGCAAGGAGGAGATGAGGTCTATCTATCTATCTATCTATCTATCTATCTATCTATCTATCTATCTATCTATCTATCTAAGCTTTGTTCTTCTGAATCTCTACTGACACATTAATGATAAGCTGACTTACAGTGACTTACCAGATAAAAACAAAAAGCAGCAAATGAAGCAAAGCAATTTTCTCTCAACATATTGTGAATAAGAGTTTTTCGGGATAGCAGCGGCATCAGGTGGAGTCAGGGGAGGAAGAGAGTCAATCATATCAGATGTGGAGATGGAGGCAGAGAGGCCAGTCCTGACAGGGTGCGTCCATCAATGCAGTTTGCTCATCAACAACCTGCACTTTATTTTCTTGAAGGAATTTGACCCGACCTGCGGCACATTATCCACTTTTTCACATCCAGTGTCATTAGCCCTAAAATCCCTTCCTATTGTGAAAGCATCCTTTATGTACAGTAGCTTCACTGTCAAATTGTGGAGCGTCATGTCCACTCATACCAGTGAAAGCCATTAAATAGACGGTTCAGTGTCCCCTTTCTCAGTTTAGGTTGCGTGGACTCAGGAATTTGTTGGTTTCCTCGGCTGTGTCCTCGCTAAATCAACAAAAGGGTCTTGGATGGTAATAAGCAGTGCAATTATGCCAAGAGCTATTCGCTGTTCTCATTATGTACTTTATTTTGACAGCAAAGGGTATTATCAGGGACTGGTGTGACTGTGGGTTTGGTGGTGTTGGGTGTAACTTGCTATAATATTGGTGAACTTTGATGGATGATGATTTGCTGTGCGGAAACATTTTGGAAAAATGTAACATCATCGTTATTTTGTCAGTACCACTCGGACAATATAGTGCATTTATTATGCTGAGTGATAGACGTTATTTTGATTATTTCACTTTAGTGCTATTTTATTTCTAAATCTGATCTTAGGCCAGCTGCTGTCATCAAGCACTGTGAATGTAAACATTTTATGCCATCCTGGAAATACAGTTGTTATCAATGCATCTTTACAGACTTTCATCTCCTAATAAACACTGTCAGTTATCTGACAGTCTGGTCAGCACTTTGCATAACTTGTGCACATTGTCACTGTATGCCAGGAGATGTTTTTTAGATAATCATCTATACAGTGACATCCTATGGGCAAATAGTGCAACTGCAGTTCTTCATGCTGATTACTGACAGAATGTGTAAACCTGAGCTAATAACTCCTCAGTGATGTTACACTTTTGACTGAGCTTCAAATATGTTTCTACAGCCTCCGAGTAAGAAAAAGCAGGGCTCTGTCAAACCTTCTGTAAAGAACAGATGAATTCTAGCTAACTTTCTGAGAATATCTGGTTTTATTAACACACCACGGTAGAAATCTCCTCTTTGAACTCCCTACATTGAGCTCAGCCTTGACAAGATTAAGCTGCATGTCCTCCTTGTTAAATCCTGTTGTCTGTGCTGTCGACCATCAAAGGTCTTTGACAGGTTCAGCCTGAACAAGATGAACTGTGACGTGAAATGTTCTTTTAATACCTGGTAATGAAGCATACATACCTGTAGCTGAATACCTATAGCTGTTTTTTAATCCAGATAAAACCGAGACTAATGCTTCATTAGCATATGAGGCTATTTGTCCACAGAGATCCTCACACTTCATTTAACATCAGTCCTGCAGATCTCCACAGGCTGCCTGTGGTTTCTCACATCAAACTGAAACCATAGCGCTCCATCAACAATGCTCCACCCAGGACTGCTTCTTCCTGCCCCTGGTTCCCCCTCCAGTCGAAACAACACAACGTATGCCCAAAAGTTTTTTTTGTTTGTTTGGTTTTTTTTTAACCAGAGAGATAAAAATAACAAAAAATCCCCAGTTCCCCTGTGCTGATTCTCTAATACGATATTGTGAAATATGAAAAAAATCATTTTGTTCCCCTCATGTTGCACTTCTCTCTCTCTTTGTCTGCTGTGCTTGAAATGCATGAACTAGGACAGACCCAGAAGTCTTTCAGCTGCTCCAAAGAGCAGGACAAAAACATGTGGTGAGGCAGCTTTTAGTTTGCTGAAGGCTGCAGGGTCTGAGATTCAGCTGCAAGTGCTGATATTTGTAAATGTGGATTTAAAACCCACCTGTTCAGTCAGTCTGCCTTTTCATTACAATGGAAAAAAATGTTTATTTATTGAATTATTCATTTTACTGTATGATTGTTTTCAGTGTTTTTATTGCCATTCACCCTTTTTTATTGTCTACAATCTATTTTTCACTTTCAGAGTTACATTTGTTCCTCGTGCATTAGTCTCACATTGATTTACTGGTCATATTTATATATATATATACATATTTGTATTGCCTTATTATCAGCTTGTCACTCACCTGTGAAGCACTTCAAATTGCAGTAACCTGTATGAAAGGCGCCACACAAATTACCTTTGATTGATGTCTTATTCAGTCCATCTGCAGGACACAGCGGCTCTGACCGTGCAGGTTTTTTCTTGGTGTTGTTGAAGATGGCTCTGAAAAACAGAGTAAACGTGTCATTAAGGATCTGGTGATGACTTAACGCATAATGGACTTTAACCTGCTGCAGTAGCCATAAATTTAAGTTCAAGGGCACAAATCATCATGATCATCATCCACAAGGCCACAAACCCACTGAAACAGCCACCCAGTCACCAAGTTTGCCTGCCATGGTCATTTTATCTTAAACTCTTTCTAAAATGCCCGCAGCAGAAGTTATACACACGATTAATGTGAGATCAAAGACAATTAGTCTCTCATTTTGTCTGTTGTCAATGTATCACTTTTTGTGTGTGTCTTTGTTCAGGAAAAACACTGTTCCCGTTCAGTTTCTTTGGTTAAACGGTTGAATAGCGAGCTGGGCCGTGGCCTCACTCATTACCAACTGGCCCTGTTAGTATTTACAGCATCACGGTGGGTTGACCTCACAGTATTCATAGCTTCACACCTCACACCCATTCACCGCCAGAAAATAAACACAGGCTGCATTGGCCTCCAAAGGGAACCGTTTCCTCTGAAAAGATACAGAAGGTTTTGTGGCTTAACTCAACTGTTTTGTTGGTTTGTTGCAACAATGTGGGATGCTGCACGAGGAAGCAGAACCCAAAGGCTAATTAGGAAGTGAGGAACATCGCCTTTCCCGTCCTGAATGCTCTTTCGGGCATCTTTTTATTTCTGATCGGTCAACCATGCACAATTCATCCACCTGCTACCTCTAAGTGATGGACAGGTTTTTGTTTTTTTGTTTTTTTCAGATTGATTCAGATCTTCCTAAAAGAATTTAAATGGGTTTTCAAAAATGTGCACTTTGACAGCGCGCTGCCAGGCAGGCCACTGGGGTGCCGGATTGTTGTGTCTGACGGCGTGTAAAACTCGGTGCACTTCAGCATATGTTCTTCACCAGAAAGTTGCTTTGATGACCAAATTAAAAGCTTGCACACATTTATACAATCTAAATAAAACTAAACATTTGGAATAGATAGAGAACATAGAGAAACAAATGCATAACAGAAGTCCAGAAAATTGGAAATAAAGTCAAGAAAGCAACTTATAATGAATCATAATGCACATTTATTAATAGATTTATGGCTGTACTGTCAACAAACAAGAGTCTGACAGCACCTGAGCCTCAAACCAAACTCTTACAGCAAAGCAAAACTATGAGAGGAAACTAAGTGAGAAGACACCTGTGTGATGAGCAGGTGATGGCGCTTTATTAAGACACTCCAGTCCGCTGCTTGACGCCGAGGTTAAAGCCACAGAAGAAAGCAAAGATTAGACTACCTTTGTGCCGAGCAGCATTAAACATATTAATCCTTTGTTGTTCATTTGACTGTGAAATCTTTGGAATCACTGTTTCCACAGACCAGAGAGTGAAGCTGATCATTTAACTCACATCACAGGAAGTTTACTGGCATTTTGAGTTCGGTAAAAGCGACACAATCGTGTGTTTTCAAATTCTGGAATAAGATACAGTTTTGAAATGTCTGCATTTCAAAACATCTAAGTTAAGCTAACAACAATAGCCTCTTCATTCAAGCCTCTAAAGGGGCTTTTCCTTTGAAGGCCGGGCCCAGAGAAACAATTCTGTCACACCCCCGGCCTCAGCAAAGGCCTACAAAGGCTCATTTCTGAAAGGACGAGGGGTTCTGAGAAATAATAGAAAAGCAAATGTTGAGAAATGAGAGCTTAGAAGACTAGAAATTTTTATAGAATGTGTAAGGATAGTATTAAAAGCAATTCCCAGGAGAGAAAGTGAAAACAAAGACTGGCAGAGAGGGGTATCAGCTGAGGTCAAATTGTGTCAACCTGAGTTACGTTCAGATGAGCGCACTGAAGTTGACCTGTGTACCAAGTGTAAGCCTGCGCCGGCCTGTTTAAAAAGCCCACTTTCAGTCCAGTTGCTTGATGCCATTATATCTCCAGTGGGCCATGTGCCTATAGTTGACAGCCTCCTGGTGGGATGACATTATTTTTTCACAGCCACCCATCGGTGAAAGCATCCTGAAATCGGCTGCGTTTGTGAAATGACACGTTTGTGATGTGGCAACAAATTAGGCTATTCATAAAGTCGGAACAATGACAAGAATGCCAGCATTTGGACTTTAACTTTCAAAGGCCTGTTTCAGCGAAAGAGCTCGGGCAGAAATGACTGTCATCTGCGTATAGGTAGGGTTCCAAACAGTTTAGCTTTAGAGTAGATTTCAAGATTTCACTGATTACCTTTTAATCACTTTGTGGTTTACCTCACAGTTATGTTGCTGAATTGCTGCTCCTCTACAGTCCTCGGGCTGGTCCTAAGTCCCGGCTCAAGACTGAAGGTGAGCAGGCTTTAGCATTCAGAGCCCCTGTCTCACAATCTTTGACATCTTTTAAATGACTTCTCAAAACTTAAAAAAGCCTTTTATTAATGCTATTACTATTTGTTTTATTATCATTGGTTTTATTCTTACATTTACTGTTGGGTATTTAATTCTTCTTCTTTCTTATTGGTGTATTCATTCAATTGTCTGATTGTATTAGCACTCAGTCCTGAAATGTTTTCACCCACGTTCAACCATGTAAAGCAGCTCATGCAGCTGTTGCAGCTGATCAAAACACTAGACAATAAGGTATTCTTGGGTTAAAGAATTATATTAAGATTTCTGAGAAAAAATGGATTCCCAAAATAAAGGAGACACATTGAAAGCACTGGCTTGCAGACAGGAACTGTACCTGTGATAATTTAACTGTTGGTATCTCATTATTCCAATAGTTATATAACAATGCCAAAGGCACCCTTGGCCCAAAGAGGATATCTGACAGGAGCTTCAGATGAATAACCTGCTGATGTTAGAAGACATTATGATGGCCTGTGCTGCAGTGAAGGATATCATCTCATAGCCCATTTGCAAATACATTTATGTCCATATATAAGTTCAAAATGCATAAAAAATTAACCAAAATGCAATCAGCAGGCAGCATTTGTCAATATGAGTTCAGAATTTGCTCTCATCAAAAAATGTTCATTATAGACTTCACAAAGAGCTTCACTTTGGCCATTTTGCAGGAAACAAAATTATTATTATATATAACAAGTCACTTTTGCAAGAGACGTGAGAGGTAATGTTTTCTTATGTGAAGCAGGGGAACATGTGAATTTCACCATGAGTGTGCAAGTTGAATCTCAAAAGCTAAATATGAATGTAAATACATCACTGAGCACCAGGCTTAGGCAATTTATATCACATTACAGTTGTTTTCAAACTTGCTTTTTTCAGACTACACATTTTCAATGGTGGATTTAAGAAACGTTAACATAATTCAAGAGCAGATGCAATTTTGCAATCAACTGTCATCCACATCAAACTTGTGTCATTAATTTGGATTTCAGGTGAGCACAGAGACTTGAATGAAGCAGGTGAATGTGAAAAGAGCCTGTTAGTGTCAAACGCTGCACATTCTGTACCTCTCTCTGTGCAGTGAAGCATCTCAGTGAGGCAACAATAAGCAAAACACATTTGGGTGGCGGGGGACTTTAACTGGTGACTCGACAACTCATTCAAAATTTCCACTGCCCACTGGTGAGTCATGACCTAAATTTAAAAAAACAATGTCATACACCTAATTTAGCAATCATCTGTATTTTGGAACAGTGTGTTTTCTGCCACATTAGCAAAGCAACAATTAATTAGTCAAGTAACTATTTGACATTAAGGGTAAAAAAAATGTGGATCCTTCAGCATTTGAACATAATAGCTGAATCAGTCCCACAGTCAGTCCCACTTCCTGTATGCACTGGCATTTAGACACCACCCACAATGGGACTGGATGCTACTGTGACAAGGAGGACATGACCAAAAAATACAGTCCCATCAGCTGCTGACATGACACGTTTTCATTTTCTCTTCATCAAGGGAGCAGATGAAGGTCAAGGCCTGAACTTCGCACAGACACAGACGCAGTGAAGGACACTTTGTGAAAAGGCACTGAACCCCACGTGCCCTGCATATATTTCACACACACACACATATTCTGACTTTGTCCACAAGGTAAAAATATTTTAGTGCCATAAGTGTCACAGTACATAATAGATACCACGTTAAGGGCCTGTGTTGAGTAGCAGGCAATGTTCACATCCCTTTCGTGAGATGTGTGAACATTTCACCCCACACGCAAGCTGCTGTGGTGTGGCTGTTCATGCGGGACATGTAATGTATCATGGGTACATACTGGACAAGGTGTCTTTGCCAGGCACTTCAAGCCTCATCAGGTAAGTCACAGAATAACTGCAGTGGATATCTATGTATGACTCCGGCAACAGAGGATGACATTAACTGATTAAATGACAAATATTCAATTAAGAGCTTTGGCTGGATCAATAATAATAATAATAATAATAATGCTCTACATGATTAAGCCAAGAATGAAACAAGAATAATGTATATTATTTAAGTACAACCAAGTCTTAAAAAAGAAGTCTTGAAAAAAAGGAACTAGTTTAAGAGACTTATTCTAAACAGTGTAAATAAAATGTGTTGAGAAAGTAAGACTGCATCGACTATTCCTCTTATTAGTACATGTTTCTGAACAATAACAGAGCATTAAAGTAAAATCCACAGCTATTACAAGAAGCCAAGTGGAAGTGATTGTACCAATAAAGTAAGGGCTCCACCTGATGATGATGGTCAATTCATTTAGTTAGATATCCACCTTGTGGTTAGAAAGCAGTACTACACCTTTTACTCTTCACTCTTGTTGCTGTTTAAAGAGGCTGCATGTGTCAGTATGTTGCTCAGATTTGCATAACTTGATCAATCCAACAAACAAATCATTGTGAATTATTGCCAACAAATATGATTTAACACTTGACTTGGATTTGACTTCATCTAAACTCTTTGGTTCAATTTGGTTCATAGATGATACACAGCAGAGGCACGTCCAGCACTCAAGACAACAATAACACAGGCTAAAGGAAACAGTCAATCATGAGTTTGATTTGATGATGCTTTTATTAGCACTATTTACAGTTATTGGGGTAAAACACACCTGTGAATGTTGTGGTTACTTGTTTCCATGACTGCAAAAAGCATGTGGGTGTTTCTCACTGGGGAAAAAGAATTTCATCTGCTCGTCCTCAATCACCAGATTACAGCCAAATTTGTCACTTCAGACTTAATCTGTTACACTTAAAATGCTGTTGATAGTTGACATCTGGATCAGATGGAAGTAGAGTCTTGTTTTATGATTGTGTGAACGAAGCTAAAGTTCACCTCAGTCTAAACTAACGTGGATTGGGCATCAAATGAAGTTGGCCGCTCATTCTCTCCTCTTTATATCTCTATTAGAATTGAAACTCTCAGAGGCCTCACGTGCCTCCCAAGATCTGCAGCGATGGCGGTGGAGGGCTTTTATTTCTCTTTAGGCTGCACTTTACGGCCTCGTCTATTTTGCAGATATATTGTCCTTTCTTCCTACCACCCAACACACACGATGAGATTCCTCGGCGCACACAGTCACACAGGCTTTTAGACACTCATTAGCCCCTACTATTACAATAAGTGTCACCCTCCATTACATGGTGCCGGGTTGGATATCAGGATTGGAAACCCACCAAATCTCCACACAAGGGGCGCTACCCCCTCATGCACAGTATTGTCTTTCAGCCACAATGTTGAATTGTTTTCTCTTTGCTCTTTAACGTCTAAAATAAAAAGATATACAGTTATACATAGACGCACAAATGAAGTTTTCACATACATATAAGCAACCTTATACAGTGTGTCCGTAAAAGTAAAGTAACACACATTCCTTCATCGTGTGGATCTTCATGTTAACTTTGGGGTTTGTTTCAGAGCAGGCAGCTGTTTAAGGATCCACCACACCCCACCCTATTCAAGCCCGTTGTCTCGCATATGAACAGCACATGCAGACTTGTAAAAAATCTTAATTAAGACTCCTAATTCTCCATGCCGTCGCCCGACTGAGGCTGTGCGCTCACGTGAAGCGCTGCTGAACACAGCATGTGGGTGGATGGTGTTGGACAGGGACTGTCATTTTCCTGGCTGTCACACAAAAGGGTGTGAGGGCCGTTTATCCATAAGCTTCACACACAAAACCAGCTTTAAATTAGTTTAGCTAAAATTTTATGGGCTGTGCAGATATTTGGCTTTATACAAAATAAAAAATGTTTCTGAGCAGCTAAACTGTTTTTTATTTTCAAGCAAACATGGAATTTAAGTAAACATGATGATTGTTGTAACAGATTAGTTTCAAATTCAAAAACATGCCCCTTCACCTCTCGCGTCTAGGAGAGTCTAGGAGTCTGGTTTGTTAACAGATTAGGAGTTTGCATGCATGTTAATGAATTTTGCTCATTATACTGAGGAGCTACAGTACGCTGTACATCACCGCACATGTAAAAATATGAAGTGACAAGTGTTTGCCACTGTAAAGGTGATTTCAGTGCTGGGTTTTGTATGCAGCCCTTTGGTTCGAAGCCTTCTCCCTCTGAGCGGTGGCAAAGGGCATGTGGTCCTCTGCGTGCAGCAGATGCCCCGAAGAAGACTTGCGACAGATGAGTCGAAAATGAGCGTGACATGTGTTAAACAGGCGAAGCCTCACAACACTGACATTTGACAAGATGATGGGCGTAGGCAATCATTATTGTCTCCACTTAAGCAAGCAGTAAATATTCAGGGCTGATGTCTGTGAAAGCAAAAGCCATAATACAAATCAGCCTGAACAGATTTTCATTAATGAATGAGGTGTTTGAATAGATTGTGATCAGAGTCACGTGGCGGGCTGGAAAAATGAGAGCCAGTGTTTAAATGTGCAAACAATCCAGCGGATCCATATAAGATTTTAAGACATTTATTAATCTAAAGTTAAAACAGTTTCAGTAATAACTTTATAATTTAAACTGTAAGTATCTGAGTCTATGAATTCTTTCTTCAGCCACTTGTACTTGTCTTTACATCCTAACAGACCTTCGACCTCAGTCCTTCCTGCCTGACAAAGGTGCCAATGATGGTGAGTCAGGCATGGGGAGGAACATGCCAAGGAGATGCCCCCCTCCTCCCCTCCCCCTTCCAGAACCATTTGGACCACAGGGAATGGGTTAATCACATTAGAGGCCCAGAAGAGAGATGGGAAGTAGACAGTACCGTGACAGCCGGGGTAGCACTGGCACGACTAATCCCGTTAGGCCGAGGAAAAAGGGGGACGCCATCGCGCCTACAAGGCTGAGAAAGAAAAAAACATTTTCCCAGGAATGAGTTCACCTGTATGGTAACACAGAGAAGTTGGCCTGTTGATGCCTATTAGAAGAAACAATCACACTTGGCACATACAAATGTTTTTTTCATGCTGGGCACCACTTTATTGTCAGCGCGTGAAAAAAAATCAGCAGCAGACAGTGGCATTGCATGAGATCCTCTTTCATGCCATGGCGAAGCAGCCCCTTTCAACCCAGTGCTATCAGTCTCCCAAACAGTGAGAAGATGGGGAGGGGTGCTGTAAGAAGGATAGAGCTTACTTCATCTGCCATTGTAAGTGCACCCGAGTTCAACCTTAATGTAAACCTTTGCAGGCAGGATATGAATAGGATGCTCTCTATAAAAATATATCCTGCTGGGTAATCCGGCAGATGGCCACAGCAGCGGACACTACGAGCGCGGCTGGTCACTGCAGGGGTAACAGGGAATGTCCGATCAGCAGCCACTCTTCAGCCTGGGAGATGTGGAATCAAGATTCTTAACTCCCCTTAGCAACGCTATGAAACAGAGCCGTCAGTTTAGATCCATCAAGTTTCTACTTAATCTCGCCCACCACTTTTTTCTCTCCTTTTTCTCCTTTTTTGTATCTTCCCCTTTTGTTGTGGGGATTAAGCCAAGTGGTAAAACAGTGATTTAATGATCTTTCCATGGCTATGTGCACCACTTAAACCATGAGACAAACAAGCTGAGGCATTCTAAGAGTCACCCCCTCTGAAGGCGGCTGCTCAGGAACTGTGAGGCTTTTGATATGGTATTAAGCTCAGGCTGATTATCTTTCCCACTGTCGTGCGGTGTGCTGCGCTCTGCTATGGGAAAGTTTAAGGTTTTGTGTTTTGTAAAGGCCCATTGTAAACAAGATGAGAAGAAAACAGTTGGATAATTACTCGATGATAGCTTTATATTGACAAGGTATGGTGAATTTGAATGATTTGTTAATGCGGAAAAAAGTGGTACTGTTAAATTCTCATCACATAAAATTATTTTAAAGGTAAAATATGTGAGAATGTAACACATTTTACATGTAAAAATAGCTTTGCATTACCAATGTGTGGATGGACTGTAAAGTAACATTAAAAAAAAGATCCTCGGTTGCCTGTAACAGCTCTGCTTGAGCTTGTCCAACTTTTAGTACACAGAAATGGCCCAAATGATCTGAAAAATGTCAAATTTCTTAGGGGAGGATCCCCAAGCTACTCACCTAGTATGTGCGCTAACCATAGGAAAAGTGCTGAATAAATGATTTCGCAGTACAAAGCAAAGCTGTATAACAAATGATTACTTTCTAACAGCCAAGAGAGATGCAAGGCAGGGGTGGCCAACTAGCCAACTGTAACATAAGCTAAGCTAAGCCAGCTAGCTGTAACTTAGCTACGTGCCGTGGATGTGGCATTGGTTGCTTTATAATGTTGGCTAATAAAGTAATTTGCAAATAGCTAGCTAGTTAGTATTATGGAGCCAATGGTCCAAATAAAATACAGGAACATTACAGATAGTAGTGTTACTCCAAAAATGACCATAATTTATTTTCCAGCATTTAGTGTTAATTTCTCCTGTATGTCACATCACTGTTTTTTGAAAGCTTTGACAAAAGCTATAACAGGAACTTGATTTGGAATTGTTTTGTCATATCCCCAAATACTACTGGAAAAAATGTGTTTTTATTAGCATTAGTTTTCAGGTGTCTATGGATTATCCAGTTCTTTTGAGGGTTGATCTCTTACCTGGGATTTCTGGTCGTCTGAGGGAAAGAGTGGAACTTCCTCTTCATCACTCATGGCTGATCAGCAGCAGGATCTCTTCAATGAAGAAATACACTTGTTTAAACATATCAGTCTTTGTGAAAGCCTCATGACACTTTAACCTAAACAATACTAACAAGTTAATGAAATACACAGATTACATAGCAGATAGAGGAGCTCCTTGCTGAATACATATTCATAGAAATATGAATCCTATTGGCCTGGAGCTCAAGACTGCTGACAACTGCCTTAAAAGAAATACTTAAAAACACCTAAAAGGACAGACATTTTAAACCACAGATGAACTGCTCATTCTTGTGTGCTACCAACAACAACCAACAGATGGCACCAAGTGAGAACTGGAGGTAGGGGGTATGAGCATCAGAGGACTAAATCTTACTGTATTTTCTTTTTTTAACAAAAAGGTTGTTTATTTCATAACATGTTGCCATTGTGAAATTTAAAATACTGCAAGTTTAGCCAACATAGATACCACAAACATGTACATGAAAACGTTAAGGATTTATAAACTGATGCTTATGACAAAGCTCTGCGTGTGCGTGTGTGTGTGTGTGTGTGTGTGTGTGTGTGTGTGTGTGTGTGTGCCACTCACTCTCACTGGGTAATAACTGGCAAGGCATTGGCAGTGATCAATATGGAGTGGGACTTGAAAGCCATAATAGGAGGACAAATATCAGAGGAGAGGCAGTCTGGGTATCTGTGTGTAATGGATGATGGAGGTATTAGTGTTTGGGCCGGTGTGCAGTAAGTGGGTAAGCTGGTGGCTGGCGACATTGTGTGAAACCAGCATGGTCAATGATGATGATAATGGGGAGGGTAAGTACTGTATTGGGGTTAATACTTCTGGGCTGGCCAAGAGATTATGGCACTGTCTAAAATATGGAAGACCCCTAAGTGAAATGCTTTGCTCCCAGGCTCAACAGCAAACTGATGCCATCAAGAGTACATGGACCAAAAGACAGTCAGACACAGAAAATGGCTTTCAAATCACACACTCAAAGGCCTGGGTGAAAAAATGGTGGATCCTAATTTTATAAAGAGGTGGGGTTTGAGACCAACAGTGTCTTCAACGTGAAGTTTCTGGATTTATTTCCTAAATAATCTGCCGTCTGATGGACCCAATGAGGAATCTGATTCTCGATTCATTATTTTCTGGTTTCTGCACATTTTGATGTTGTTCAAATAGTGTCAAATTTTGGTGTGGCTGGTTATCCTTTAACAGCAACAGTAACATTTTAGGGGTTATGTTTGCCATGAAATGCTCTAACAAAAATACATTGATGTATCTTTCTGTGGCATTTTGTCAGCTGCAACTATTCCACTTTTGACAGTGTATCTTGAGTATATTGTAAGTGTTTGTCTATTTTTGCTGTTGTTGTTGTGTTGACCATGATCCTGGCATACTGTAACCACTTTTGTCCCATATACTGCAAGGTGCTCTCTGTCAAATTTCTCATTTCCCTGTTTCAGCCAAATAAAGCTCTTGAGTTATTATCCAATGCGAGGCTTCTTTGCTTTATCGGTCACTTAATTTGCTTTCCTACACAAGCCTAAATATGGGATGGCAAAATTATGCAATTTATTTTCTGCACCCTATTTAAAGTCACAAGATCAAAATGGTAGCAGAAAGTTCCCAGGAGCCTTTTGTATTACTCCAGCTTAAGCTTTGCTTCATGAGTCCCTGTCACTTTCAGGATTTCAATTTACAATTTTATTTCTTACATTAAAGGCATTACATGGCCAGGCCCCTCGGTACTTAAAGGAATAGTTTCATATTTTGGGAAATATAGCTTTTTTGGTACCACTATCATGTCTGCACACCTAGTGTACATTTGAAGCTGGAGACAGGAGCTTAGTTTGGCATAAAGACTAGAAACAGGGACAAACAACTGGTTTTACCTTGGGGTTATGTATTGGACTATTTCTTGAGCTGGCGCAGTGACTTCCTAAAGTCTCCTCTGATGCTGACAACAAGACTCCAGCAGTTTCCTGCTGCCTCCAGTCTTTAAGCTATGCTAAGCTAGCAGCCTCCTAGAGTTGTATCTAAACACTCAGTAGAAAAACAAATAAGCATATTTCCCAGAATGTTCAACTATTCCTTGGAACCAACTGCTGTGGCCTCTAACGACTGGAAGGAGACTCAGGTCTTCTGGTTGATTGTGAAATGATTGTTCTTCCGTCGTGTTTGCTCCTCAACTCCAGAACAGCCTCCTGCAAAGTCACAGAGAAGCCAGATCTACACATCTTTAACTTTTTCTTTCCAACACTTGCTGTTTTTATACACTAACACTCCTTTCCTCTTTTCCCCTTTACTTCTTCCTTGTAACATCCAATTTGAAAACCACAATGTGAATACATTTGAATTTAGATATAACAATACATCTGTGGAACAAGCAAAACACCCATAACAACTATGAGTTATGGAATCATGGTGTACTACTTATAAAGATTTAAGCCCCCATATCTAGGTTACACTAGTCCCTCCCGCAATCCAGATGATGCCATCTGTGAGAAAAGAGCAGTGTGTGTGTGTGTGTGCGTGTGTGTGTGTGTGTGTGTGTGTGTGTGTGTGTGTGTGTGTGTGTGTGTGTGTGTGTGTGCGAGTGTGTGGCTTTCAAATCAAATGCTGAGTGTCTCATTTCACTATTAATCCAGGTCATCCCCATTAAGATGTTAACAGACCAGCTGGGACTGACGTACTGCTGTTTATGATGGGTGGATGGTTTGAAGCAAGAATCAGACAGAACTGAAATCATGTAAGTTTGAACAAGGTTAAAGAGCATTTTGTAGCAATTTAGTAAGTAATCAATCAGTCAATCGGTAGAGAATCAAACAATAAGTTTGTCATTAACAGGAAAAATGCCAAACATTCACTGTTTATTGGGAGGATTTTCTTTTCTCTGTTCTTTAACAGTTTTGGACCCTTGGTCAGACAAAACAAGTCATTCTAAGACTTCATACTGATTTTGATATTGATATTGATTGATATTTTAAACTAAAAAAGGCCCTCGTCAACACATTAATCAATAATGATAGCATTAGTTCCAGCCGTAATTTGACGAGTTGTGAATCAAAAATAATAATTAGAATTTGCTATATTAATATCCAATTCATAGAAGGCAGATAATGACTTACAGTCCATAAAAACAGGACTAATACCTCCTGAAATAAAACACTGGCTGTCAAACTGCTGCCATGACGACTGTGATTGGATGACAAGAGTAAATCTGCTGACCAAATCCCTTCATGGCTCAAGCTGTGATTTGGACCCGAGAGATTTGCTTTCATAGTGAACTCGGCCCTGCAGAGATGACTACCGTCACTGTCCAACACGTGACTGCAGCAGGCCAGCAAAAACATCGTTTAACTTGGACGACACAGCTTGGACTTAACTTTGGAGACACTGTACCTCAACTTTCACTGCTACGTCCCATCGCGTTGACCTGACAACACATACAACAAGCTAAACCAACGGCAACTCTATGGTAGGAAACCTCAGACTCTGCGGTGTGTTTAGCGTCTTCCGGTGCTGTTAACACATTGTTTGACAGTCCGTGTTTCATGGACGCGTTTTGAATAAGTTACCTGCCTGGTGTTCAAACTTTGTGTCAAGAGCAACAAGAGCTGTGTGACTGACAGGCGCTTCTAAAGATAGGCCGAGTAGCTAGCAAGAAGTCGGGCAGCAGAGTGCGGTTTTAACGCTCACGCAACGAACTGTGGGAAATATGGGACGAACTAAAGTCGCGTGTCAACCGGAAAATTAAATTTGATTTTTAATTTATGGCTTTGTTCGTTAATATCCTCACATAGTTAAGAGCTGAAGCAGGCCTTGGATTTGTGTAACCCTCAAAATGCATTTTTAAATAAATGTATTTATTTTAATAAATTTATGTCATTGCTACATCTCAAAGTTAATAGACAGTACACTGTTGAAAGAGCCAAAGAATGTGAACTCGCACTGCTTTCATAGACACTTTTCATACACACCCAGGAAGTGACCCCTGAGTTTGTGACTTCACATCATGCTTCTTATTTGTTAACACCAGAATGTGAACTTAATCTGGGTGCTGTAGCTCCAAACCTACTCCGTGTCAGTGAAGCAGCTCCATGTGCTTTCAGGCGTTCTTTCTGTTTTGTTTGCCTGCTGAAGTCAGACTATGAAAATCATGCTAGGGTGGTCAATTATTCTTATTGTTAGTAGTGCGCTGACTCACCCCTGCCTGTAATCACTGGCAATCGCTCAATCCCTTGTTTCAAGTCCATCTAATAAAGGCATGTAAAGTGACTTGCAAATTCACTTAATAATTGCCACATCTGTTGTCTTCACACCTTTTCTATTACAATACGCTGCCTGAATGAAACAGCTGTTGCTGAGCATGTTTAATCTTTTAGAACCCAGTAACATAAAAATAGGTGTACCACTTTGACAGGTGGTGATAAATTGTGACATTCAAGTGGCCCGACATTCAACACAGCAAATATAATAAAATCCTAAAAGGTTTCACTTTGATTTTGATGCTGTCATTACAGTTTTTACCACTCCTCTTAAACTAATATAATCAAAACAAAAAAAAGGACAAAAGGCCGACCAATTGCTGACTTAAATGTTAAATTCAGCTTAGATTAAATAAAATGACTATACTATGTGTGTTATTAGTGATGATTTTCGTATGACACCTGTGAAATTATTAACTTACAGACAGTGCAGAAATATGGAAACCAATGTTCTTGTTATTGGTGAGAAAATACATAACAATACAGTGACATGCATTAGCCTGGACTCTATGCTTAATGCGCAGGTCAGAGTTTGACCTGTGTTGAGTGCTGACTGTCAGTTGTAGTGTCCATTAAGCTGTCAGAGTTGTCCTCTGTCCCTCAGCAGGTGCTGTGGCCGAGACGTGAGAAGGGGTCATGCCTTTGGTCAAGAGAAACATTGAGCCTCGGCACCTCTGCCAAGGTGCAGTGCCTGATGGGATTGGCAACGAGCTGGAATGTGTAACCAACAACACGCTGTCGGCCATCATCCGCCAGCTCAGTAGTCTGAGTAAGATCACGGTTACTCATGCTTTGCTACGTCATAACATGTTCAGATTAACCTGAGACCAATACAGGAGGGAAGCTGTATGACCTGTTTTCCTGATAACTGTAGAGTGTCGCCACTAATAAGAATTCTAAGGACAAATTTGGGGAAAACAAGTCCATTAAAAGTCATTGAATGGTGGATGGTGACATTTGAGTTGACTGGGAGTTCTTAATCCTTGCTTGTTGATTATTAGAAGTGTCCATATATTCCAGTGTTAGTTGATAATTAGGCTTTTGAGAACATGAACATCACATTCAAGGCAAAGCAATGATCACCTGTCTGAGTTAATGCATATCCATCACAGTAATCAGCAAATTTGTGTAGAAGTAGAGCGGTGTAAATGGTTAATGATGTGTGGTCATTTCTATAGAAACACTAGTGTACCTGTGTGTTTCTGGTTTGGAGGTATAGCAGTTGCTGCACTGAAATATGTGAGACAGAGAGGGGAAAATGGAGAGGAAAAGGCTATTTTAGGAAGCAAATTTACTCCTGGACATCTGGCCCATGGCTACTCTGATTAGTGTGTGTGTGCATGTGTGTGTGTGCGTGTGGATTTAGCGAAGTTACAGGAGCTTAGAGCTTACCGTAAAGCTTTGTATCACAGGAAGATAAGACAGGGGCTGAGTGGGTGGGGACACAAACAGAGGCAGTCTAATGATAGCTGCCACGTAAAGTGGATCCGAGCTGTTTGACGTGTGCTGTTATGTGCAGGGAGCAAACACTTCATGTTTGTGTGTAATCCAGGCAAATAGAACGGCTGCAGAAATGTACAAACATTACTTGTCAAATATAAGAATCCCTATTTTACAAGATAGTTGAATACAGAACTCGCTGTATTTTATTTAGGTAAAGCAAAATGTGCAGTTCGAATAATTCTTAGAAATACACGGCTCTTATTTTGACCTTTTCCTTCCTCTCTGTTTGGTTCTTTGCTCTGGCTGCAGGTAAACATGCAGAAAATGTTTTTGGGGAGCTTTTTAACGAGGCCAACACCTTTTATGGGCGCGCCAACTCCCTCCAGGACCGTATTGACCGCTTGGCCTTCAAGGTCACCCAGCTGGACTCCAGCGTGGAGGAGGGTGAGTTCACTGGAAGTCATCCGTCTGCCGCTTTCATAGCTTATTCATTCATTCTCACATGCTTCATATTCAACTTCAAACCTCTGTGTTACTGTTTCATAGTCTCTCTGCAGGACATAAACATGAGGAAGGCATTCAAATGCTCCACTGTCCAGGACCAGCAGGTTTTGTCCAAGAGCAGCACTCCAAACTCGGTGGCTGAGATGCACAGCAGGAGCGACCGGCCTCCTCCCCTCAGCACGCTCACTGCCTACAGGTACTGCATGCCTTGTAAAAACTACAACACCTGACCAGGTTAAAGCGTCTCAGCTCACGTTGGATGTTGTTTTTTATGCAGGGAGGATTGTACTGATGCAATGAAATTCTACTCGGACCCGTCGTACTTTTTTGACCTGTGGAAGGAGAAAATGCTTCAGGACACAGAGGACAAGAGGAAAGAAAGGCGGAGGCAAAGGGTGAGAGCACACTCTGCCTGCTGCTTTATTTTGGTGTCGTTAATGGCTTCTCATCTCCTTCTCTGTCCCTCCGTCTTTCCTCTCCCAGGAACAGAAACGATGTGTGGAGAGCAGCACCCTTCAGCGCGAGGTGAAGAAGGTGAGAAAGGCTCGAAACCGCCGGCAAGAGTGGAACATGATGGCATTCGACAAAGAGCTTCGGCCAGATCACCACCACCCGCAGACTCTCCGCCGAGGGGCGTCGTCCGAGGGCTCGCTCTCCCCAGACGGCAGGTTAGAGCTTGTTTTTTGACAGAGAGTAGAGATGCAGTTGGTGCTGCATGAGAAATGTTTTGGCCCAGTTTTATGTTCACCACAAAATCATGAGCATCGCCTGTGAGACCCCAATGAAAAATATTGGGATGATATTGTGAAAACTGCAAAAATAAAATAAGGATTGTGCTGAGAGTCTGATGATATAACATGTCCTATTTGTCCTTGTCCCTATGTTTCTTGTCACTCTTAAGCTGCAAATATCTCAGAAATCTTTATTAAACTCGAAAATGCACTTTTAAAAGATTATAGAACTGAATTATATGCAGAAATTTGACAATCAAAGCAAAATGTAGATTTCTGTAGTGAAAATTAAAGGCAGATTGGAAGGAAGAAGATCTAAACTGGACATAGGGGGGTTGATCCTATTTTCATGAATAGGACCTTGTGACTCCAATATCTCTGTTGTTTAAAGCTTCAGTTTTTATTTTCTAACAACAAATCCACCATCTGGACACATGAAAGCGTCTGAATGAGAAGCTCTGTGTCTTTCATTGTTTATCCAGGCCTGACCTCCCAGACTACCCCGTCCCTCCAGTGCCTGCCCACGCTGCTTGTAATTATGCCAAGTCACATGATTACGTGCTTGGGAACGCACACCCCTCACCACCTGTGGAGCATGAATACCACAGCATTGATGTCAACTACAAGAGAGTAACCTACGGCACGGCAGAGCCTCACGCTGCAGACCGAATGAACGGTTCAATACGTCCACCTGCAGATTACAAGTAGGTTTGTTTGTGGTTTGCATAATCAGAGAAAGACTTAAATATAATGTCACTTTTCCACCATGACATAATCCTCTTTCTTTCACTGTCAACCAGCTCCAGCCCCCCACCTCCTGCCCCAGGCCCACCCATCCCATCCGCCCAGACAGCCTTTGGTTTTCCATTGGGTGCACTACCACCAGCACCACATAATGGAGTTTTGCACGTAGGCCCAGGCTATGCGTTGCCACCCGTACCTCCTCCAGGGCCACGCATGGTCCCTCCTCCCCCGGGTCCCCCACCTCCACCTCTCCCTCCCCCAGCTGCACCCTCACACCTTGCAGGACACAGCGAAGGCGGCAGAGCTGAGGCGAAACCTGTGAGAGATGCGAGAAGCGACCTGCTGTCTGCCATCCGCATAGGTGAGTTGGGGTATTGGTGGACATGATTGTATGAAACTGCATCCTGTCCTGCACGTGAGCCAGTGCGTGACAAGTGGTATTATCTTGATATACTGTATGTGTGCTCTTATTAGGCATCCAGCTGAAGAAAGTCCAGGAGCAGCAGGAGCAGCAGAACAAGCGTGAGCCAGTGGGGAACGACGTGGCCACCATCTTGTCCCGACGCATTGCTGTGGAGTACAGTGACTCTGAAGATGACTCAGAACTGGAAGAAAACGAGTGGTCAGACTGACCAAACATGGTGCAGCAGCCAGCTCCACCCTGTGAACTCTACATACGAACCCACTGCTGCCAGAGTACCTTTACTTCAGCTTGTATGATTAAAATGTGCTGCCACGTGTATTTCTCATGAGGAAACTGAGCACCGATCTTCTGAAACAGGTGAAACTGCTGACCTACTGTGTACAGTTTACTGATTAATTGTCATGAATAAATGTTTAGTTTTCTACCACTGAGGAAATGTGAGCCATTTGTTTTCTCACTTTGTCGATCTAAACAGTATGTTCTCATTGGTCCTCTCCTAATAACAAACTGGCACCCTGAATGCACCGTCACTCCACTGATGAAATGTGCTGTAGACCTTAAAACCGATGTCCCAGTACTGAGCGTTTTCACTGAAGACATGTTCTCAGCATCATAAAGTCAATTTTTGAAGGATTTATTTTTATCATTTTATTGAATTACACATTCCTGATAATATTTTGGACTAAATGTACTCCTCCCATTAGACATTTTGTCACTGCTACCTCAATTTGTCCCACGGTATGTAGACTGTATGCATACTATTGTATCATGCCATTAAATTATTTATTGTGATATTTCTTTGAAAATGTTGACATTATCATTAAATTTTTTTCAGTGTCAGCCATTAAATCATGTTGTCATTGTCTCTTCCTTTACCATCTTCTCCTTTAACCTAAGATGTTTTAATAACTGGGCACTATAATTCTATAGTAGCTATATGTCTTGTGTAGCCCAATAGAATTATGTTGCAAAGCATTTCTGAGACATGTCAATCAGCCTCTGACAGTGTTACTATCTTGTTACTGTTTTGTGTATTTTTCAGTTAATTATTTATCACAGTGATAGCTGATTCGCCTATAAGAAATACAACATAATGACAAAATTATATATAAAACACTTACAGCTAATGTTACTTGGTATTCATGTACATGTAATTATGAGTTAGTTATTCACACGAAGACATCAAATATTGATATCATAATAAAGGATATGATTATTATGCAAGCAAAAGCCACAGCCCAAAAGTTAAAATATAATTAAATAAAAATAAAATGAATGTACCTTGGTTCATCAAGATGTGCAGTTTGTGTAAAATGTGAAACGGTTAGAAACCTTACCGGTGAATTGGGGTGAAGTTTTCCTTTATATCCAGCAGGGGTCAGTAATTCTCCTGAGGGAACTCTGTAGACCGGCGGAAATTATCGTTGACTAGGAAACTGTTGAGCATCGGAAGCCATGTTGGCTCTGCAGATAACCGACCAAATTACATCGGACTAAACCGTTAGAGCCACAATGGAGTTGTTTTCTTCCCGTGACGGTCGGGTGCCTGGCAGGTGATTAGCACAGCGAAGCTCCTCCTCTGCCTGCTACTTAGAGACAAACCTGGAGAACAACATATCAAGACAAGGTAAGATACTTATAGTAAACTTGGTTTTGGGTTTATGGCAATTTGAGAATTCCTTCCCACCCAAATATCGCGTGAATAATCGTTAGTTTAATGAGGTTGTGATTATCATAAAGATAGCTGGTGTTTGCTAGCTAACTGTTTGTTACCTGACTTACGTGCACACGCGCAAATCAGCTTTGCTCTCAACGTTACGTGTGCAAGAACAGACGGTATGCTACCATCTAGTTAGCTAACATACCCTCTGCGATGAACAGTAGTAATTTACCTGATCTTATGTTCAACCCTGGTTGAAAGAGGACGGTTTTCCAGTGTTAGCTGGTGACCTTACACTGTAAGGCTTAGTCATTCATTTCGCAGACGGCACTGTAGTGGCGCTTTTTAATGTGGTGGTGATCATACAGTTAAATATCCGTTACATAGTGGTGTGTAAAGCCATAAACTGACTTTAGCCTGTTTATTAGAAGCTAAGATGTGGTGCTACATGATGTGTTAAAGGTTTGTCTACTTAGTGTATACAACTAAAATGACTTGACAGCACCTTGGTCTTATTTTCATTCCTCCTCAGGGAATTCTGCAGGACAGAAACAATCAAGATGGATACCTCAAAACTCCCTAAGATCCAGGATGAGGACCGGGAAAGCCAGTTTGGATACGTGCATGGGGTTTCTGGACCAGGTCAGGTTCATTGCCATTCTCTTTAAATGGCAAGATACCATTGTTTAGTATCTGATAGGTGGGAGCCACTTCATGCAAGTCGTTTCTTACAGCTACTGAAGGGTAGGCAAGGCTAAATGTGTGTGTCTGAGATGTGTTTATTGTACCAGTTTCCCTATTCTTTTCGATCCAATCAACAGTGGTGACAGCTACTGCTATGGCAGGAGCAGCCATGTATGAGCTGGTTCGTGTAGGTCACAGTGAGCTGGTGGGAGAAATTATCCGGTTAGAGGGAGACATGGCCACTATCCAGGTCTACGAGGAGACTTGTATCCTTTCTGCTGCCATGTTACCTTCCTCTGTGGTTAAACATGTAACAAACCACGTCACAATCTTTGTTTAAACTACATTCACATGTTACCAAAGACACATTTTTGAGCTACATCACCGATAGAAAACACGAGTCTGGATTTGAGGAGCTTGTGGCTTGTTTTGTTTTCCCTAACTTAATGCAACAGCTGGTGTGTCTGTCGGTGACCCTGTTCTTCGGACAGGGAAACCCCTTTCTGTAGAACTGGGACCAGGGATCATGGGCTCCATCTTTGACGGTATCCAGCGCCCACTGAAAGATATCAACGACCTCACTCAAAGTATCTATATCCCAAGAGGAGTAAACATTGGTGCTCTTAACAGAGACCTCAAATGGGAATTTAACCCCTGCCAGAGTCTGCGGGTAAGAAAAATAGCATTTGAGCGTGGTGTGGACTTGGATGTCTCTCCTCTGCAATTGCTCTGACTAATTTCAGGTGATCTCTCCAGGTTGGCAGTCATGTGACAGGTGGTGATATCTATGGCATGGTGTTTGAAAACTCCTTAATAAGGCACAAGCTGATGCTTCCACCTCGCAACAGAGGCACCGTCACCTACGTTGCTCCGCCTGGAAACTACGATATTTCTGTGAGTGTTTGTCCAGCAGCAAAACACACCTCTGAATTTTCTCTCAAAATGACTGTCTGATCTTGCTGCATTCAGGATGTGGTCCTGGAGCTGGAATTTGAAGGTGTGAAGGAGAAGTTCACCATGGTGCAGGTGTGGCCAGTACGACAAATCCGCCCAGTCACAGAGAAGCTACCTGCTAATCATCCGCTGCTGACCGGTCAGAGAGTTCTGGATGCGCTTTTCCCGTAAGTAGACATCTCAGCTGATATATATACACACACACACACACACACACACACACACATAAAACACTCATCAAGTGAGTCTTTAGCCGGTGACTGTACACACATCTTATTTGAAACTATGTGATAAAACATGTAAGCTGCAAATGAACCACTTGACCTTTGTGTTGTGTAGTTGCGTGCAGGGTGGTACCACTGCTATACCAGGTGCCTTTGGATGTGGAAAGACGGTGATCTCGCAGTCCTTGTCCAAGTACTCCAACAGCGATGTCATTATCTATGTTGGCTGTGGAGAGCGTGGAAATGAAATGTCTGAAGTGCTGCGGGATTTCCCAGAGGTCAGTGGAAGATGGAATTTGTCATTGAGGATAATGAATGATTTCATGTTTTATGGCAAAAAATCTTCGATACATTGACACTGCGTAATGTTAACGCCGCTCCTGCCCAACAGCTCACCATGGAGGTCGATGGCAAGGTGGAGAGCATCATGAAGAGAACGGCACTGGTTGCTAATACATCCAACATGCCTGTTGCTGCCAGAGAGGCCTCAATTTATACAGGTACCAACCATCCACGTTATATAGAACAGCCTCGTTGTTTATTTTAAATACTACTTGAAATGCGCTTAACTGCTAAATTGACCACAATCACCTCTGCAGGCATCACACTGTCTGAATACTTCAGAGATATGGGCTACAATGTGAGCATGATGGCCGACTCGACATCTCGATGGGCCGAAGCTCTCCGAGAAATCTCTGGAAGATTAGCTGAAATGCCTGCTGGTGAGTTCATCGTTGATGTGTATCTGTAGAGATGCTGTGAGACAGTTTGCTGTGAACCAGTTACAGCTGTGTTTGTCGTCGTGTGCAGACAGCGGCTATCCTGCTTACCTGGGCGCCAGGCTCGCGTCCTTCTATGAGCGTGCCGGACGTGTGAAGTGCCTGGGAAATCCAGAGAGAGAAGGCAGCGTCAGCATTGTCGGAGCGTGAGTTGAAATGATAAATTATTATTACTGCTTATCTACCAGGCAGACCAAGATGCATTATCAGCTATCTGTCTGACTTTTCCTTAAATGCTCTGAATTCCTCTTAGTGTGTCCCCCCCTGGTGGAGATTTCTCAGACCCTGTCACTTCGGCCACATTGGGAATTGTTCAGGTAAGTACCGGGTCGTGGCTCTTCTGCACCTGGATCAAACATTCGGCTTCATTCAGTCTCGCATGCCACTCTGAGCGTTTTTGTTTTCTTCTTTGTAGGTGTTCTGGGGATTGGACAAGAAGCTGGCTCAGAGAAAACATTTCCCTTCTGTGAACTGGCTCATCAGCTACAGCAAGTACACACGAGCTCTGGATGAGTATTACGACAAACATTTCCCTGAGTTTGTTCCTCTGCGCACAAAAGCCAAGGAGATTCTGCAGGAGGAGGAGGACCTGGCTGAAATCGTGCAGCTTGTGGGCAAGGTGAGGCCACTCCAGATTACTTACTGTGACATGATGTGAGACAAAATAGAGCATCAAAAGAAAATAAAGAGTTCAGTCACCTGTCAAATGCAGAAAAATAAAACTGTGTCTGTTAGCTTTTTTGGAATCTTTGTTTGCATGCTAACCTGGTTAATCAACAACTGAACCAACATTGTGTCCACAGGCTTCTCTTGCTGAGACTGATAAAATCACTCTAGAGGTTGCTAAGCTCATCAAGGACGACTTCCTGCAGCAGAACGGTTATACCCCCTACGACAGGTGAAGACACAACATCTCACCAACCACAAAAACATTCATATTGAAGTCCCTTTTTAAGGAGAAATTTTCACACAAGAACAGCAAAGTTAGCAACATTTGCAGAAAATGTATCCATGAGCTCCAGCAGAGTCCTTCCTGTACAGCAGCTACACTGCTTAGTAAATGAATAGGGGTGTAAAACTGATGCCGTCCATTAGTTTAACATAAAGATGTCTGTGAATATTTCCCCTTCACTTGATTATTGCAGAATATGTGAGCCTCATGCATCCTTCTGTCCCTCACACACAGGTTCTGCCCCTTCTACAAAACTGTTGGCATCCTCTCAAACATGATTGCATTTTATGACATGGCCCGGCATGCGGTGGAGTCCACAGCGCAGAGCGACAATAAAATCACCTGGGCCATGATCAGGGAGCACATGGGAGACACCCTGTACAAAATCAGCTCCATGAAGTTCAAGGTGCGTGATTGTTCCTCACTTTTGGGTGCAGTGTTTGATGTTCATCAGTCAAGATAAATAACTTATTCTCTTGATGTAATACCTGTTCGTGTGCATTTGATCTCTTTAGGACCCTGTTAAGGATGGCGAAGCTAAGATCAAAGCAGACTTTGCCCAGCTAATGGAGGACATGCAGAACTCCTTCCGGACCCTGGAGGAATGAGCTTCTTACCTCTCAGTTCCTCTCCAAGCATCCAAACCCCAGTGCAGTGCAGCGCAGCATAGTGCAGATTAAATGGCCTGTAAATGTCTGCCTCAGTCACGTGAACTCCTTTATTCCTCTGTGTTTACGTCCCCTTAAACATTCCGCGATCCACACACGTGTCCATATCATTTTGTTGACTTTTGACTCATCTACTTCAAAGAACACAGTACTGGAATCACCTGAAGTTACAGTTTGCTCTGCTGATGTAGCAACAACTACACTCAGCCCGTTACGTAGCACTTATAGATCATTATACCTTCATGTTGTGGTTACAATCAGAGGGCCCCAGTCAGGTGCTGAACTTGCACTTAACTAATAGCTGCAACAAAGTGTGGAACATTTCTTTCCCCCAGATGTGACAGTGATCAATACATTATTCTTACAAATGGGCAAAGGGACAGATGCACTGTGTTGCTGTATATCAGGGGGTTAAAGGCATTCTCCCACCTCTTACCTCTTCAGCGTGATGGTGATGTTGTGGACTATATACTTGATATTGTGTAAAAATGTGAATGAATGAGTCTGTTAACATGTTGTAACAGACGTCTGACTATTATATTTGTGGTGCGTAACTCTGTCCTGAAATAAATGTAAAGAAATGACTCAAGTTCATTGTGTGAGTGTCTTAAAACCTGCTCTGTAAAGAGAATCGACATCTGACTGCTGCAACCCATGAGTGCACAGATATTCAGTGAGAGACTCTCGCCTCTAGGTGGCGCACATACATTGTTTGAATGCAGCAGGGCGACTGTGAGGAAAAGGCTCTGACTGACACACTGAAAACTAATTTTCCACACAAATGTATTTTTACTAGCTTTGAAGAAGTTCAGGAAAATCATTTTGCATACTACACTGAACACTGTAGGCCACCGTAGTACGTTGTAAATTGGACTGAATGAGCCTGAAACACCCAAGTTTTCTTATGCCTGCGCTGTTGCATCAAATGCAAATATTCTAAACATAATGTTTGTCATTTTATACCTATTTTCCTAAAATTCAGCCTGACATATTTGTTTTTGAAATGATTAAAATAGCAGCCCAATAATCAGATCCAGCCCTCGAGACTCCCCTCAAGTTTGCAATTTATGGTTAAATCGGGCCTATCATTTATTAGATTAATTTAATATGATAATATAATCATTAATCATTATATAATCATTGTCTTAGAAATCTGCTATCTGAGCATAAAAATTAGTTTTTTCACATTTAACAAGCTGTGCCTAACTTCAAACTTGCAACTATACACAAAGCTCCTGACTGATGAACATTCAATATTCTTTACTAAATGTGCAACAATCAATTGAATACAATACAATACAATACAATTTTATTACTTATTAAGTATTAAACACTCAAAACCTCAGTTCATCAGTTTCATCAGGACTGTGTGGATGTGGCTGAATCAGATTTGATTGACAGTGGAAACGTGCAAACAAGTCCTCAGCTGTCATAGTTTGACTAACGAGTTTTGATTGGTGCACAGTACTCCAATCAGACCTGCCCACTTGAAATCAAACAAACAAAACAAAAAAATATTCAAATACATCATGTGAAAATACCCAAGCTGTTGAACTTTGTGCAGAAAGCTGGACGTTCATATAAGACTTAATTACTAATAGTAAGAAGCTAATTGAGAGAATAAAGCGGATTTAAAGGGATGTGGAGGAATATGAGGCTTACTGGGAAGAGGAGAGGACAGCCAGTTTGATCAAGTTTCACCCGTTAACTACATCAGGAAATGAAACTAGCACCTGCCAATACAGAGTAAATGTTGTGTGTGGATGGTCGCCTGCCACCACAGCAGATAGATTTTTCTTAGTAAATGTTGATTTTAAAAAGAAATTCTGCAGAATAGTCAGGACAGGACAATCAGTGACTGTGTTTATAAGTGTTGCACATAGATTTCAGAATTGGCTGAAATGTTCAGGGACCTGCTTCAGTGGCAGGTGAGGACTTAACCTAATATCAGAACCCGACTGCGTTCACTCATCGTGCTTTGTTTGATGCAAATGACAGCATCGGTCGTAGTTTGCTGATGCGTGGTCTTCAGCATGTCCTGCCAGCTCAGCCCTGCGACTCACAGCATTAATTCCTCTAAAATAGATTAGAGCCGATATCTCGGGTTCCGGGCTCCATCAAGACTAATGGAAGCATAACCCACAGGAGCAAGAGCAGCATCTTTTTGTCTGCATTGATTCAGTCCATCCACACTCACACCGGTGCAGACCTTAAGAGGGTTCAGCGGTCTGAGAATATACCAGCCTACAGCTTTTAATGCTCCTGCCTCTCATTCTCTCCTTCTTCAGCTTGTAATGACTGATGGGCAGTGTGTGTGTGTGTGTGTGTGTGTGTGTGTGTGTGTGTGTGTGTGTGTAAAGATGCGAAAGTGACAGATTCCATCACATCTATGGATATCATTTGTGAGGCTGTTTGCTAAAGCTCTCCAGCAGTTCTCTGAATGGTCACTTCTGATGGATAATGTTTAAAAAGCTGCATTTTACCACTAAAGTCACACAAACTAGCACATTTCTTCCATTTTGTGTCCATACTTCTTGGATTCCCCACCATCACCTATGTGACATAGTGCAGCACCAGGTAAAAGACTGGATTCAAGCTCTCATGTTGGAAAGCGAGCTCTCTGAATGCAAATTCCAAACACGTGCAGGAGCAGCTGATTTGTATTTGACCCCTGTGCTGTAACCCTCTGCAAGGGGGCAAGAGAAAAGAAAACTTCCCTGCGGGGGTCACATTGTCACTGTTTGTATCCGGTGTTGTCCCAAACTTCATATGTGGAGTGTAAGTGGCTCCTATTAAGAGCAACACACACACACACACACACACACACACACACTCTTCCAGAGTTTTCCAGGTTGCTTGTGGGAGGAAATATGATCCCAGAGGGTGGGGCTGCCCCGTGGATCATCGCTCACTCTCTCATCTATGAGTGCCTGTCATGCTTCTCATACAGCACGCGCTCTGTCCAGCTCAGAGTGGATTGTCGGGGCTGCTGGTGAACACCTCAACACGGCCTGTCAGCTGTGGATGGAGGCATGAAAGGCTCTTGGCTCCCTCACCCACTCGAGGTAGCGCCTCTATTTACCAAGCATGCCAGTATTAAAACTCGAAATGGTCACTGACAGAAGCCGTGAAGCAGAAGTAGGCTATGCAAGAGAACGACTTGTGAACTATTTAATGACATGTGAGGAAGATAGTCTTGGGAAAAGTGAGCTGGCAGATGCAACACAATATCAAACCACTTGTCAGGAGGAATTCCCAGTTGCCTTCTGCTGGGACACTTCCACCGTGGGAATCCAAGAACTGAAAACCATCTCGCTGCACTGATACGGTGTCGCCGCAGCACCGCCCGAGCAGAAACATGCCAATTTCCTTTTTCAACACAAATGACTGATGAGAAAGTAGGCTGCTGTTTTCATTTTTATCCCCCCTCAGTCATCCACAGAAGAAGCTTGGTGACAAGGGGTCATCTTCTTAATCATTTTCCTCTTCATCAGTCACTGAAGATCACCTTTACTAACTTTTACCTGGACGGGGTCCATCTGGCATTTTCAGACCACGTGTGTTGATGGCTTTGTAGTTTTGCTTTGGCGACGAAAGGTAAGTTGACCATTAGTAGATAATGCAGTCTAATATTAAAACTGTTAGACTGAAATCTATATTCTATCTTTTTATTTATTTTGAGGCTGTAACCCAAGTTTTAAATCAGACTAAAGTAATAACTCACACTGACAATAACTCAAGTACATCTCTGAGTGTGGAGGACTTGGGCTTGCTGGCCCAGATAGTTTGTCCCTGTGGACACAGTGGCCTTGTTTCAACAAATTACATGAGGAGCTCTTGGGGACTGACAATCCTCTGATTTTGGAAATGATTAACTTTTCTAACAAACAGATCTTGTAGTGAGTTACAGTCCAGTATAAGTTGCTGTGACCTGTCGAACACTGCATTGTTGTTCTGTGGCTTTGTAAATCTCATGTGAACTGCTTGGTTTTTAGAGGATTAAAGAGGTTTTTGCATCAGCAGTGAAAGTAGAAGCAGCTTTATTGCTGTCGACTGTTTCCATGTCTTGTTTATCCCAGACTCACCACTGCAATCATACTTGTGTGTTTCTGCCGTGTGAGTCAGATCTCCCATAATCATCCTCATTGTTCCTGTGTGCCCTCTTACAAACATAGATCTGGACTTAGATTTACAGCAGGTTCTGGATTTCATGTTTGGCGTTTCATGTCACCACTTCTCAAATATGGAGACACAACTAAAAACAACTTTAACAATTAAAATAATTAATGTACATAAGTATAATCAGGAAAATGTCCCCTGTGACTGCCATACCATTATATATCATTAGATTATTATGACTCATGCATTAATGCAAAAGTAGGATTTTACTGCCGTAGTTTGTTGAGATGGAGCTGATTACTTACTATTCTGTGTAGGACTGCAGCTAATGATTATTCTCATTGTGGATGAATCAATCAACGGACACTTTCACAATGTGTGTTTTGTCCAACCAACGCTCCAAACCTCAAAATTATTATTTTTTTTTGCAAGAATAATTACTGAAATGTTTGCCAAAATGGTTACCAATTAACTTTATGTCAATAGGATAATTGATTAATAGAGTGTTTCAGCTGTGCTTGTATATACTGTTGGGTACTTTATAACAAAGCATCACATTTTATAAGCTCTTCATATGTTTTCTGTGTAAAATCTTCATAACTAGAAACTATAGTATAAAAAGTGCAATACCTCCCTGTGAAATGTAGCAGAGAAGTGGAAAATGGCATGAAAAGACTTAAGTTAAGTGGAAGTATCTCACATTTGTACGTAAGTAGAGTATTTAAGGAAACTAGTAAACATAGTACATATTTTGTGTGTGTGTGTGTGTGTGTGTGTGTGTGTGTGCTTGCTTGCATACAGAGAGTGCATGTTTAGATGCTACATTCAGAGTATTGCCTGACGGCGTCCATGTCAGAAGACATAGAAATGACTTTAAAGGACTGTTGTTGGTTGTGGTAGGTAATCCTTTTTATGTCACGCGGTAAGTAAGTCACACATTTAACATTTTCCCCAACACCAATGTGCTGTAACTGTTCATGCTTGAGTGCAGCATTTTAAAATGATGGCCTTTTGTGTTGAAATGACAGCTTGTAAACGACATCTTTAGCGAGTCATTATGAAATGGGAGAAGTTAAAGCCTCCAGAGCCTGATGATCCTATGTGTTGCTGTGAGTGTGATATCTACCAGTGCGGATGTTGCTGTGACTGTGAAGATCTGGATGAGGCCTTTAACAGGTATGAAGGGCTTGAGGAGGAGGGTCCGACTGTACTGGAAATGTTAATCACATCGAAGTAACACCTTTGTTAAAAAATAGGCCACTTAAATTCAGTATCTCTTTTAAAGGCTGAAAACACTGTCAATCGCAAACCTATTTGGTAATATTAGGCAACACAAAAACACAACATAAACTGTAATGACCAGAAGGGAATGCTTATTCACCGTCTGCTGGAAAGTTACTGACACCACTCTCACGTCTGTCTGTGAAATATGAGGCTACAGCCAGCAACTGGCTAGCTAGCATAGCATAAAAACTGAAAACAGAGGGAAACAACTAGCCTGGCCTCTTGGCTGGGAGCAGTGACTCCCTGGGATCTCAGCTATAAAGTGGTATAAATCCTATTGTCTTAAACTTTCTGAAAAAAAAGCAATTGTTAGCAAAACTACAACCTTGAGGTCCTTGCAGAAGGTCAAGTCTTGTTTTCAGGTCTTTATTATTTCAGTTTTTGTTGCACTTACATGTTGCCAATTCCTTAATAAATGTATGCCTTATCAAGTTACTGAAAAATAAGTACTAATTATACATACTTTACTATATATACATAAAGCACACAGAGAAAGGAGGAGCCGCACAGATAAGTTTCCCCTTAAAGGGTTGTTCCAGCCCTCTTATTATAAGGAGAACTTTCCTGAAACTTGCCGTTACAGCATCAATTTAAGCTACACTGTAAATCCTGAATATTATAAAGCAGAGCACTTAATTAAAAAAGTACTTATGTTAAAGCAGCATCACTGATTTTAGAGTGTGTTGAGAAATGTGTGCAGTACAAGCACATGGAAAACAAACGGCTTTCCACTCATGAAAAGAGCTGTGTTAGCCATATGGAAGGAAGACTTGATGACCACTGTTCTCTGCAGGTGGCTGAAAGACAGACCACCTAAAAGTGGATGTCAGTCTGCTGTGTTTGGGGCCATGATTGACAACCTGGAAATCTCCATGATCCCGGCCCTGGTGCTGCTGCCTCTCCTGCTCCGGGTCGCTGCGCTGCACTACCTGCTGGGAATCATCATCCTGACCGCTCTGCCCGGCCTGGTGCTGTGGTACTACTACGCCACGCACCGAAAGAAGAAACGCACCCTCTTCTTCCTCACTCTTTCACTCTATTCCCTGTTCTACATGTATTACCTGTTCATCACAGAGATTTTACCACGTGGGGACGTCAGCCAGCTGCAGGTGTGCACTGTGACCACTGGCATGATTCTCACCATCATCTTTCTTATTCACACCAAGAGAGGCCCAGGATTTGTGACCACCTCCCCCCATGAAGCCCACAGTCCCAGTCAGGAAGCCAACAAGGACTCCACACATCTTAAAGCACCTATCCAATCAGCAGCCTCCTCCTCAGGGACTGCAGCCAAGTTGCAAACAAAAGAGGCCCTCACAGTAAAATGGAGCAGGTGTCCCGTGTGCAAAATAATGCGACCCCCGCGGGCCGGACACTGTCGAACCTGTGGATCTTGTGTCCAGCGTCTGGACCACCACTGCATCTGGTGGGTTGGATTCATATATTCCTTGTGTGGCCTGTGAATCACTTGTAAGTCTGGAAACAGAGGGAAACAACTAGCCTGGCTTCTTGGCTTTTTCTGTGTTGTGCATTCACAACAGATCATGAAAATATCATGGATTCATGATGGATTAGATAACTGCCCTAAAATTACACACCAACAATCATATATCGTAATATACCTCCTGGTTTCTTCCACAGTGCAGACACTAGCAAAGGTTTGGATTCATCATTGGGCCGTCTAACACCGGGTCTAAACCTGTCGATGGTCCTTAATAACTTAAATTTGTCTAAGCTTGACATCGACAAACAGGCAGAAACATTAATACTGGTTAATAAAAATCAAATTTCTTGTCATATTTGACATGTATCAGCCATTAAAGTGTACTTTCAACAGATCATAAGTTACTGCCCTGCTTACACAGTCATATAGTTGTACCTGCTGCATGTTTTTTTTTTTTTTCTTGTTTTTTCTGCTGCCACCTGGACTCAATCTAGATTAACTGAATTTAGCATGTGGTGCCCAAAGCATTGTTCTAGATAGTGAGGATAATCCACAGATCTTATTGTGAACAGTTTTAACAATTTGAGAACTATTTTCTTCCAAAGGTGAAAAAAAGTGAAAACAGCTCTCAGCAAAACTACCTCAAATGTTAGCAGGTGTAGCAACATCCAAACACAGTCTGCAACCTCGAGTCTGCACTAAAACTATTACAAGAATACACAATATTATCATGAGCAGATGGACATGTGATTATAAGTAATATAAGCAGAAATGATACAAAATGCATTCAAATGTGAACTCACATAACTGCCTTTAAATCTTGCTATTGCCATAGTACGAGACGGTGTGATGCTGCTTTGATCTGGTCTGACTGCCACGTTGTATTGCGTGTCTGTGTTCTGTCTGCATGTGTTGAGCGGCTGCAGGATAAACAGCTGTGTCGGACAGGCGAACCATCGCAGTTTCCTGCTGACCCTCTCTGTGTTCGTGCTGACCTCTCTGTATGGGATCAGTCTGGTGCTTAGCAGCCTCTGTCCTCGACAGTATCTAATGACGGCTCTCCTCTACTGCCCCGCCGTCTACAGCCAGTCAAGGTACGGCACTCTGTTATACTTTGTCTCCACCACAGGCTGCAGGTGACGATCAAACTAAATGTAAGAGCTGTGAGAAGTCAACATGTAGTCATATTTTTTTCAGGGTTTCCGTGAAACAATTTAATGATGATTTTATTTGGAATTTGTAATCTGATTGCTCTTATGTTGTGGCATTTTTCTGCTCAACACACACTTGCATACAAATTTGCAAATTTCCTATAAATAAACACTGGTTATTTGATCAACTTAATCCGTGATCAAAGGTTTACAGTTACATGGTTGAAGTCTTCCAAACACAGATGAAGTGATAAAATGATCAGTTCCCGGGTGGAAATAAAAGGCCTCGTGTAATCTCTTAACAATGTTTGTGTCCAGCAATGAGCCATTAAAAGCCATTAAAATGCTGTTCTCTTCTGTTCACAGCACAGCGCTTTGCTTCACCTGTGCATGGTACAGCTGCATTGTCACAGCTGGATTGCTTTACCTGTTGGTGGTACAGGTCCTGAACATCAGCTTCAATGTGACAGAGCGGGAGTCTCAGCTGGCTCTGAGGAACAAAACGGGCCAGAGCCGCCTGTGGGGACTCGCCGTCGACACAGGAGAGTATTCACGTGGCTTCTGTCAGAACTGGGTTGAGTTCCTCACCATGGCAGATGCCTCGGTTTCTCCGCGCTCCAGCCTCACTGACTTGGTCTAGTTTCACTTTAGACTCTGCAGTAACATCAGGATAACAGACTGTTAACACAGCATGTGTGATGAACTCCATCTCATGTATTTCTTAGGATATATCAGCTGATGACTTCCAGAGCTTATTGCATTTCAGCCTCTTAGTGTAACACATTAAAAGCTCTAAATTGCAGGGGAGTATCGAGGGTCTATGTTGACTGCTTAATAAACACACTGACTGTTTTGGGGTTGAATTTTGTTACACATTTATCTGTTTAAAGAAATAACCTACCAGGTGTTAGACTGCAAGCACTGCCATGTTACTGTGCACATTTTCTCTACCTGCAGAAAGTGAACATTATTTAAGCTGTGTGACTGAAGTCAAAATATTTTTGACTGCATGTCAATTTAAAATGAAATAAAAGATAAACTAACAAGGGGTGACTGTGGTTTTCATGTAAAGGAAGAGTAGCCACTCTGTAAGCTCTGCTAATGGTCATTACACAGAAAACAAAACTAGAAGGCTTTTTCAGGAACACTTTTCTGTTCATGAATGGTAGGATGGAGCCAGCTGAGGTCGTCAAACTGGGAGAAATTCCAGGGACATGCAGGGGAGATTATATATCCCATTCTAGCACTTCTATAAAACCTCATTTTAGAGTGTTCAGTCAGCATTAGATATAACAAAGCAGGCATAAAAACTGGCTCAGACATCTGCCTGTGACCCCTGTGAGTCAGTGGTGGGTGTACAGTCAGAACTTCCGGCAGCAGCTTCAGTCATCTTTACTGTTATGACTGATGCAATCTTGTTTTTCCTGTATTTACTTCATATTCTTGTCTGCAGTGCTCCGTTATTGATTTTTTAATCTAATAGTTTTTGTCCATTGCTGTCTCATAATGCCAGCAGTGCTCCTTTTACACTGTCCAGACCTTCACATTGTAAAACATGCAGGAAGTATTTCTGAAAAGACTCAATTGCTGATATTATTTATTTATATGACACTGAAGGCCACAGCCCTGTCCACCACTGTAATGTATAACAATTCAATGTGTGTAAGTAAATCTATTCACCCTTATGCAGCATAAACAGTGAACAGTGCATGTACTCTCTTGTAATGTCTCACTCCATACACTTCCCATTATTCCCTATTATCAATTCTCATAATGCACATCTTGAGTGGAGCCATCGATGAAGCTGTTTAAATCAATACATTTCCTCCCTTTAAATCACTCGGTGCATCAGCTGATGGAACTGAACTGGTTTATTTGGCTCTCTGTCCAGCTCATCTCCCTGTCAGTGGCTCTGGAGCTGTTCAGCTGGCATGAATGGTCTTTCCTCTGGTGCCACCCTCAGGCCAATCTGTGCATTACAGCCACATGTTATCTGCACACTGACCGCTTCAACCAGGCCTGAACACTCAACAACCAGATGTTGCAGCAGATAAAAATAAGCTTCTCCATTTATTTTTTCACATGACCATTTCTAATTTAACGTTTAGAATCTCTTGGGCAACACATTTGTAAATGTCAAGGTGTCTTACACCTACGGACAGATTTACTTTTCATTTGCTGCTGAATAGTCATGTTTTTACTATCTTATCCAGACACATCACTTTGACACATTCCTGCTGCTTCAGATTAGACCCAAATCAGAAGTCAAACTCTTTTCATTTTGGTCACTTGCACAAGATTTCCTCACGCGCCACCCTGAGGCCAAACTATGTTTGCAGTTTGAAAAATGACTGCATGTATCTGTTGTTCATATGATCTGTCATTTCAATGTTTTAGTGTTTAATGAACATATATTATTATTAATACAATTTTGCTCCTGATGAAGATCTATGACTGAGAATTAAAAAAAAATCTTTACTCATTATTCTTGTTTCCAACCTTCCCATAAACTTTATTACCTCTCTATTCTATTGCAATCATTTCATTAAGTTTTTTTTTTTTCTCTTGCCGTCAATGAATGTACAGTATATATATAGGGTGTACATGTACAATTTGTGTGTTTCTGTGACCATACATCGCTCATGTTGTGGCACATAAATCTGTTTACACAGTCACATTGTGGGGACTAAATTTTAGGGTGAAGACTATGGTTAGGGTTAGGGTAAGGGTCAGGGTTATGCAAATAGTGGTTGTGGTTATGGTGAGGGAAAGTCTCCAGGAAATGAATGTAAGTTAGTGGGTTAGGGTTACGGTAATGTCCCCACAAGTGATGAACACCTAACACGTGTGTGTGTGTGTGTGTGTGTGTGTGTGCGCCTTGGAGCTCCTTTGCACAATCAGCACAGAGGCTGTGAACAAAGTAACAGTCATATTTTCTCTGTGGTGATTTATAATCTCATTAAAAGTCAGAGCAGTTAAATGGGAGGTTTCAGTTATTCATCAAATTTTAGAAGTCAGACGAAGTCGAGTAGTTCATCATGTCCTCTCCTTCAGTGTTCTGGGTGCTGTGCCAAAGTCACGCTTTTAGAGATTAATGCTGCATTCAGATAATATCATTCAGACGGTAACTAAGAACAGGCAAATAGGAGAAAGTGTTTGGTGAAGCTGGGTGAAAGAAATGACCAGAGCTGCTACAAACCACTAGAAAAATGTAAACTAGCAACCATCACAAGCAGTTACACTGAAAATAAATCTGACATTAACTGTAGTTCAACCGATTAAGTTCACCAAGGAGGTGTTACAAACACAGCTTGTCACTGCCTGGTTTCACTTACTAACAAACTGTTGTATGTAATGTAATCCTTTTATATGGTGTGGCTGCAAGGCCAGCAGTGGTGGCGCGATCTTGGAATCACATGTGAATGGTCCCAAACATGAACTTGTTTCACCCCACATGAGCTGTACAATCACAACACAGATCCTTTGCCTTTTATACATCTGCATGATGCTTTGATAAATGAATCTATCGTGTAAATGTAAACAACAATTCAAGAACTGGAGCATCTCTGCACTACTTGTGACAATCTATAAATTGCTGGTAAACGTGCACCAAGTGGATTTCTACAGCTGCACTCTTACCTAAGTGTACAACAATGAAATGCTTTTACATGCAACAAAAGGCATGGCCTGTTTAAACTGGAAAGGTATGTCGGCTGGAGGCATCTTCACATTGAGCATGTGTCTGCCTGCAGTGCAACAGACAACTTACTGAATTATTGAAATTTAACTATTTTATGTACTGCTGGGCAGTTGAAGCTATATTAACACATCATAGGATTTTGTATTGTACCAATAATCTGAATGTGCAAAGTAACTAAAGCTTTAAGCTAAATGAGTACAAAGAGAGTACAAAGTACAAAATTTGTCTAAATGTAGTGGTAACTTAACACGGAATTACTCAACATAAGTACAAGTACCTGAAAATTGTACATAGTGTAGTGGTACTGTAATACTGCCACATGCTACACGCACAACCTCTACACCGACAAAGTAACAAACACCCTGAAACAAAAGATCTAGATTTGTGATATAAAGATACTTAGCTCCTAGTTAACATGCAATAAACAGTGGTTTTCACATCCGCAGTCCCTGTATACGCTGCAGATAGATGTATGGAGATAATGGAGGCAACTTTTAAACAACCCTCTTTGCTTTGAGAACAGAGTTGTTGCTCAAGGAGATCATCTGATAAATGTCTCATCTTTAAAATGCTCAGAGTCTGAGGAAATGGGGCCCGTGAAGTGTGCAGGTCTTTGATATGTGGGGAAGACTTACTTTCTTCGCCATTTGGAGGTTTCTGCAGTGTCAAACAAAGTGAGAGCAGTGGCAGGTGAACACAGTCTTAATCTGCAGCAGCTGTTCTGGTGCTTTCAGTCAAGTTTGCCCTGAAGAGGAGTACTTGTTCATTAATAGTTGTTTTAAAAGAGCATCCTCGACCTTGGAAACAGCAGTTGATGAAGCAATCTCACCTCAGTATCTGTTCAGTCAAATGATCTTTATCAGCAGTGGAAGTTAAATCATGCTCCATTTTCACTTCCTTTCTTCTAGATGACAGACTGAGTGAGTTAATTACACTGCATCTGCTGATGAGGGTCGTGTGATATGATCACAGATTGTTGACCTTGGAAACAGCAGGTCAACAAGCGTTTCAATTCACCGAATGTTGATGCACGCACGGGCAGTCCAATCTGCAAGGGCATTTGTGTTGTCTCTGTGTTTTCCTACAGCAACTGCTGACGGATGAATTTTATTCTGTGGTCTCTGCCACGGAAAGCACTGGAGGGCAGCCACGGCTTTGTTTACCACTCTTGGTTCCTGTGTTTTTACAGCTCATACTCACAAATAGGAGGCTGCAACAAGAAATTGCATTATCAAATCCTGTGTTTTCCAACTCTAGCTGTGTGACAGACGGGGTATAATCCCCACCCATTTGTTATCATTTCAGGTTTTGTTTCTTGGCACATTTTTCCCTGCGCCTGCTGTCCACTGCCATGCATTCACCTGTCACACGGTTGACTGCGTTCTGCCCTGGCAGGGATGAAAGCTTCCCTTGTAGCTGTGGAACTGTATGTTTGTCTGCAGCTTCACGTGTTTGAACCCATCCCAGCTCTAGGGTTTGTGTGGGTGTTGGTGTGTGTGTGTGTGTGTGTGTGTGGGTGTGTGCTGGCTGGGAGGGAAATCTCTCTCCACTATATAAAGGGTTGTCAGGCAAAACCTCAGCAACAGATCTCCCGATCTTCATCCACGCTCTTCTTCATCATTGTCTCTGAGCCTGTAGCTATGACTTTACTGCTGAGGGTGCTGGGAGCCGTGCTCTGCTCCTTGGTGGTTTCTGCTGAGGTCGTACCACCGGCAGACTTCAATGTACAGGCGGTAAGACTCTGGGTGAACTGTCATCAATTTTACTTTGGGAACAAAATATTGACTCATGGCTCCTGTTTGCATTTTGTTAATCCCTCCTCACTACAACAGCAGCCTTTGGTATGAGAGAGGATTTGCTGTGTGATGGCATGCATAAAATTTGCTAAAACAAGAAAGACAAGGAGTATTTGGATTTGAGCGTTCATTAAAATGCATTTAAACGGCCATGCACTTTAACTAACTGTGTATTTGCCATATTTTTGTAAGTATTAAGGAGGCATTTTGTGGAAAAATATGTGAGGAATCAATTTTCTAAATCTACAATCACGTTCTTTTACACTAATGGACAACTCTGTGCAAAAATCGTATGGATGACCTCACTTCAACATCCCACCACACAGAAATATGAAGACTGAGTTGAGTGTTTAAAGTTCACTGAGTACACATTACATGCTTGCAGTGTAGTTAAGGTCTCTCTCTTCTATAGGGCTTGCACCTTGTTATGTCTAAAAACTGTTTCAATGTAGACCACAGGGAGCGATTCTGTAAGTATGTGCAGTGTTGTTGCGTCACCTCTGCTATGTCTGCCTTGCCTGTGTCCACAGATGGCAGGCAAGTGGTACCTGATTGGATTTGCCACTAATGCGCAGTGGTTTGTCAGCCGCAGAGCCAGCATGAAAGTGGGCACGGCCATTTTGACCCCAACTGCAGACGGGGACCTGGACCTCTCATACTCCAGCCTGAAGTGAGCGTGAGAGGACAGACAGGGAGAGATGAGCTTTTTTAAAGATCCGTGGAGACGTTGTTTATCATCTTCCCTTGGTTTCTTTGCAGTTCTGATGGCTCCTGTTGGAGAATGAACAACCTGGCCAAGAAGACCGACATGCCTGGGAAGTTCACCTACACAAGTGAGCGTGAGTGCTTGCACACACACATAAATACACACAGAGGCATTCAACATTCACAATTAAACCATCAACACCATTTCTGCTGTGACATGATCTGCCCTCGTCCCTTCATCAGGCTGGGGGAATGAGAACGACATGCGCGTGGTCGATGTGAAGTATGACGAGTACGCCCTCATTCACACCGTCAAGACCAAGGGGGGTGTCCCCACCGTTGTCAACAAACTATACGGTAACGTCATCATTAGCCATGCTGTGTTCTGTCCTGTGAATCTGAATGTTTTCAGCAGCTCAGTAGCAGGTTAATCTCCTGTGGTTTGACAGGCCGAGGTGTGGATCTCAGCGCCGATCTGCTGGAGAAGTTCAGGCAGTTCTCCTTGGAGAGTGGTGTGCAGCCTGAAAACATTGCTTTCCTCCCCAAAAATGGTACTTTTTACATCAATGGAGAGGTTTTATCTAAAAATAATACGAGTGATGTTAGACACTAATCACCTTATTCTTTTCTGTTTTCCTTCTTTAGAGGAGTGCCCAGCTCCCTAGTTTTCCAGTCATCATGTCAGTGATGGCGTCTGAAGACCTTAACATCGAGGTCACTGCCATGAGCCAAGACACTAAAAAAAAGTTGTTTTTCTACACTGCTCTTTGGTTTCAATATACTTTTATCTGATGCAGTTAGGGACTGAGCAGTCTTTGAGGATCCCCTTCAGACGTGTCCTGAGACATATAAAATGCTCTGCTTTCAACAGTAACGTGTCTGATATGGTCTTTCCATTAAGTTCAACTACTGTGTTTGAAATTCTGAATCTTTTCCTTCTCTTGAAGAAGTGCTCTGGAGTAACATGATTGGCTTCATCATACTCCTCTTCAAGGTTCCCTGTTGAGTTTTGAGACCTCTAGTTGTGCTATGGCTACATGACACACATTCACGTCAGTGTGGGTGACGAAATACATACTTCAGCCATTGGATTCACACTGGACTTATCTACAGATGGTGGTAACACACCAGGAAATGCAGTAAAATTAATCCACAAGGCAGAAAAGACTGCAAGCTGGAGAACATACATGTAAACAATGCAGGTAAGAGAAGTGCTTTTTGAGGAAAGAAATGAATTTGACATGTTTGTCAGGACACAATGTGTTTTGATGAGTAACACTGAGTGTAAAAAAAATGTTTAAAAGAACATTCTGCAGGACACCTTTAAACTCAGATTCAAGGTGAGCGCAGAGAAACCTTACCTCCAGAGCAGATGAATATGGAAACTGCACATGCATCATTTCTGCAGAGTGAATAGAGTAGAATAAGCAAAACGGAGCAGAAATAGACTTCAACAATGAGGGCAAATAAAGGACAAACGGCTAAAATACTTCGCTTTTATTACCTTTTTTAACAAATACGCTGAAGTACATCCATAACAACACAGTTCAGATTTTCTTTTTATCAAGTGTTTACATCTACACGCTTTGTACAGATTGTATACAAAACAATAATTTACGTCCCATAGAAGTCTAGTTACACTTAACTATACAACAACTTGTAAATGAAATAAATATAAAAACAGAAATAATCACAGGTGATAACAAAAATGTAAAAAGCCATAGTACAAGTACACCACCAGCACCTGTCTTCTGAAGTTGCATCTAAAAAGATACACATTTTCCCTTTCTACTGGTAAAAGTACATCTGTGTGTGGGGGCAAAAAAAAAAAACATAGAGTTCAGTCTATAGATTCATACCAGCAGCACCAGATACACTGATGGGAATTAATTCGTTAAAAAGGTGCAATATGTAAGAATTGGCCACTTCTCAAAGGTCACTCCACACAAACAGCGGCGCACAAATCAGTAACAATAAACTGCTGCTCATCTTACCACAGTGATCTTTTAGCTCAGTTAGCCGTGCAGCTAACGACCCCATCAAGTCTGCTCAGATTGGGAGCTCGGAGCAACGGGGGGGTCTTGGTGTTTACACTGTGGGCAATGGAACCGGCTCAGGCTCCGAGGCAGGGAAAGCAGCCGAGGTCACAGCAACTCCGACCAGTACTCTGACCCCGGGGACGATGAAGACAAGGCAGGAGTGGACAGGAGAGGCGTGAGGGTGAAAGAGTGGTCTGGCAACAGCAGCGTGTAAAACCAGAATATTTTCACATCTAACTTGGTGAATTTAAGGTTATATTTCACATTGGGTTGATAATTTTGGTTAAATTTGTAATGTTTTACACCAAAATCCTTACATATTGCACCTTTAACCCAGCTTAATATCGGTACCACACTGATACTTGTAAATTATGTATCGTCAATGATTTAACAGATATCAGGTTAATTCATATGAAAAACAAACCATCTGTACGAGCAGCTCCCCATCAGTTTTTATGTTGAAAATGTACATTTTCCTCTTCACAAAAATGAGCTTTTTCAATTTGCTGGGATTCCACAACCCAGGTAGCATCAATGGACCGAAAATACTGTCAGTCAGGACTTCATCTCTCCTGTTTGGGCACTGGTTCTGAACAACTTACTGACTTGAAACTGAAATATCGGACAGGTGTGTGATAATCAAGTGATGGGGTAATGATCGCATGGTGATATAGGTGCGTATGTGAACTCTTATTCACTACCATGACACATCCACTATTTCACTGTGTATTCTGTGTTAACTCTATGATCGCAGACACCTGTGTACAAAGCTAAGAATGATTAGCCGCATTTCCACCAGGCAGTCCAGTTCACTTTGTTACACACTACAACGATTATTTTTGCGTTTCCATTGGCAAAAAAATGTGGAAGTGACCGACAGAAACAATCCATTACCCCTCTTGAGGTTCCAAGCGAGCTGATCCAACACTAAAAGGAGTTAAAACTGCAGACGACTGATTAGTAAGAGAGAATCGAGCAGCCAGTCATCTCCCATCTGTACTCTGATGTAGGACTTCCATCTCTCCTGTTTTTTGTTTTCCAGCAGTCTCTTGTCTTGTCTTTTCTCAAAGCTCATCTCCTTGTTGTTGTAAACAACCACATACAGAGAAGAAAGAACATGAAACATTCAATGTCCTCCATTGAGTTCTTGTCTCAGAGAAGCATAGCTCAGTGCGTTATATGTGTGTGTAATGACTGGCTAAAAGGGGGCGGTGAATGCGAGCGAAGCAGAGGAGAAGGTTAGCAGGAAGTTGCAGTACAGGTTACAGTGTGTCAGTTCATACAAGCTGCAGCTTCTCAAGACCAACAAAAGTCTTGTCTGTTGTTTCCCAACGGCTGGAAAAGGGAAGGCTGTTAGCCCCGAAGCCCCACTCGCCTACATGATAGAGTCCTGTCTGCAGTGGAAACGCAAAACACATCTAGGGTTAAGGTACATGTAGGCACGGGTTAGGTTCGGGTTTCAAGGGTACGATACCAAACGTGTTTGGTGGAAACACGGCTATTGTCTCTCTTCTCTGGGTGCTGTACACAGCCAGCCTTGTTTCTGTTAACACAACAAAAAGCACTATGTTACAGGGTGGTGGGTCAGAGCACCAGGAAGCACAACAGATGCTTTTGTTTGTCATTCACTCTTCCCCTATCTCTCACACACAAGCACACACACAAACTCACAATCTCTCTCACTCTCTCACTCACTCACTCACTCACGACTTGCATTACTGCGTTCATTGTGATCTTTACCAGGATGGCAAGTGCTACTGGGAACAGGTTGCTAATCCATACTGCTGTGTTTAGTACATTTTAACAAAATGACGCAAACATTTTGCAAATTACACTTCAGTTTTGAGACAAATAATTAGGACCATTGTGATTGACAACTGATTGCTGCCGGCAAAATTAAAAATGTATATCTACAGAGACATCTGCACAATCTGCCATGCACACTGTCACCAGCGAGGGACATGCAGTTAAAAGTGCAAGTCTACAGAGGGGTTCTGTTGCTAACTCTGACAGAGCATTAACGTTATGTACATGTGTTTACATTTCTGAACTAACAGTAGGCTGTGGATCGAAAAAGAGCAAAACAACAGAACGGACTAAGTGCAGCACGCGCACATCACGTCATTTCAACGTGGACGGTGTCGTGCTGAGGGCGCAGTGATTCGGGTTTGATGGTTGCTTCAACATTGTTCTTTTGTCGTGGCACAGTATTTGGCTCGGTCAGAGTCACTCTGCCTGCACCACGTCCTTGTGGTGGCGCATGATATGCTGGTTCTTCTCTGAGGGTCGTCGGAAGCCTTTCGAACAGATCTCGCAGCGGTGCGGATAGTCTTTCGTGTGAATGGAAATCACGTGTCGCTTGAAACCCGAAGCGTCTCCGGTGCTGTAGTCACAGTACTGGCACTGGTAAATTCTCCTTTCTTTTTGTCCTTTGCCAATAACTACAGTCACACTGCTGGCTAAGCTGGCAGCACTGACTCTGCCGGGCGGGCCAGAGCTGCTGGACCCGCTAGGCGCAGACTTTTTAGGTGTTGCAACAGGAGTGTGCGTCTCTGTCCTCTTGGCCTCACTCTTTTCAGGAGAGGCCTGTTGGTCCTTTGTGTGGACAGACAAGATATGACGACTGAGAACAAAAGGGTCTGCAATTTTAAAATTGCAGTGCCGGCACTGATGGAGTTTCTTGGTGCGGTGGGATACCGAATGCTTCTTCAGTTCAGATGGCCGGTGGAAGCCTTTACCACAGATGGCACATTTGTGTGGGTAGTCCTTGGTGTGAACAGATATGATATGGCGTTTCAGGTCACTGGAGTTGGAACTTTTGTGATCACAGTGGGCACAATGGTGGGTCTTATTCTCCTCGTGCGTTAGTCCATGCTGCATTAACTCCTCCTCCTCTGCAAAGGTCTGGAAACAGCGCTCACATTTGTATGGCATCTCTTTGCTATGCTTAGTCTTGATGTGTGTCTTCAGGTTGGAGGAATCGGCTGACTTGTAGTCGCAGTACAGGCAGGAGTAAGGCTTCTCGCCAGTGTGGGTGCGCATGTGTTTCTTCAACTCTGACGGGTGTCGGAAACCTTTTCCGCATTCCACACAGATGTGGGGGAAGCTTTTGCTATGAACAGCCAACAAGTGCCGATTGAGCAGTCCTTGCTCAGCAGTTTCATAGTCACAGAACTTGCATTTATGCATCTTGGTGGGTGGTGGAGGCGGCTGAGTTTTGGGCTCTCTGTGGTGGTGCTGTAGTCTGTGAGAGAACAGCGCCGCCTGCTGGTGGAACTCCTTGCCACACATTTCACACTCGAAGGGGGCCTTGCTGCTCAGAGCGTGCACCTCCATGTGGTTGTGGAGGCTGGCTTTCTTGTTGGTGGTGAAGTCACAGTCTGTACACTGGTACTTTTTCCTCGTCAGAACATCCTGGTGATGATTCTTGGTGTGACGTTTCAGGAAACCTCGTGACTTGAACTTTTTACCACAAAGCATGCAGGGGTAAACTGTGAGAGGCTGACCATATGGACCGATGATGATAGCTGGAGAGAAAAATGACAAGAGCGAGACGGAGATGACAACATGGCAATAATCTCAGTCAACTTTTTGTCACTTTAGCTTTCATATTGGTTTTTAAATCCTTTAAACAACCATTTACATATTTAACAAAGACATGGGTACAATATATTCTTTACAGCTAACAACGCCAACAAAAACAATTAATGTCACTGACATTCTGTCCTGTGTGTGTGTGTGTGTGTGTGTGTGTGTGTGTATGTATGTATGTATGTGTGTGTGTGTGTGTGTGTGTGTGTGTATATATATATATATGGAAAAAGTCTATGTATCAATAAAGAAAATGGCCACACATTATCAATTTTCCCCTTATCGATCTACACACAATATTTCATGAAGACTTTCTGCAGTGTTTTGTAAATTGATTGTAGATAAAAGACTGAAATACCTCGTTTACGCAAGTATTCAGATGCTTCACTGAATACTTGGTTAAAGCACCTTTGGCAGCAATGAGAGTCTCAAGTCTTCTTGGAGATTGTACCACAAGTCTGGCACACCTTTTTCAAGTTTCTCCCATTCGTCTTGGCAGAATTGTTCAAGCTCAACTCCGTTGGATATGGAGTGTGGACACACAGCCATGTTCAGATCTCTCCAGAGATGCTCTAGTGGGCTCAGGTCCAGGCTCTGGCTGGGCCACTCCAGGACTTTCACAGAGGCGTCCTAAAGTCCCTTCCTGTGTTTCGCTTTGGGTTGTTGTCTTGTTGAAATTTAAACATTAGCCTTAGCCTGAGATCCTGAGCACTCTGGAAGAGGTTTTCGCACTTCGACAGCATGATGCTGCCGCCACCATGCTGGACTGTAGGGATGGTATTTAAGCTTCTTCCTTTGGTACTTTCAACGCTGCAGAAATTTTCTTGTAAACTTCCACAGATCTGTGTCTAGCTGCAATCCTGTTGCAGGTCTGCAGACACTTCTCTTGACCTTTTACTTTTCACTTAGACTTACACCATCAACTGTGAGACCTTCTATAGACAGCTGTGTGCCTTTCCTAATTATGCCCAATGAATTCAGTTTGGCACAGGTGGCCTCCAATTAAGTTGTTGAAGCATCTCAAAGACCAGTGATGGAGGCAGGATGCACCAGAGCTCAATCACGACTGTCGCTCTAAATACTTACTGAATATTTCAGTCTTTTCCTATTAATAAACTAATAAAACACTCTAAAAAACTGCTTTTGCTTTGTTATTGTGAAGTACTGTGTGTAGATGGATGAGGAAAAAATTAACTGAATCAATTTTAAAATGAGGCAATGTGGATGCAGCTTTTATCCTTAAGGCATCCTTTCTGCTATTGCTGAGCACTGCACAGCTCCACTGTTTGACCTAGAGGCTTTTTTATGGTGCGTTTACCTTTCAGATTCAAAACTGGCCTATGAAGCAACTTCAATATCCGCAGACTTTGTGTTGCTCTTACCTGTCTGCACCTGGCGAGGCTCCGACCGTCTCTTGCTCTTGTTGCGCTGCCGATTGATTTCATCGACCCCTTCGGATTCATCGATGTGCAGCAGCGCGCTAGCTGCGCCGTTTCGGTTTTCACAACTCTCGCTGTCCTCCGCACCTGTCAAGACCAGCAGAAGGTCTTTAACACAAAAATTAACAAAAACAGCTCGGTGTAAAAGCTTAAGCCAAGACACTCAGAGACGTGGTTGATGCACAGTCTTCCAGTGTTGTTTTAAAAGCAATTTAATAGACAGGGGTGCTGACCATAAGCAGCTGCCCAGGCCACAGGCATGAAGTCCTTGCTTAGAGACACGCTGTCATACGAGCGGTCGTGAGTTACTGGCTCTTCACCTCCTACCACCACCTCCATATAAACCTCATCAGTCACCTTGGACCCACCTGTAGATGAGCCCAACATGTACAAAACCAAAAAACTAGTGACGTTTAGTTTCATGACAGTCATCCCCGCTCATTAGATCCAAGTGACTCACCATGGTTTCCTTGATTGTGATGAGAATCCCCAACAGACATGTAAACCATCTTCTCTCTGAGTGCCTGGCCTGAAGACTCCGTTAACGCCACGCTCTCTGTGTCTCCATCGCTGATGTCAACTGATTCTCCTGCAGAATAAAGACGCCTATTTAATCTTCTGTCTTTTCGCAAATGTGCAACAAATTATCTGTCAATCTGTGGGAGTCTGGGCCCACAACCATCCTGCCTGTAGTTTTTAAGTAGGTAACTTCACCAACTTCTCGTGACAGCCCGCAATCCAGTATAAAATCATTTTAGAACTAGCATTACAGTCTTCAGCAAGAGGAAATATTTAAGTTTTTAACATGAAATTTAATACTTCGTTTTGCAGTGATCACTAGTACCCAGGAGTAATGAAGGCTCAAATTATAGCCAAACTGGAGCTGAGGCTTAACTGTGACTCACCCATGTCATCCTCCCCAGAATCAGCCTTGAAGATGTACACCTTTATCACCTCCTGCCCATCCTCATCCTTCTCCACTTCCTGGTCCTCCACAGCTCCTTCCACAGTTACCTCTGTTCCATCCTCAGACACCATTTTACCAGCTTCATCCACTGGTGAGGAGACACATGCATCACATTTTATTAATGACATGCAAATGTGTCAGCTATGCCAGACATGAGCTGGTGACAGTGTTAATTTTGACAGCATGAACGCTTCATCACTCACCACTATTTATGTTTGGTGAGAATGGAGCTTGGATTTAATTTTAGCACTTTGGGATGCCTATAAAATCTATCAAATTGATCACAAGCAACACTTTTTTTGCACAAATGCTCAATAAAGGTTTTGAGATTTAGTACCACTAGTTAATCTCTTTTATCTCAAACACTTCATAGCATTTAGATGCTGTTAGTAGCCCTTCTGTACCTAAAGAGAATCTCAAAACATTTACAAAACATTGTGCATCTACTACCCCACAAAGTTCAGATTAAATTCCAACACTACATGTTAATGACTCTGCTTCATACCTATCTTCAGACTGAGCCAAGTACCACTTTGGTGGTTTGACAGGGAAAATACACAGTGATGCAGTCAGCGCTGTGTGATTGCTGTAATTACTGCAGAATTAAAGGAAATTGGCTGCTTGTGCTAATTATGTGGCTACGTACCAGAGGTTGAACTTTGACATTTGTTACAGTTCACAAACTAAAGTGTCAACAGGTCAACAAAAACCACCAGAACAGATAGATACTGAACATTAACCTGGAACAGGAACTGCAGATAAAAATAATCCTTTTGGTACATTTACATGCCATTGATTACCAAGGACTGCCCCTGATAAATAGAGAATAAACATATGATGCGAATCTTGACAAAAATCACTGTTCTGTATTTTCAGTCAGTCTATAATCAGCCTAAATTCTGTCATATAAGCATATAAAGGCCCCATCTGCACTTAGTGTCTGGTCATTTACATTTAGCCACATATATGCGTCTCTGCTGGCCAGATCACAAGTCTGACTCCAAGCCCTCTTTGTTTTCCTGACTACATGCAAATTAAGAGTTGGCTCTCTTCCAGTTCAGAGGGAGGTGGTACTGCACCTGAAGCTGCTTGGTAACTGACAGAAACAGCAAAAAAAACAAAAAAAAAAAAAAGAGAAGAACTTCAGCACTGGAGCAACGGATGCATTTACACCATTTCAATATCTGGCCACCACCTCTGGAGGTGGTTCGAGCAATTGTATTTCAACCTGTGGATTGACTGGATATATCGAAACTTTGTTTTTTTTTTGACATCAAATAGCTTTCCCATCTGTTCAAGACACATAGAGTGAGTAAGTGTGAACGGGGACCATATGCTTTCCAGAGTGAACGATGGCACATTTGAATGCAGAAGAGTACACTTACAGGATATCATCAGATAATCTCCACAGCCATCTTGGTCATCCTCCTGCTGCTCTGGGTCCAGCCCATCTTCAGGGATGTCTCCCATGGCAACACCTTCCTCCTCGCCCTCCAGAGCCATCACACAGGTTTCTACAGCGACATCTTCATCTTCATCGCAGTGCACATACTCAGAAACCACATCCTCAACAGCATCCTGGATGACTAGCTCATCTGGGGCAAACCTGTGCACTGCCATGCCTTCCCCCTCACCTTCTGACACCAACACAGTCTCTTGAAGCTCCACAACAAACTCCTGCCCGCCGGCACCACCCTCATCTGGAAGAAGCAGGATTACCCAGTTAACCAGATAGGTGTCAAGAGCAACGGTTCAATATGTGTGGATGTTTTAAATGGTGCATTCAATGTCGTAACTGATTTCTTACTGAGATCATGCAACCATAATATGAACTTTCAATGAACGGCCGTCTCATCTCGATCCAGACAACACTTTTACATAAATCATTCAAATATCTCAGGTTATCTGGCTAACCAGAGTCCTGCTTCTTAAAATATCCCAACACTACCATATTCATCAGTACTCACACACACTCATACTTCATTATTTACACTTTGTGCATCTAAAAACACACATTAATAAGCATGGCCAATTACCCGATCCGTGTAATATTATTTTAGGCTCTTCAGAATGTATTGCAAGCCTGGTGACATCCTCATCCATTGTCCTCGCACTGCATTTGTCACTGGAAAGCTGAAAGCAAATGACAGAAAACTTAGATCTTCGGTGAATGATGACGGGAGAAAAAAAAATAAACAGAAAGGAACAAAGCCAAACAAACCCCAGAAATCTCAACCATTGATAAAGTTAGTTGTTCATTACTAAACTATTACTTACCGAAGTAACTTAAATCAGACATCCTCACGCATTATGTCATACATGCACAGTAATCATTTTCAGTATGATACCTAGCAGACAGAACCAATTCACCGCACGTCACTCAAGCCTATTGTCTCACAAGATGCAATAACTGCATAATAGGGAATATGTACTGACACCTCTCTTTAAAGAGTTTCCTTGTGCTGTGTGTGCCAAAACTGTAAATCTCAAGCAAATGAATCTACATCCACTCAAGCAAAAATCATGCATGTGTCGGTGGTCATTAATGTGATTTGAAACCATTTGAGTTTTATAACAGAAAACCAGATGATGCAGACCATAAAATGTGATTCTAAGATTGTGTGCCAAGCGAAACAGAAGTAATTTCTTTCCCAGATGCACCCACGGAGAGCCACAATGCCCTTGTCATCCGTTGCTCGCTGGATACAAAATGGTATGTGTGTTTTGTTATTTTGACATTATAATGTGATTCACATGACAGAGAAGTGACTGGCCTGGTGTTGCACAACTGCTGCAGCCTTAACTGCTGATGCATATCCGTCCTTAAAAGACTATTGCAGCAGTAAATACAGTATGAGCCGATATGTGTTGCCTTGATAACGTTTTGCACACTTGACTTTTTTTGTTTTAACCAGAAGTAGGGCTAGGTTTCAAACCTCAAGTATTTATCGGCTACAACCACAATGTTTTGCATGGACAATTAGTGTAATCGACTAATTGGTATTTTTTCGGGTGGGTGGGGGTGGGGAGGTCTAAACTGTCTGATACCAGCTTCTTAAATGTGAAGATTGGCTGGTTTCTTCACTCCTTTATGACAGAAAACCGAATATCTTTACGTTGTGGACAAAACAAGACATTTGAGGCTGTCGTTTTGGGCTTTGGGAAATACTGGTTGGAGTTTTTCACTATTTCCTGATATTTTATACCCCAAACAACTTATTGATTGATAACCAACAGATCAAGCAACAATGAAAACAACCACTAGTTATAGCCTGACTAAAAAGTGGCATCAAAGGATTATTAATTTGTAATTTTAACCACACTTGTTCATCGAATCAGCAGAAACTTTTCACAGATCACCCTGCCTCAAAAAGCCATACTAATGTAATAAATGTTATATTGATTTTATATAACTGTCAGTTACTCTTGAAGCCATACTAGGTGCTGTGTTATATCCCTGTATGCTGCATTCTGCTGAAATGTTTTAATATTTTATTTACACGCCAACAACAACATAAAGTCACCCGATATAAAAGACACGGCTTCACAAGTGATTTTTATATATGTATATATACACACACACGCACACACACAGACACACACACAGGGGACAATCAATCAATAATCGATTTAATTCCTATTAAGACGACAGGTTTTAGTAGCATCAGCTTGGGTCTGCGACAATGACAGCAAGTGATGTGACCAGTGGTATAATTGCACTGGCTGCATCACAACTTCAGATACCGAATTTTAACAAATATTTCTGCCCGACTGGCACTTCCCTCCCCGCTGACATGAAGGTGAGACAATATGCGACAAAAACGCCTTCCTGTCACCCACACACACACACACGCCCGCGCACACACACACACAGACACGGGGGGATGCGGAGATGTAAACAGTGGCGTGGACGATGCAGCCGAGGTGCCGTTTTATCTCCACTCAATGTCCCATCCCCCACCTCCAGGTGGAAAATGATGACAACGGTGTGTGGAGATGTGGTGACCAACACAGCGCATCAGTGTGCTGAAAGATGCCGCCGACACATTAAAACCTACTCGGCTGATCTGACTAACTCAGCTCCTCATTCATGCGAGCCTAAAGACAGAGACAGGAGACGGTACGCGGTAATGTCTTCAGATGACCACTGGAGTATCGTTAGCACTGATTACACACAAGTCCGACTGTCACGGCCAAAACATATATATTGTAAGACCTGGTAGCAGCGACACACGCAGTACGATTAAGACACATAATAAAATAGGGAGGTTACGTGAAGTCCACACTGGCGCGGCTCTGTAGCAGCCAGCTAGCTGGAGGAGGCTAAACACACACTCATTTTCTAAAACCGATTTCCATCACACTAGCGTCCGCCATTTTGTTAGCTTGGTGTCTGGACAAATGCTAATTTTAACATTAATTGAAAATACCCCCGGCAATGAGAAAATGTTGTTTGCGTCTCTGTCGAAGTATATAGCACACATTAACTGTAACAATAGATTACAAACGATATTAGCCAACGACAGCCGGCGACTGCAAAACCCCGCTCCTTTCAGCAGGCTGGCTAGCTAACCGGATAGGCCACAATTGCCAATTACGGCCTCTATAGAGGCCTGGGCCTGAGAAGAAAAGGCCCACCCTTTGCGGCCTCTCGGTGAGAATAAAGAAATTAATTAAAATATCACATGCATGCAAAAACAAAGACACGCGGACACGCACCAAAGCAAACCTAGCTCTACAAACGGACGCCCCAGGAGCAAAGCTGACCCGCGTACCAGATTTTTGCTGCAGGGATGGCCTCCGTCCGCTCCTCGGCTTCCCAGGCCGCCTGGTTCCCCCAGACTCGGGCAGGATTCAGTCGGGAATTTTGTGTTATTTGGGCGGGCCGGAGAGGAGCAGAGGAGGAGGGGTTAGGGGTTGTTTCTGGAGCTCCGCTGAAAGCAAAGCAGGACGTCTGGAGCCAGATCTTGTCATGCTACAGCCCCCCGCTCCTCCAGCTCCGAGGCCGCCGTCAGCACGACACGTCACAGCCCGAGAGCAGCAGGAAAATGCGGAAGGGTTGTGGTGGAAATCACACCGGCAGGCACCAAACAGGCCAGAGTCTGAGGACCGCCGTGCAAACGGGTTATGTCAAAACGTGCACTGTAGTGATAATTTTAATTAGTTTATGCCCTCAGGTTGGTGTAGCTAGTAATGGGCTGAGGACTGCTTCAGTTCCGCATACAGCAGAATGGTGTGTGGCGGTGAGGTGGACAAGAAAAGGTGATTAAACTATGACCTCCAGACAGAGCATCCGACATTTAAACAAACCGCTGCCTAGTTTCAGATCAGACACCCGAACACAGAGTGTCAGCTCCATGATGTGACTCGATTGTTTGGATCCATCCATTTTTCCAGCTGATCAGAGGTGAGAATTAGATTTAGATATATTATTTAAAGCCAATAAATGACAAGTTAATTACTGGAAAAGAAAACAAAGAGGTTTATAAAGGTTGCAGTGTTAACAGTAAAACCTTCTTTTTCTGCAGGCAGATGTGGAAAGTAAGAAAATATGTTTGCCCATATACATTTACCCATCAGATGTATTTGAAGTACGATTTTAAGCAGTGGTAGAGTAGATTTACTCAAATACTTCAGCTACTCAAGTAAAGCTGTAATCTGCTAATATTTGTTCTACATTTCAGAAGAAACAACGTTCATCTGACAGTTAATTTACAAATTGATATGTCACATACAAAGTTATTATCAGTCTGTCGCACACAATACACGGTATTGTACAGGTACAATGTACAACAGGTGAAATGAGTTCCAGTTAAAAAACCTACTGCTGTTAATGCATCAGTAATGATAATCTAACACTGACAGGGACGATTCTGCTGCACATGAGTAGTTTTGATATGTTGTCTTGCTACTTTTTACTTCATTAAAGGGTCTTCAAACCTCCACCACTGATTCTAAGATACTGGCACATGAAGATTAACATGGTCTTATAACTTGGTAATTGTAATACTACAAGCAAAGATTGATTCCTGGCTGCATATGACTAATTAAATTCAGATGTTACTTAAAAATGTATGGATTTATTGTAATGGCAGTAAAAACAAATATGAATGCAAAACAAAGATGCTCCTTCTGCAAATGATTGTTCCACTGTTTCCAATCTGGGGTTCAGTTCCCAGTAGAGGTTTATGAGATGAAAGTTTGGAAAAAACAAAGTAAAACCTAAAATTGTGTTTAGCTATACCAAAAAAATATTCAGTACTTAGCATTGTTGTTCCCAAATCTCTGTGTTCAATCAGCAGAGGTCTTTTTACATGTCAGATTAACTGGAATTAGCTCATTATCAAAGATGACAGTTGATCTTTAAATGTATTTATTAAGTCTGAGCCTAATCACAGACCAAAAAACAAAACAAAACAGGATTATTGCCATCACCAGCACATGTTACAGTAAGCTCTATTTGGCACTCATTTTCAGCAGGTCCTCCTTTTCGATCTCAAACAGGCGCCAGCCCTCCTCAGAGGAGAGATCGGCTGCTCCTCTCCGCTTGTAGAACTCAATCGACTTGGTGTTGCTTTCTGCTACTAAGAAGTGCATGCCGCTACAGCAAGTCTTCACCGCCGTCTAGGGGAAGAAAAGAGCAATAAAACATAAAACTCAAGAACATATGACGACATTAGATTAGGCTGAGAGTCCAGTCAAGGTTCAGCAGTACACTGGAAACTGTACCTCACTCAGGACCTTCAGGATTTGTGAACCGATGCCAAGACCTGGTGAAAGATTAAATGAAGAGTGTAGTTAAAACACTTAGCACATAGGAGTGTGCATATAAAAATGTCCCTGAACCTTTCCTCTGTAACTGATTAACCTTTACCATCAAGTACTATACATAACACATACACAACCTTACCACGAAACTCCTGCATGACATAGAAGTCTTCCAAGTAGAGAAGCTTTCCGATCCAAGGGTCATATGTGAAGTAGTACATGGCAAAGGCGATCACAGTGTACTCTAGAGGAAAACACCACAAGGTCAGGGTTGACTTTAAAGGCTAAACCTTTAATTTCTTAACATGACTCTTACATTGTAACGACTTTTGGTTAGAGATGTATTTTTACCTTCTGAGCTCTGATCTTTTGGGACTTCAGCAACCAGGCAGTGGTAGAACGGATGATCCCCAAATCCGTCTTCAAGCAGATCTACAAGTGGGACATTGCTTTAATGAGAATGCATGAAGAAAAGTAAATATAAAACGTTTGCTTGTAGTTCAACATAAATTAAAGCACCTTTCTCACTCAGCAAGACCTTCTCCTCCATTTCCTCAAATTTAGCAAGCTCCTAAAAGGCAGAAAGATGATAGATCTGGTGTCAAATGGTGTCAACCGTCTCATTGCTTGTTAAAATATCAGGCACTGAACATTTGGCTTACCTTTATTAGCCGCAGGATATCAGACACGTCGTTGGGTTCAGCTTTCCGTAATATGAAACTGGCCATTTTCTCTTTTTACTCTTTTTCCCTTTGCTCAATACTCCCCTAAATGTGAATAAAAGCAAAATTTGTTTCTTCATCCGCTCCTCAGGAGTACATCCCCGGCAATGAATTTAGAAAACCATCAAATAGTGAATTGCAGTCAATGTGTCGCACAGAGTGGTACAGCAGCTTCAGTCACTTCCCTTTTATGTATCCCCGGAGGAGGTAAACCTGTTCAATAATCCATATTTGGTCAAACAGCCCTTTACATTCTGTTGTTTTCTTCTCCAGTGGACTCCTTATCTAAGTGGGAATTACTACTTAATTTGAAAGCTGTAACAGTAATTATTAACCAGACCTGGAAAAAGACATGACCTAGTGCACATAATGTCTGCACAGCTGAGTGAAGAATAACCCATGTGTGAAAACGAAAACTAAATTTAGCAATAATCCAACTGTTCAGCGGGTCACTCCTGTTCTGTCATTTGCATTGCAGAGATCAGAAAATCTTCCGCTTCCCTGTTTCTTCATTGTTTAGGAAAAAGCAGCAATGCCACGTTAACCAACTCAGTTTCTTCTGAGGTGATGTTAAAGTTTAGAATACACCATTCAGTCACATTTTTACTGCGTAATTGTTGTTCATATGACAATGAAAACCTTGATACTTGAATTTGGCGTTTTTTTTTCTCTCTGATAATCCCAATGCAAACATAATTCATATTTTGAATGAATGCCTCAGGAATGTGGTGCCTGGTGTTAGTTTCCAAGGCAAGATGTGTAAAACACCATAACACCACAATATGTCTGATGGTACTTAAACACCTTCTCTCTTGACCTTCACATCGACAGCTGTTCCTTCCCTCTGTGATGCAGGCTTTGAAAAAGGTATGACCTGAGCTAAAGCTGCCATTTCTTTCTGACCCTCGGTCTGATGAATGCATAAGACCAGACAGACGGCATTTTAGGAAAACACATTTTTATTTGTACTTTCTGTAACTGGTGGATTTCACAGACTGGGACGACAGAAACGAAGATCAGTTCAGCTTATCAAAATACTTCAGCTTGCCTGAAGGGTCTGGAATGATCTGTGGGGGAGAATTCATTAAATTAGTGCACGCTAAATATTTCTTATTATTATAGGAAATAAATACAGACAATGGAAATATACTAGAATATGCTATAAATCAGGCTGTGACTAATGTAGATCCCTGACAATGAACTAGTCTGCTAATTAGTTTCCATTTAACAATTAAAAATGTGGCTTATGTTTAAAAAGCTGTATTTTCTCCACAAAATACATTGAGGTGTGATCCTCATCCCACTTTACCAGTATGGCCCAAGTACATTTTGCACAAACATCAGGAGCATCTTATTCTGAAACCACCTATTTTGTGAAACATAACTTATTTGTGAAATGTTAATGCTTTTATTTTTGCAAAACAGATGCCACTGAAACAGACACAATATTTGTTATTGTGCTAGCTGGATGCAGACAAACTAATATGTAAGTACATGTGCACCCTATTTGACCCTTTCATCTATTATTGAACAACACTAGTTAGTCACAAAGTATCCAAATAAGTCACAGCCCTGATGATACTCACTGTGTCACTGCCTGGCTTCCATCCTGCGGGACACACTGTAAAAAATAACATAACTCCAGTCAGCATGACTAAAACAACTGTTAGTTTCCAGGTACTGCTGCATTACTCCATTATAGTTATGAAAAAAAGACTGTATAAAAGAGGCAGACGTAGGCCACAGGTCTGAAATGTGAAGCCAATGTGGCCCCCTGATGGCCAGCAGGGGAAGACTGCATTGGTTGCATAAAGAAGTATGATTGTACAGAAGTCTAAGAGAATATTAACCTACTCCTCAATTGATTTATTACCTCAGTGAACAGTTTCCTGATGAGTTTATGTCTATATTAAGGTCTCAATCACTAGTTTCAAGTCTTCTTCACTACTGCATGATATTCATTTAGGAAATTATGGTCCCACTTGTGTAAAATAGGCTATAAGGGTATGCTTTGGGACATGGCTACCTTATGATTGAGTCATGCCCGTCAACCTGACAGTCGACCTGTCAGTCAGAATTGAGGTGTAGCAATGTGTAACCATGGCATTGTGTACATTTAAATACAATTGTCTTAAGCCTCTTTTTTTTCTTTAGCTAAAATTAGCATACCAATGAATAAACATAAACCTCAGCTCCACCCTCTTGGCCAAACACGGTCACTTCTGGTTCCAAAAACAAACAAGCTTGGCGATGGCCAAAATGCCAAACTGAAGGTTTCAAAACGGCAGTCCACAAACCGCTGGATGACGTCACTGTGACTACGTCCACTTCTTTTAAAGTCTATGAAAATACATTAACGTTCCAGTTGTCATTTGCTTTAAATGAGCTTCCTGTACCTTCTCCGTGTTTGTCAGTGTACTGGAAGGCCTGCACCAGTCGCAGAGTCTCATCCACAGATCTTCCCACCGGAAGATCGTTCATGGTGATCTGCCTCAGGATGCCCTTGTCGTCGATGATGAAGAGTCCCCTGCGAGAAATTCAAGCATGACTCACTGATAGTTGTTTACCGTTTACTCCTACATGGTGGTGATGCACATTCATCTACATTGCAGAAACATCCAATGTGATTTGTACACTGTAAATTTTAAAGTGCTACAGGTTGGCACATTGATGACATCCACACCACAGTTTCTTTCATACCTGCTCATATAACTTATTACCTTTTATTTGCTCCCAAAGCACCTCAGAGTGGTGTAACAGTGTGATATAAGAAGCCCCTCTCTTTAAGTTGATCGCCTATAAACCTTTGACAATGGCCATAAATGTAATTGTGAAACTGCACCTCAGTGTGTGTCCCTGGTCCTCCAGGTAGACTCCATAGTCTTTGGAAATCTGGTGAGTGAGGTCTGACAACAGAGGGATTTTCATTGGTCCAAGTCCACCCTGCTTCCTGGCCGTATTGATCCTGATAATGACAAGAAATGACTGTACGGTTTATAATTTGCAATCTAAAACATTAAAAAAAACACCCACTCCCCTTCAGGAAAAATGTAACACTACTTAAACCTCTACAATAAATTTCAGAAACTTCTAAAGCATCTTTATTGCACTTCAGTCTACCATAGCCTCTATTAGTGGTCACCTGTGGGAATAATGGGTACAGCAAACTTACCATGCCAGGTGGGTGAACTGGGAGTCGACAGAGCAGGCGACCACCTCTGTATTGATGGCAAGAAACTCATGCACCCTATCGCTGAATGCAATGATCTCAGTGGGGCAGACAAATGTGCTGCAAAAGACAGAACAAACACATTTACATAAGAATGTACTCTGTGTGCACAGCAGTCCCAGCAACACAAACCAAGTGATGATGTAATGTTACTCACAAGTCCAGGGGATAGAAGAAAAAGACAATGTATTTGCCTTTGTAGTCTGACAGCTTCAGCTCCTTGAATTCACCATTAATGACGGCTGTTCCCTCCCAGTGTGGTGCAGGCTTTGATACTGAAGCAGGAGGAATACATGGATTGATAAAAGCAGATATTTTGTTGCTGACCAAATGTCACATGTGTATTTCAGGAAAAATATGCACAGATAAAAAGATGATAGTAGAGCTCTTAAATGGCACATCGTGACTATTTTAACACTTTCAGAGGTGCTAGTTGTACTCCAATATATGCTTTGAAGCCATACGGTTAAGTGTGTGTACCTAAAATGAAGTGTACAGTATCTTTCTTAGAGGCACTTTAAATTTGATTTTTTCACTTTAGCTCCGAGTCTAATATTTGTATTCTTTATAATATCTGTACTCATATTTTGTTCTGTACTCCTGTGTATCATAACCACTGTTTAATTACTTACTTGTATTCTATTTACTGCACATTATTGCTCTTTGTTTTAGTCATTTTCTTTGACATACGTGTTCTTTCAAATGTTTCCCAATGTTGTTTTTAAAATGCTCTTTTCTGTTTATATTTTTTCTGTCCAAACCAGATGCAGTCGATAGAGATGACAGTGAAAGCTAAATATTAAAGAAAAAAGAAAAATCCCAGCAGTGAGTGGTTGTGGTTGTGGTTGTGAAAAATCAATATTTAAATCTTTATTGCGACACATGACAAACAGAGAAAAACTGCATTAGTGAAGAGGAACAGAGGCCACATAATGATAATGACTGACTTTATATTTATTTACAAGACTGCATGTTATAGGGCCTCATGCATGATCACATGAGTTTAATGGATGCCTCTGATAGTTTCCAAGTGTTTCTGTTATTTTGCCTGCCACTCCAGAGTTATCATGAGCAGTCTTGGCGCTGGGCCATACGCCGTCATGTGTCGAAGGGGCGGAGGGGAGGAACTCACTCCAATGGATTTCATCGAATGACGTGTCCTACAAAAACCTGAATCTGATTAAAAGTTTAATAACCTTTTCCACTGTCCACCGACAATGAAACCATCAGGCAATCAAACAAGAAGACAGGCTGAGGGCAGACGCTGTCAGTTTGTTTCTATTGTCCTGACAGCAAGAGCACCACGCAGAGGCTGAAGCAGCAGCTGTTTGTCATGCAAGCAAACCTGTGCGCGCTTCCATTACGCAAAACCCAACTGCGCCTACGGCTGAAATCAGGCAAGAAACTCACTCTTGGCTTTGCTGAGGTGCAGGGAATGGTCAGACACAGGCACTCGGAAAGCCTCTCCAGGATAGACGTGTCCTCCCGCGTAGTTGTGACACTGGGAGTTTTTCACATGAGCGCCTTCATCTGCAGAAGTGACCGTGGTGAGGAGGAGGAGAGCGGCACAGAGCGCGCAGAAGAGCTCTGTCTTAACATTAGTGAGGAAGAGAAACTCCATCGTGCCGTCGCTTGGAGAGCACGTAGCCACTGTAAGGCGATGTGTTTGAATCCGTTGGCAGGATTTGAAGAGACCTTCTTCCGTCTCGTCTTCTTCTTCACTTAGGTTTTGCAGCAGCGGGCCTCCTTATTGTTGCATTACTGCCATCTCCTGGAGTTAATTAGCTCATTTTGTCCGCTTCATTCGCCACATTCTTTCCCCTTCAGCCCAACTCAATAAATGCATAAAAATGAATACATATATAAATACATACCAGCCCCGTATCATCATTCAACACATGTTTTCCTCTGATGCCTGCGCTCCATGTCCCCCTGCTACATATATCCTGCACACTGTCTCTACATGAGCAGCCAGCTGCTTTCTCTCAGACTGCCGCCCTATTTTTTGCTGTAATATTGCAGTTACTGTCACAAATACTTTTTCTGCATTTTCTTGGTAATTTCAAACCTATCATAGTCTGAAATGTTGTTTTTAAGTGCTGAACTCACTTCATAAATAATGAAAAATCAATCACTCCGACATTGTTTCCGACATTCCTTCCTCTGAGCAGCTGAAATGGTTTCTTTTTCTTTTGTTCTTTATGTTGCTGTGATTGTGCTCTCATCCTCGCAGATTCGTGTCTTCAACTATTTTTGACTCAAATGAAGCTTTATTCTGGACAATAACATGACTTTTATCTGAATCACTCCCATTTCCAAAAGATGCTCAAACCTAAGAAGAAAGGATGGTGCTTCTAATAATGAAGATGAACATGATCAAGCTGAAGAAATGTGAATTTGATCTCAGCGGGATATTTTTATATCCTGAAGAAGCATCTTTGAAAAACTTTTGAAAAGACAGTGAACTAATTTACGATTTTTTTTAAGAGTACATTAACAAAAGTACTCCAACACTGCAGCTCTCCTCCACTTCACTTGGCCCTCTGCAAGATGTTTGTCAGATGGCGTCTTTCTTTGTCCGGAACAATGTCTGTCCACAGCTTCAGAAAGTCTTTGTGGAGGTCGAGTTGGTGGAGCATGATTTGTCCGTGGTGCCTGTGAAGAGTCAAACTACTAATTTAGGACAATGATCAAGAAATATAATTCAGATTTTAAAAACACTCAGCTATGAACAAACAACCAACAGCCACAAATCACAACAATGTGCAAAGTCACACACTGCTTTTCTCACTAACTTTCTAGAACTTGATAACCCACCTCACTTCTGGTGCACCATCCACACACATTTTAGCCACAGCAGTCAGGAAGCGCTCAGTGAGGCTCCGTCCTGCTGTCAGGATGTGAGCCGCTCCATGGCTGTCAGCCAGCAGGTGGAGGTGTTGTGCTGTGCTCCCTCTTATTGCAACACAGAGGTGGCTGAGGAGGCACAAAGACAGGGGAATATGAGACAAACAAATCAAGTGACTTCATTTCACTTTAATGCTTCTGCTGATAAAATGAACTCTCTTCTCTTACCTCAGCCCCGTGTTCAGCACGCTCACGATCCGGCCAAAGCTGCAGTTTTGCACCATGGCATCCAGTGCAAGATTGGCCTGCTGATGAATGAAGGCATGTGTTGTTTGTGCCAGTTTCAGCAGCAGAGTTCGGCCTGTTCCTTCTACCTCCGCGTCCATGGCCTTCCCGAGGTGGACATATAGCTCAGCTACGGTCTTCATAGCTTCACATGCCACTGCCGAGCGCAAGTTTTTCACCTGTATAAAAAGAATGGACATCGTCGGTCAAGACTGCAGCGTGCGCATTCACAGACACGCGTCAGCAAATGAAAAAAGAGGAAAAGTGTGTACAATACCTCCTCAATGAGAACCAGACACACTTGGTGGAGTTCGGTCTTCAGGGTCTCTGAGTGGTGCTGTGCCAGAGCTCGAATGGTTTTCAAGCCCTTGACTTTTTTCATCCTGTATGTTTATGTGACAAAACTGTACTGTACAACACTTCAATAACAACAAAAACATCCCTAACCCCCTGCAGCTTAAACTGCTACTGCAAATATGAAATTACCAGTCGTCTGAGGACAGCAGCTTGAAGCTGAGGGACAGGCCCTCCACAGGCCTGGCCAATGGCTGCAGCTTAGCCTCGTTAGGACTTGCAGTCTGGATGCTGCAGTCAGGCACTGTCCTCTTGCCTGGAAAACCACAAAATAATCTTTGGTCAGCTTCATTTCATTCAAAACATTGTTAGCATAGCCACTAAAAACTATAAGAAACACATGAATGAAAGCTGAAGTCCACAGCTTGTACTAATATTATTCAGGATGGTTTAGATGAACGTACCTGCTCCACTGACAGGCTGCGCAGGACGCAGGACCGTCCCTGCTCGAATTCCTCTTCTTTTTGGTGGAACTGCGGGAGGTGCTGGGGCCAGAGGCATCACCGCAGCGGTCCTCTTGGCAGCCGCTGGGGGTTGAGGGACAAAGCCGAGCTGGAATCGCTGCAACCTTTCAATCACAGCCTGGACTTGACCTTGAGCCGTTTGGAGCCTGCATCCATCAGCAACCTCCTTTTCTATTGAGATTAAACACAAAAGAGGTGACACCTAAACTTCTGCTCGAGTTAAGACTTAAAGACAGGTGTTGGATTTGTAATGAAGAAACTTTCTGAAATGTATGAATAATTGGGGTCTAAAGTCTAAAGATTTGAGCAGAAAATCAACATGCTGCATTAATCAGACAGAAGAAACAGCAGGGCTGTCCTCAAAAAGAAAGATGTCCCGTTCAACAGCAGGTCTTTAGAGAAACTTACCTGCTCCAGTGACTTTGGCAGAGAGCACAGGCAGACGAGACACTCTTCTCCTGGCAGGTGGAGCTGCTGGAGGAGGTGGAGGAGTGGGTTTGTATGATACAAACACCTCACAGCTTTCAATCAGAGGGATCTCCCTCAGCTATCTCGGTGTCTCATCATCAACAGGGCTGATGAAAGCGGATCTGATGGAAGCTGCTGCTCTCTCGTCTCTGTCTGCCGACTGAGCCTCCTGACCCCAAAGATGAACCTCGTCAAACTCCCCGGGACTCCTCTGGTTCTTTTCAATGTCCTCCAGGTTCAAAGTAGGCACACTGAAGAGAGGGCTGAGCCTCTTTCCTATCAGAGGGGATTTGTTGCTTCTCCTCGGAAAAGGTGGTGGTTGAGGTGAAGGCAGGGCGTTAACAGGGGTTGTTAACTCTAACAGTGAGTGCTGGTCAGTGTGATGAGTCTTTTGTGTGATTAGCTTTGTCAAAATTGGTCCATGATTACCTGTATGAATGACCATTGTTAGGATGTTGAGTGATGCACAAAATGCTCCACATTTCAAATGTAAATACAAACTGAGACACAGAATCAATTCAAAACAAGATACCTGTGGAGAAATTCCTGTGTACTTTCTTCATTTGAACCAGCATCACACTGTGTTTGTCTGTTGGATTAGATACATCTTCTATCTTGAGCAGAGCTTAGTGTGACACACAGGCAGACACACAGGAAACAAAATCAACACACAGAAAGTTTCAAAACGCTTCACCAGCTGGAATTTATGATGACTTAGAGCAGCCTTAGCTTGTTAGAATATGTGGGTGATGACCAAATTTGATGAGGGTGTAGCTGTTGGTCAGGGAGAAGAAAACCATCATTGTTGATTGAGGGAGACATGGTAATGGCACAGCAAACCAGAGGGCTGACATTGATAGGTGCACCATGAGGCCACATTTTAGTGTTACTGAAGTTACATCAGGTTTAAGACTGAGTTCAAAAAGTCTGTGGTTTCAAAAGTTAGTGATTTCATCTCATTTTAAACACAGAAACCCCCTTTTATGCTAATATTTCTTTAAAATGTGAGACGGGCCTCTTATGTCAAGCTCAAGTTCATTCAAACATCCAGCTAAAAACATTTATGTGGTCTAATGAGCAACACCATCAAGAACCAGTTTGTGTGATTTGTATCTGCAAATTTACTGTTGACTCCTGTTTGAGTAACTTTTGCTCAAACCTGCAATCGCCAGCTGTTTTAAGAAATTAAACAGCCTTTTGGAGAATGAATCAAAATATTTTTACTTTTTCTTTAATACGTACACCTTTCAAGGGAACCAATGGGATTGGTTATTGGGCAGAATTTTAGGTAAATCTGTATGAACACATCTAAAATATTCAGATGGATGGATTGATAATGAAGGAATAAAAAAATGCTAATTTTTTTTTTGCATATTTCACTCAGTAAACATCAACATGCAACTTCAATGAAGAGCTGGAACAAGCTGATAAATAAGAATGCAACGATTCATTGATTAGTTGTCAGCTATTAGATGAATCGCCATTTTGATAATGGATTGATTGGTATGAGTACATTTTTAAGGGGAAAAAACCTAAAACTTCTCTGATTCCAGCTTCTTAAATGTGAATATTTTCAGGTTTCTTTACTTCTCTATCACAGTGACAGGTGTCCTCGTCATGGATTTCTTATAACTGTCAAGTGTATTTCTTTGTCTATTTCTTTGCTTTGATATTACCATGTTTTTGCTCTTTTGAACAGGTTCCTTTTGTGCCATTGCTTCCCATTTTCAGCACCTTTGTCAATGTCTATCTAATGATTCAACTTGGATTAGACACACTGATCTGCTATGCAGTGTGGATAGCAGTCGGTATGTGAACAATATGAAATATTTGGTCAGTGTGCATGAATCTCATTATAGTGTTCGTTTCATGAATTGAGAAAGTTAAAAAAACAAAACAAAACATCACAGTCACAACCTCTGACCTCTATTTTGTTCTTGTTTTTCATCAAACTGAATGTCTTGGAAAATGTGTTTTGAATTTTCAACAATAGAAAGCCAAAACCCTCAATGTATGTGTATCACTTTCTACTATCACATAAAATTAGACAATTTTTTGTGACATGCACATGAAATAAATATGGCATTTAGTTTTGGATAAGCAAGATTTCCTTTCTACTTTATCCATACGTATGTACATAGAAAATAATAACTGCCACTCTCATTGGACACATATTGTCTGCCCTCCATCCTTTTTTGTCGTTTTTATTTCTTTCAAATATTTTTATGTATTTAAATCCCTTGTGAGAACCTTGTTAACCCACACATATGTTTTGTTAAAGAAATTAAAAAAAAAACAAATAAATAAAAATAATACCGCGTGTTTCCGACACGTTATAGGAACCCATGAAAGGCGTCTTTGTTTAAGAGGGACTAATTTAACTAGCGCACTGTGTGTACCCATGCTGCTCAGAGGGCGCGCAGCTGGGGCGTTTAGCTGTTGATGGGAGAAACGAACTTTTTGAAAAACTTCAGAAATTACTGAAGCAGTTGTGCTGAAAACTGTTCACTGTTCCAAAGCACTTCTTTAGGGACCTTGCTGAAAACGACAATACACATTTCAAGAGGGTTATCCTGAAAGAATGGATTTGATCCATTCAATAGTTAAAACGGCGACATCTTCTGGTCCCATCCTCTGTACTGCGTTTGAGTGCAACGTCACTGTAAACAATGTTACGTCCCTACCTTTAGCCAATCAGAGACTCGCTTTGGAGAGGACGCGCATTGTTCAAAAACGAAACGCAGTCCGGTAAAATATATCAGGTCGGGATCGGGGTGCTTAGAAATTCAGGAGAAGCAATAGGTTAGTGTTAGCTGGTTACGGGTTGCTCTGACACAATTTCAACTAAAATTTCCAGTTTTAACCAAGTAGTTGAGTTTTGGAGATTTATTAATCGGCGCACTCATCGCACTGTCGATATTCGAGGTAAGTTAAATTAACCTTTGCTGTTAGCTGGGTCATTCGATGCTGAACAACAACAGCTTGTTATGATACAGCTGTAAGTATAAATGTTGACTGAACTGACAGAAAGCTTTTTTATCAAATTAGCCAACAACAACGACCTCAGCATTATGTTAGTTTGGTGAACCTGACCACTAGATTTTCAAAATGTCAGACAATGGACGGCGCTTCTCGTGCACGTTCAAACAGTCCCTTACGGACGCACGCACTCATACTGCAACAGGTTTTGATTAAATTAACGAGCAGGTTCGATGACATGAACGAGAAATTAAAAAGAGACAATAACTGTCTTTGTAAAGTTGACTTAAGCTGTTAAACATCTTTAACGTTACACTAACATTAACTGCTCGCACAGCTGAGTCGTGTCTCTCTGTTTGAGTAAAAGTTGCCATTGTTAGTGTAACCTGGAAAGCAACGTCCTACATCATTTGTAAAAACGTTTAAGTTCTAATAACTTCTTGCTTCTTTTTAAAAGTATAGATTTGAAATATAAAACATAATAATGTCAGTGCCCCTTCAAACTGTTATGTCGTCAGATTAACTTAAAATTTGACTGTTCAGTGTTAGCTGAGCTTCAGTCACGCACTGTTACTCTTGTCCAAAATTAGTTTAAAGGCTAAGTAATCAAGTCAAGTCAAGTGATCATATTTAAAAAATGAAGAACCGCAGGAGGTGTGGCCTCAGGACTGAGCACTGTGTCGGGCAGAGGGCCAGAGGACACCGAGGACACTGACCACAGCTCAGTGTGACTGCGGCAGTGTGAGCTGGCAGTCTGAGCAAAGCTGCCCCGAGAAGCTCCCGTCAGGCTCCCAGTGTGTCTGCTGGAAAGACGGGGTGTCAGGTGGAGCTTTGACAGTCACCTGTGGCCCTTTGAGATTTCCACATAATTAATCTGACCCAACCTAAGCAGACACATAGAATCTCATTTTGAGCAGGAAAAGCAGTTTTATTACCTTACCCATCATGTGACCTTTTCAGGCATGCTTAAACATTATTTTACTGTGTCATTGAATTTCAATGAGATCATTCTGCTGCACCTATATACCTGTACTAAACTTGTCAGGACAGGTGGTGGTTTGAAATCACTTTCCTGTTTGACTTGTTTCTGTTTGGCTTTGAAGGTCAAAGCAGGCTTCATCCAGTTTCTGTGCATTTCTCACCTTTTCTCACAACTCACCCTTATTTTAACCAATCCTCTCAAAACGTGGGCTGCTGCCTGAAGACTGCATGATGTATTTATCTGTTTATACTGAATGCAGTAAATTCTGATCTTGAGCTTATATGCAAAGGGACATTACAGAGTGGTGTTTACATGCATTTCCTGGCTCACAGCCACATTTGAAATTTGTTGTAATTACATCATATACTTTATTTCATACTCATGACGTTTTGTCCTCTTTCAACAGGTAAGCATGGCGCTGTCTTTGTCCTCCCCGTGTGCATGCTATGATGAGGATGAGGAAATGGCTGTGTTTGAGTCTACAGCAGCAGAGCATGGAGGGATGGCCAGACCATGTCTGACTGAGATCTCTGTCATCTCACCTGGCCTAGACACCCGGCCATTTGCCACAGACCCGGTGAGAGTCACAGGATTTTAGCTACTTGTCTTGTTTGATGGTTCATGAAATCCATTCTTCAATGTCACCAACAAGGCAATAAAGATGTTTTTTAATTTGTGTTTCTAGAAAAGAGCAGTGAAACCTGCAGTGGTGAAACAAGGGAGCTGTGATGAAGGGAACTCTGAGAAGGTGAAGGTTTTTCTGCGCATCCGGCCACTGACGGAGACCGAGAGAAGCAGGGGAGAAGAACAGGTACGACTATGACGTCAACATTTCAACCACTGGCGTATCTTCTGGGTGTTTCTTTTTGTTTGTTTTTTTCTCGTTTGTACACATGCATGTATTTCTTTTAGTGCACTTGTACTCTGTGCTCAGGGTTCGCTCTTTTTTTTAGGGCTGTGTGGTTGTCCAAAATGACGAGACTCTGCTGCTCAAAGCTCCAAAAGAATCTCAAAACATGAGGACAGCAGAGAGGGGCATCACCCAGAGCATGCACAAGTTCAGCTTCACGAAGGTAAGACTGTCACATCACCTGCTGCATATAAACATGCTTATGATGGTTGTCAACCTGAAAGTATGTTGGCTTTGTTTTGTTGTTGTTGTTTTAAAAGCAGTGGTGTTGACTGCAGGCTGACCTGAGTGAAGGTGAATAAAAACAGGTTGTCTATTTCTAGGGCTGCAAGTAATGCTGGTAAATATGGGCTAATGGGTGTGCATACAGTGGAAACCAATGCTATTAATAAACAATGAAGATGCTGAGGTAAAACACTCCTTAATATTTCTAATAAATGGCCACTGAGGTTTTTTCTCTATCCGTCCTTCATAGATATTTGGAGCAGAGACCACACAGCAGCAGTTTTATGAGTCCACAATGAAGAAGATGGTGAAAGATGTGCTTCAAGGAGAAAACAGACTCCTCTACACTTACGGTGTCACCAATTCTGGAAAGACTTACACTATTCAGGGTGAGATTTTTTTACTTGTGCTCATATTTCTCCAGTATAAAGCCTAGATTTGATTGTGATGTTGGTGTTTGCAGCTCCGTAAATCTTAAATGTCAAACTTTGACCCGCAGGCAGTGGTCGGGAGGCAGGCCTCCTGCCCCGGGCTTTAGTGTCTCTGTTCAGGAAACTGCAGGGTCGTCTCTATGGTGCCATGGACCTGAAGCCTGTCATGTATCAGGATGTGAGGCATCTTGATGCCAATGAGGTCAGGGTGGAGGAAATCCGCAGGAACTCTCTCCTCAAAGAGGTAAACAGAAGAACAACTTTTAAAGGTCCTACAAAAAAAGTGCAAGTTCAAGTTGTGCTCTGGCGTCTATTGCTGCCAGATGTATGTCAGTAATATACTTTTGTATATTTCTGTTACTGCAGTGTGTCAGTTTCAGTAACTCACTCATCCTGAACTCAGACAAGAATTCCATCTAGTTCAGTGCCAACCAACCTGTACCGGGTTTTTCTTATGTTTTAAGACTGAAAAATAGTCAACTACAATCGATGATATGGCTGATGTTTTGTCAAGTTTCCTGCGTCTCTCCCACATGTTTTTAAGAAAGCGCCAAATAAACTAAAATTCTATCTCCAAACATCCCTGAAAATGACAATCTCAAAGCTGTTGCGTGGTCATTTCATTTTAATCACAAGTCTCAAGTGTAAGCTTTTATATATTTCGGTTTGTTTCATATTCATTTGGCTGATCTGAGTGGCCACACTGCTCATAAAGAATTCACGTATCTTCCTGTACACAAATATGAGGTGATGTGCTCTCGTTTGTTACAGGACAACAATCCCAGTTCCCGTCAAGGTGGTTCCACTACAATCTGGGACAGTGGAATCGGAGGACTCTCCTCTACAAGTAACATCGCCACCCAGCTTGAAGGTAAGGAGGACTTTATCAGTCCTGCATTGGACAGCAATATAGACAAATATGGCAAAAAAAAAGTCTGTCAAAGACCTAATGATTTTCTCCTGAGCAAATTCCCACACCACATATTTTAGAGGAGAATTAGTGCCGTCTGAGGGATTGATAGTGTAAAGACCAGTGACAGATGAGGGCACAGTGTAAGCTCGTGTAAACATACCAAATTAAATTCCATGTGTAGAACACATCCACTTTCATTCATACATACTAAACTGAATCCTGCCTCCATTATGTTTATATCATTATTGCCTTTTTAAAAGCCCTTAAAAAAAGTCATACATAGATTTCCAACTGTCTCTCTCTGCAGACACTGACAGCGTTTGTCTGGAGCCTGACAGCCTTTCTCACAGTGGAGACGATCTGGAGGATGGGGTGCAGTTTTCCATCTGGGTGTCCTTCTATGAGATCTACAATGAGTTCCTGTATGACCTGCTGGATGCTTCACCCTCACTGCAGCCCAGAAAAAGAGTCACTCTGCGCCTCAGTGACGACAAGCAAGGCAACCCCTATGTGAAAGGTAACCCAGAAGTAATGTTCACAATCTCCTGAAGTTTAACCTCAGTCTACAGCGTGTCTCATCTGATGTTACACGTCATTAAGCCGGAAATGATGTCAGAGACTGTAGACTGCTTCTTTTGCACTACACCTGCAGTGTTTCCAGGTTCTGTTTGGGTGCGAATGCTTCACCACTTCATGAGAAACGCTGCAATAAATGATGAAAACCACTTTAAAATCTGTGCAGTGGCACAGAAAGCTGCTGTTTTTGCTGCTGTTGCTGCTTCTCCTGTTAGTGTCATTTTTTAACTTCTTCCTCTTGTTCGGTCAGACCTCACTTGGATCCAGGTCCGCAGTGCTGAGGAAGCTTGGAGGATCCTGAGGGCTGGACGTCGTAACCAGAGCTTTGCCAGCACTCACCTCAACCAAAACTCCAGCCGCAGGTAGAAGCACGTTTAACTTTTGCCTTTCAAGGCCTTATTTTGATTTAGTTTGGTGTGTTTGTTGGACTCTGATCATAAATTCATCACTCACGCAGCCACAGCATTTTCTCTGTCCGCGTCCTGCACGTCCGCCCAGAGGCAGAGTCATCCCCGGCCATGCACATCAGCGAGTAAGTTAACATTTTGTTACTTAAATTTCAGTTTTGGTTCATTTAGATTTTTGTATATCCCGAGTTTGTGATAAAACAGGGTTGTATTTTGTGTCTTCTTTTTAGGTTGACTGTGTGTGATCTGGCTGGGTCTGAACGCTGCAAGGAGCAGCGTAATGGTGAGAGGATGAAGGAGGCCAACAACATCAACACCTCCCTTTTAACACTGGGACGCTGCATTGCTACTCTGAGGCAAAACCAGAACAACAAGTGCGTGTTTGAGCTGATAGTTTGGATTATTTTAAGGGGGGCTATAAGAGGTACAACAGTCAGTGTATTACCTACATCCGATCAAAGCGGTGGTAAACCAGCGACTGCTGTGTCCTATCAGGCAAAAGAAGGGGCAGTTTGATGGCATGGTGAAAATATTCTACATAAAGCATTCACTTTGGGCCACTGGTCGTTATGTTTTCAGGTGTTCTCTCTGAATTATTTTCATGTTGACTTCTGCAATAATTGCATTATTGTTCCACATCAAAGCAAGTGTGTTGATATGGCACATTTCATACACTGAGGCAAGTGCTTCACTCACAGGATATATTTTCTTATTATAAGATACTGGAATGAGTTGTTGAAGAAAGAGCTGCATTTAAAAAAGGCTTTCTAAAAAATCCACAGGTCACGACCTCCTCAAGTGGTGCCCTTCAGGGACAGCAAACTGACCCGAGTCCTGCAGGGTTTCTTTTGTGGCAGAGGAACCTCCAGCATGGTGGTCAACATCAATCTCTGTGCCTCCATCTACGACGAGACCCTCCAGGCCCTCAAATTCTCAGCAATTGCTACCCAGGTGAGAAACAATACTCTTTTACTCTACTAACTCATGATCTTTGGTGGGACAGATTTATTCTTGCATGTGGAGATAAGAGCAACAAAGAAATGATAAAAGATGCCTTGTGTCGTTTCAGCTGGTCCATGGCCCGTCCACAAAGACCCGAGTGGCCTACATCCTGTCTTTACTGCGCGAGCCGGCAGCCAATGGTAATGAAAGCACAGTGATTGAAGAAGAGGAGGATGAGAGTGATGTTGAAGACGGAGATATCACCTTGTTAAATACTGAGGTAACGTCCTCTGCCACCACATATGAGATCTCTATTAAGGCTTTCATTGGGGGTGTTTTGCATATTTAGATATGTGGCTATATCACCTAGATGATGCATTTTAAGAAGAAATAAAACCAGTTGAAGGTTGCTGGAGCACTTTTTTAACCAGCATTTCAAATGTCCAGTGTCTTAACGGCTGACTGTGCTTTATTAAGGCTCTGCTGCAGGCCATCGATATCCTGAAGAAAGAGGTGCTGCGCCAGCGGGAAGAGAAAGAGGCTCTTGAGGCAAATGTGAGAGAGCAGGTGGTCTCTGAGATGATGGAGGTCATCTCTGAGATGCAAGATGGCTTCAGGTGTGTGGGTGTGCTTTGCTTAGATCAAATGTTTTGAGTGTTTTTAATACAAACTCGGCTGCATTTAGGATGGATCGGATTTGCTCGCAATTGTTTAGTGAATTAATTTAAGAAGATAAATGGACAAATCATTTCCATTCCTTTCTGTATTTTTATTTTCTCAAAGAAGTTCCATTAATCAGGGGAGTTTCAACATTATATTGACTTATAGGACTTTGAATGCGCGCAGATTCTGAGTTGCTTTCTTGCCCTGTAGTGACACCTTGGAGGCAGAGAGGACTCGAATTGAAGAGAGGTATGAAGACAAGATCACTAACCTGCAAAAACATTTGAAGAAATTCTACAGCCAGGAACTAAAGGTGAGCATGACAGCATCAGCCTTCAGTGTACAGAAGAGACTGTCATTTGACATCTTATGCATCAAGTGTCCAGAATGAAGTCATATTTGAATTTCGATGCTATGATTTTCACTCAAGCATTTTTTCCCTTTAGGAGCGAGATCAGGAGATTGAAGCTTTGTCTGCTGCCCTTGAAAAAAGGAAGGAAGCTGAATTGGTCCCCATGTCGGTGCCACAGGGAGAGGCTGAGGGGCCTCGGCGGTCTCAGCGCCTCACTGCACACACAGAAATTGGCAGATTGCAAGCTGAACTCAACCAGTGTCGCACTGAGCTGTTCACCAAGTCGCAGGGTAAGTCTCAAGGTGACTGAAACACTGCTGATCATATGTTGATGGTAAAATATTTTTCATGGCAGTTGACCATCTTGTTCTGCTTCCCTGCGCAGAGCTGACAAAGCTGAAGCTGCAGCTGGAGGTCCCAGGGTCGACTGGCACCCTTACCAGTGCTGCTGACCGCAAGCTGGAGGAGGGTCAGCGGGTCAGTTACTGCTGTACCATATGAAGTACACCGAGGCTTTGCTGCACGTGATTCTCATCTACCTCACACCAAAATTGTGACTTTTTCTATCAGAACCTGCGTCAGCTGCGCCTGGATCTGCAGCGGCTCGGGGTGGACCTGCAGTCTGCTGGACGAGCCTGCTGCCACAACACAGGAGGGGAGAAGCTGCGGCAGGCGTTAGCAGCTGCAGATGAGACACTAGCCAAACAGGTACAACCATGTATATCATGATATGATGTCATTTATAGGATTTTTATGAGATGAGCTTTTCTATAGACTATTTAAAAAGGTGTCAACTGAGACCATTTGTATAAAATGCTGCACAAACAATAAATGTCATAGTATGGGAAAGCTTAAATAATGCAACTCTTGAGTTAAGCTTAATTATTTTGTCGGTGAAAGTTTTTGTCAATTTATGTAATTAAGGTACGTCATACTTCAGCTAAGTTCATTCATTCCTCATTATTAGGTGGATGAGACCCTTTTTAATTGCTAACAAAAGTAAGTCTACTGCATAGATGAAGTGGCATTAGCTGAAGCTCAGCTGAAAAGTACTGAACCAAATCAAGATCCCATACATACAAATACGCCTGCAAGCACCTCTGCAAAAGGTTCAGTTAGGGCACAGTTCTGACAGTAATTGTATATCTTCTCACTTTGATGCTGATACAGATGTTCTAACATGTGAGAAGCATCTGCTTGTAGTGCGATTCTCACCTTAATTTCTTTTTCTCTATTCACTAACAATCTTGACACACAGCTAGCTTTTAAACTAAATATAGGATCCTAATATCTGCACCAGGTGGTAACTAGAAAAGCATGTTCAAGAAGTTTCATTTGGCTTCACTTCTCTTTTACCCAACCTCCCACCTTCACCTTCACCTCCCTCTGTGGCCTCGTCTAACCCCTCTGACTGACTTCTCCTTAGGACCAGATCCTGGTGGAGCTCCAGAATGGCCTGATGCTTGTAAAAGCTGACTTAAGACGGAAAGCAGACACCCTGGCCCAGATAGAGGCTGCCCAGCCACAGCTGCTCACCTCAGGTCCTCTTACCTCCACCACAACAGGTTCCTGCAAGAAGAGGGGCTGTGGGGCCGCTGCACCAAGTGACACTGAGAACCGGCCTCCGCACAAACGGCCCTTTTTCCAGTCTGTGTTCTCAACACGTACCCCAACCCGTAGATACAACACTCGCGCTGATGAATCAAACATTACCCCTTACTCACGGATCTTGCGCTCTCGCCAGCAGTCTCCACCTCACAGCCCTGCCCTCACCCCTCGTAGTCTGAGGGGGAAGTATTGAGCTCCTTGGAGCTTCAGTGGGAGTGTGTTCTTTTTGATATTATGCAAAAACAGTTCTATTTGCTGGTAACTTTATAGAATTTTATATCGTTTTTTTATATATATATACTCTTTGCAGTGTAGTTAACTCACTGTTTTTCATACCAAATTGTGACGTTAATGCCAGTAAAACAGTTGTGCTTTAATGGGGTTGCAGTATACCGCTAAGAGAATTGAGGTGTTCTTGTAAAGCTTCTCAGTGGCTGATAGTTAAGGACTGTATGGTAAGAGTGGTGCATGTGTGTGTACAGTAATTAACCTTTTCTCTTCCACGTCTTGGCTTCCAGATTTGCACAATAAAACCCATTAAAATTTGTTAAGGCCCGCCTCTGAGACTTAATCATATTCTGAGGTGACTCTGAGTCTCCCCGTTGGCCCCTGCATGGTATGAACAAAGGAAATCAAAGAAATCCTGAGAGGGGAGAGGGGACCACCAAACAACCAGGATGAGGCAGGTTTTATGAAACCTGGAGCCAGCAGCCTACAGTTTCTTGTTGGCCTTCAGCATCAACCAACAAGGGACCAGCAACACTAAAACAACACAGGCCCTGGGCTGTCACAGAGCAGTCTAGTTACTGAGGCTGAAAAAAGTTTTTTATTCATATTTCAAAACATTTTTTCACTGTGCTAATAACTACATTCACTTCACTGCAATGTTTACACATCCATTAAAGGAAAGTAGAAAGAAAAAGTCCTTGCGGAGCAGATATGCTTTATTTAAACTAATCACATATCAGCGATGATGAGGCACGACTCATGGCTGCAAGTCAAAACATGGTGTGTTTGTGTGCTGTCGTTCTACATGTGTGTATGTAAATAGTTCCAAGGTGTCCCTTTTTCTTTTTACACTGCTGAGCAAGCACTGAGTTACACAAACGCTGCATGTGTATTTAAAAAACTATTCAAAAACCTTATTCCATTCACTGTGGTGTGTAAATCAGGCGAACCCCATCACTGCTGCTTTACTTGTTTTCACATTTGCAGCACAGAACTTGTCAGATCCTGGACAAAAGCAATCAGGACTGCACATTTTACAAACAAATTCAGTTTTAATGGTATTACCAAGTCTATGGGTTGGAGGCAGCAAATCCTTCCAATGCCGTCTTTTATCAAAGACAAACCCCCCAAGCAGTGTCATGTCGCAGGAATCACAAATTGTCCATTTTGAAGCCAGTGAATAGAAGGGTGGCTGTCAGGGTGTAAAAGAGATGAGGTTCAGCGGAGAGACCCTCCTGACGGGAGTGTTGTTGTTGGAGAGCGGAGCAAACAGATCTGCTGATGGCGTCTCAATCTGATCTCTGACCTGTGAGATCTGCCTCAACAGAGCCTTTCCCTCTTCGCGAGCCTGCGAGCAGAACGACCACGACACCAATTAGTGTGTTACAACAACTGCTTACACTCTGCTACAGCAACTAGTACACGGCGCTCGGAGTATACAAGTATACTTACGTCATTGTAGTCACAACAGCGCTGAGCACAGAGGGACGCCTCGTCATAGAGCTTGTTCTTGAAATAGTACTGACCCAGGTACCGCAGGGCTGTGCTCACCTCAGCGTGCTCCAGCTGTTCCTGTGATGACAAGGTTTTATTTGAAACAGATCTCTTCTGAGCAAATGACCAAAATTCCATGCTTGTTGTATTAACATTTGTCTTAATTGTGGCCTCGCCCCAAACTGTAGACCCATTAAAATGCTTACCCCACAAGAGAAAATGTCTTGGATGTAAAGCATGTAACACTGAGCCGCATCATCAGACTCATTCAGCTGTTCATGCAGCCTGACAAAGGAATAAGCAGAATTCACATTTAGCCCTGATTTCTGGGTGATACAAGTAACATGTTGACGTATGACAATGGAAAAAAGCCGCAGATCTGAGCTTTATTTTATGCTGAAATGCTATTTGATATCTTTAATTGTACTTCCTCAGTCGACAGTGTTCGACACTTACTTTGCCAGTTTGAGAAGAGCCATTTTCTCCACATCTCCAACAGAGTATGCCCTCCAGTAACACTAGACAAAAACAGAATGTCAAGTCAAGAATAAGCCAGAAACCTTTGTGAATTCAAGACACAAAACAGCCTTCACTGACAGTTTGAACAAACGTACCTTTTTGGCTTCCACTTGCTGTGACAGTTTTTCATAGCTTTCACCCAGCGCGACCAACATGCGCGAGTCATTGGGCCTGCAAAAATGCATGTATGTCAAACTGCACGACGAACATTTGGTGTCTGAACTTTGCATATTTCAATGCATAGCTAATAATAAATTTTATTCTAAAAGGGCACTTGCATAAAACACCTTATTTTCCTCCATACCTGAGCTGGTGAGCCTTTCGGTAATAGTACAAACAGTAAAAAGGCATCTTGAGGATCTCATACGTTTGACCAAGGCCATACCAGGCACGGTAGTCCCGCTTGTTCACTTCAATAGCATGTCTGATACAAAGAAGAACAAAAAAGCCATTAAAACAAGGACACAACTCTGGCAACAACAAAACAAGCTGCTATGAATCATCCACACTGCGGTCAAAGGTCTGGAAATTAACCTGTAGGCCTGGATGGCAGCTGAGGTGTTCTTCATTTCCATATATTCGTGGCCCATGAGGGTCCAAGCGCCGAGGCAGCGAGGGTTCAGTTTGAGGGCCCGCTGGAAGTACAGAGCTGCTTTCTCATGTTGAGAGCGTAAACTGTAATAGTTACCTGTTGATGAGACACAACTTACTTTACACATTACCACAATTCAAAATAATGGCTCAAAAATGTTTTTGGACCAGCTGACCAAGCAAAATTTTGTACTTTTATTGGTGAATTGCAAACAATTTATGAGGCGCAATGATGCATTTCATATATTGATCAACTAATTATTGATGAAACCACTGGAAGCTTCTGTATTTGAATGAACATTAGAGTGATCAGGTCGGCTCAACACTCACCGATAACGCAGCACGTCTCCACTCTGTACTTGTCGATCTCCACCAGGTTGTGGGCCAAGTAGCTCAACTCAGGCTTCATGCTCTGTGGAGGCGTTCGTTAGCATCAGCATAAATTGTCATTTAGACCTCTAACCTCCCTGTGAAGGGTTAGGAAACAAGCAAAAACACACTTCTAGGCGAATCAATGAGGCATCAGATCACATGTGGAGAACTCACTTTGACATAGAGCAGGTTGGAGAATGTGTCCATGTTGTCGATGCGATACGGATCCTGCTCCCTCAATTCATTGAACAGAGCCAGGGCTTGGTCGATATCTGAAATGAAAACAGGCAGTGTTGTAACACTAAAACTGTCCCTGTTACATTCCTCAGACAGGCAAAATCTGACTGAAGAATGGTAAAAAAACAAACCTCTGATGTTGTGGTAAGCTACGGCAATCTGTGAAATGATGTAGGTGCTCTTAGAGAAGCCGGCCTCGATCAGGTTCTGGTATTTCTGCAATGCTTCTTTGATCATCTGCAGCTCTGTGTACATGTGGGCCATGAAGAAGTCTTTAATCCAGCAGTCTGGCAGAGACAGTGACTTCAACTGGGGAGAAAGACCAAGAGACCAAGACAGACTCATTTCAGTGCCTAGAATTATCTCAGGTGGAGTTTTTCTTCCTCAAGTTTCTTTGTATTTATTGAAAATAAGAAAGTTAATGTTTTGTTTTCTGAGGCATCAAGAAGTTTAAAAGTCAGCCGACTGTCCTATGAGTATTGACTTTGGGTGTAAACGGTTATTGATGGCACAATGCTGTCCAGAATTTGTCTGCGTGTACACACAAAGGTAGTTACCATTTCAATGTTAGTAACAAGGTTACTGAGCTCCAGCCAGGCTCCCCAGTGAAGAGGAAGTGCGTGAATTGCCTCAACAAACACCTCCACCGCCTCCTTCAGCAGATCCAGCTTTCGTAGCACCACCCCATACCTACGCTCCCACACACACACACACACACACACACACACACACGGACAGAGTTTGTGATCAGTCAACTGCAGAATTTGAGGAATGTGTGTCCACATCAGAGGAAAAGTTCTTACAGGTACAGGGTGAACCCGTCCAACTCTCCTGCAATGTGTTTCTTACTGAGCTCCACCCTCAGTTCTCGCAACGCTTCATTGCGCACCTGACCCTTCTCCAGAGGACCTGGAACCACAGAAAAACACCACAAAGTTCAGTGTTAAAAGGGCAATTCAAGTCACATCAGTACTCTTAAAAAAAACAAAAAAAAAAACAAGACTCCTCACCCAGACTGTCTACTGTCTCATCGTCCTTCTTCTTCTCGCCTGACTGAAGACAAAGAAGCAAACTTTCAAATTGGTTCACAAGCATTAAAGTGTAAGTAATCTTGTCACGAAACTAAAATCAAGGATCAAAGGATGTGGGCAGGCCACATGTCTACAGAATCTTACCAGATAGCGAGAATACATGTAGAGGAAATAAGCCTTCAGACTGCAGCAGCCTTTCAGAAAGTAAGCCGCACGGTCATACTCTTTCAGGTCAAAGTAGGATTTGGCCAGTGTGAGTGCATCCAGGTCTTGTGCATCTTCCTGTGTTTGGCACAGACACACAGACAATGACAACGTCATCCTAATTATCTTCATCAAGTCAACTAAATTACTGAAAAACAGATAAATCTTGGTGAAAAACACAAAAGGGCTTTCATAAGGTAATAACTGTGCGGCCGCCTCTGAACTCATGGTTAACAGCCAGTTTTGCTCTCTACATACAAACTGTCAGCAGGGGGCAGTATAACGTTTCCCTTCCTGAGAAAAGGACATAATCGATTAACATTAAACGTCAAACCACACTTAAGATGAAAGGATGATGTGCTGCAACTTTGCACTTCATATTATTGATTTCTTCCTTGTGTTGACTCTTAATATCTTTTGCTGAAGCCTACAGTCACCAGCTGTTTTAGAAAATTAAACAGTATTTTGAAAAATGAACCTAGACATTTTTCCCTATTCGTAAAGATGTACACCGTCACTAGGAACCAATAGGATTGGTTGTTGGCTAAATTTTAGGTAAATCTGTATGAAAACGATGCACAACACATCTAGAATATTCAGCTGGATGGATTGATAATGCAGCCATGAAGACACAGATTGTTAGCTTTGAATATTTTCACTGATAAATAATATTCTGCATTGATTAGGTGTCAACTGTTAAATCAGTCACCAAGTATTTTGACAATCAATTAATTGGTTTGAGTGAAAAGTCAAAATGCTCTGATTCCAGCTTCTTAAATGTGATTGTTTCCTGGTTTCTTGACTTCTCTAAGACAGTAAACTGAATATCTTTGGGTTGTTGACAAGACAAGACATTTGAGGACATCATCTTGGGCTTTGGGAAAAAATGATGGACATTTTCACCATTTCCAACCTTTTATAGACCAATCAACTAACAGATTAATCGAGAAATTGATCTACACATTAAAACACAATGAAAATAATGGGTAGTTGCAGCCCAACTGTACATATGTGATACTGACAGACAGTACGAAATAAAATGATTTCAGACTATAAAAATACTTGAAGGAGAAACGGAGGGACATTGGGTGGTTGGTACTTAAAAACTATGTAATGAAAACAAACTCAAGTCAGGAGAGCCTTGGGCCTGGCGGTGTACAGACCTCAGTAAAAGGAGGTGACGAGGGTAGTTCATCCTTGGGAAGCGGGTCCAAAGCAAACGCCAGTTCAGAAGCCCTAAAAGGTAAACACAGAAAGCATGTGACATAAAAGTGCCATTGATAAGAGGTGGGAGCATTTCTAGGATTAGTTTTTCTCAGATTTCTTCTTGCAGGAAGCAACAACACAACAAAAATGTTTTTTTTTTTTAATCCAACTTTGTCCATTATAGACTTTTGTTCATCGACAGGAACTGACAGTAACTGCACATTGAGCCCAGTAATGGTTAAGAAACAAACATTACACCGCAAATACTTTGATAATGTAACTTGAAGTAACCATCTGACGACGCTTTTAACTGAAATATAACATTAATGATATTATATATTTAATGTTTTCAGTGAACAGCTTTAGCTAAATAGTCATAATAGGACTTGTCAAAAGCACTGCTAACGTAGCTAACCGACCGACAACTAGTGTTTACACTCAGTTATCGTGGAAACAGAGCAGAAAGACAGGAAGTTAATGGCACGTTAGTCAAGGTCAATCTCACCACTTTGCGCTGTGTAAAAGTCCTCTTTCTTTACAAAGCGATATCACTGATATTAGCTGTTTCTTGATCTGTACCAGGTCCCCAAACTCACTACAGAGAGCCGCCATTTTCATATTTTACCGAGCAAGTACGCTATTGGTGCTAGTTCTGAAGGGGTAGTCCCGCCTATCAATCATAACATCACTTCCTCTACTTACTTGCCTCCAAAATAAAAGAGTAATTTTTTCTTGTCATAAAAATACGAAGTTTGTAATCTTCACCAGATCTATACAACCCTGTCACATATCGCCTTTACATACAACACTGCATTTTATCACATCCACATGTTTGCAGCCTGATAACACTTAATGCAAGCTGTAAGTGTATTTTTAATTATACTTTATATTAACTACCATTAAACAATATCATCAAGCAAAGGCTATAATGAAGAACAAAATCAACAAATCCAATTATATAAATCATAAAATCAGAATATAGATTGTGTCCTACAAATTAATTAGGTATGCACCAGTTTATATATCTATCATCAGGGTCTAACAACAAATTTGTTTTGTAATAATCATGTTATACAATAACTTAGTATATGCACCAGTCTTGGAATCCAATATAATAACAGCAGTAGCAGCAGTACTTCATGTGTTTTCTTTACCTGCAATCATGTACTGGATAAAGACATCATTAGGACATTTCATTCTATATTTAGCCTTTGTCTGAGACCTACATTAGCCCGGGGCTTACAGCTCTGTTAGCCCTGAGCTTACAGTCCTTTCTCACTCCAAACTTCAAATGTGTGATATCCTCACCATTAGCCCACAGCTTTACCTTGCTATGAAGCAGGGTTAAGCCCTGATTTATAAAGGTCATAGCCAAAAGTTACTGATGTGATCTGAAGTTTGAGCAAGACCACGGGGTGTTCCTTGCCCAATCAAATCATTGTGATGTTGCTACAGTGAATCCAAGCAAAGTGATTTGAGTATTGTGAAGATGTGGACATGGACATTGTGGATACATAACCTTGGGATTAAGTTCTAGGCTTTCTGTACACTAGGGTTCAGGTTAGTGTGAAAAGTCTTTGTTTGGATGTTGTTTTGGAGCTAGTACTACAAACACACCAACGCCCTTTTCCTCCCCAATGCAGTTCATCCTAGTATATTCATGTCACCATGTACTGTACATATATGGCATTTGCACAGCAACAGCCTGGCTTCCAGTCTTTAAATGCTTGTTGGTGACCCCTATAATGTCCCTGCTGCTATTTACAGAAACACAAATCCTTAGCCTATTTTCAGACCTGTCTTTGTTGAGCTTGTGCTGCTGAATAGTTAGACTACAAAACCTGCCCGCATGGCTCTTTGAAAGATAGGGTGAGGCAATCTACTGTACAGATGAGAAGAAGTTTAAAAGACAAAGCGTCCACATGCCTTTCAGATCTGAGTCTTTGTCATTTAAAAGGCTTTAAAAGCATTGCCACAAAATATCATGTAATCATTGGACGTTTCTTAGGTATACCAGTGTACACCTTGCTGGTGCAAGTATTTCATAACTATCCAATCTTCTGAAGGATTATTAATGACAAAAGCCATTAAGCCATTATGCACTATGGTTGAATAGTTCAGATAAAAAGATGTCACATAGCTGTAACAGAGGGTTCGATCTTCATCTACGTCTTCAGAAAGGCAGTCATTTTCTGCATTTGCTTTCATGGAAACAGCAGCTACGCATTCAATCAATATCTAACTCACTGGTGAGTTTTTAAAGAGCAGGAACATTATGATTGTTTCTTGTGCCACAGTCGATTGCCTGCCCAGCTCCTGTCACTGTTCTCTGCGCTCGATCCTGCTTCACTGGTGCAGAGCTGACATGACTCATCATGTTCTTGTCCATCAAAATCAGCAGCACCACTGGCTTTGGGATTTCCACCACACTGCACTGAAGTACATGCACAGCTTCTTTATGTGTTAACACTTTTTCCCCCTGCTTGGTATAATATAATATTAACAACCATCATTAATTGAATATGGAGCGAGGTTCACTTTGGAGTGTTCATCCAGAAGTTGACACTAAGACAGATTGGACCAGCCATGAAGGGACCACTAATATCTTCAGCTGATGCAAAAGTTCAGCTGTTGTGAGTGAGAGAAACTCTAAATCCACCCCTTCCAAAGGGTTAAATGTATGTAATGACAATGCTTCAGGACCAGCATGCACTGTTGAAACAGTAGACAAACAGGTGTTCACACACTGTGATAGCACTTAAACCCACATGACAACTGCCAAATGCAACTTTGATCATGGAGAAGGCTCATTCTTCAAGTATTGTTTGTCCAAGATGTTTGTCTTGTTAAGTTTGGACCAGACATGCATCATCTCTTTCATACACACAGCGACCACAGACAGCACAAAGCATCCTTTGATCATGCACCTCATAGAGGCTGATGTCCACTGTTTCCTTACCCATCAATAGAGAAGAGTAAAATGAATGCAAGTGGGCAATACAGGATCGATAAACTCATGCTCTTCTCTTCATTATCATCTATTAAGCCTGATTAGGTAAAAAAAAAGGATTTGGTATTTGTATTAAATATAAGCTTAACCATATGAGAATAAAAAACATGCAAAACTTCCTCAGCCCATTCATGAGAGGAAACTATATCTACTTGCATAATGTTGATGAATGTTCTTCAGCCGCTTTCTTGGTTCCGCAAGCCCTTTCCTTATCAGTTTCCATCCATCCACCACATGTCATCAGACTGTCCACACCTTTTCCCGCCTCACCTGACCATCCCTGCCCACCTCCTCACCTGCATCCCATTTCCTCCCCAGCCCTGCAGACACTCAACCAGCCCATTTCCACTCACACTCTGCCACTTCAGCCTTATGGCATTTTTACTTTGTGCTTTTGTGGTCAAACAGCTGTTGTCTGCCTGCCTGCAAACTATTCTTTCAATAAATCACTGAAGTCATCCTGCTACCTCCTCTGCCTGTGTTTGGGTCCAGCCCTTGTTGCCTTGCATAATCTCCAATGCAGCAGAAACAGATTTTAAAACCCTGTTTTTTGAGGTTAAACAAAGTGAGCAGAGAGTTTATGCAGTGAACAGACGTTTGACAAAGGGGGTCAGATTGTACAAAGAACTCAGTACCTATATTTTGCCAAGGGGTGGCACTGTCTAGCTGGATTCACCTGAGGTAGGAAGAAGAAAATACTCAACCAAGCTATAATTGTGGAAGAGAATTTAAAAAAAAAACTTTTAACATTGAGTAGATTAAATGCATATGAAGAAACAAAGCTTCATTTTGATGATCTGTTTTCGTTGAAAGTGCAGGGCTTCTTTCGCCCTCCTTGAAAGGTATCTTAGGAATAGTATGTTTAGAAATGTCACTCATAATTACTTCAATTTTATCCAAAGAACTGAGCTGGGAACTTGTTCTGAGAAATTAATTGACTCTGGTCCTTCATCTTTGCTGAGGATGACAGAGAATGGTTTCTAACAACGTGCACAGCAGAGAGAGAACAGGTCCTCTGCAGAAGTACTGCATTATACTGAGTGTCTGGTTGTTTGGTTTGATATGACATAAAATCCAGCTCTTCAGGAAACTTGACGTGGCTCGTGATACTCCATTATTCACTCACAAGACAGCAGAATATAATTTCCCTTCATTCGGATGCAGCGCCTCCACTCACCTCCCTGCACCTCCTGCTCTGAGTGGGACATCCTCTGTCGGACATCTCTTCCTATTTTCCCCACAGAGCAGAAGCCAGTTCAGAAGACTGACAAAGTAATCAAGTAGCACTGCAGTTTACAAGGCCGAGCACATGGCTCACTGAGCAGGTTGAAAGAGGTGCAGAGACAGGCCATATAGTCCATCCCTCTCACTCAGCCTTTCCTCATTTCCTTGTTTTCATCAAATCTCTCTCTCTCTCTCTCTCTCTCTCTCTCTCTCTCTTATTCTCTTGCACATACACAGTCACACGCACACACACACACACACACACACACACACACACACACACACACACACACACACACGCTTCTGATGTCTTTTTTTTTCCTCCTTGCCTCTATAGTACTTCACTTAAACATCCCACGCACACATATCCTGCAGGTATGGGGCAGTGAAGTGCATGGTGGAGCTGCTGAGCCCGAATTTTGAGACAGCTGTGTAATTGAAAAGGAGAATATGTCAACAATATGCTTGATTGTTTGTGTGTGTGTGTGTGTGTGTGTGTGTGTGTGTGTGTGTGTGTGCTTGCTTGTAATTGTAGTACTACATAGTAAAGAACGATTTTAGAACCAACAGAATCAGCATATGTTTGGACTGTGAGGACATTTTGGCTAGACGGTTTGAAGGTCAAGCCTTGGTTTTAAGCTTTAGGTTAGATTAGGTTTACGTTACAGTTAGGATTTGGGATTGGCACTAGGACAATGAGTGTCCTCACAAGGATAGATACAAGTGTGTGTGTGTATTACTCAATACTTATTATCACATTGCGTGGACTGGCATTCCTTGTGGGGACAAAACGCAAGTCTCCATAAGTTGTTTGTAAAAATCCATATAATGCATAGTTATATGTCCTTGTGTTTTGCTGTTTGGTTTTCTTATCTCTTTTTAGACCAATCCACACGATCAAAACAATGTGTGTGCATGTGAAGCTGGCACTGAGCACTGATTTTTGATGCGTGTAAATAATAAAAGCAAGTACGGCTCAATTTATCTCTTCAAAGGTAGAGATCAAACATTCAAATGAGCTTCATGTGGAAGAGTTTTTATCTGTTCCAAACCAGAAAACACACAGCTATCCTCAGAAAGAAGCCTGGATGCTGTTACTCTCTGCTTTTCTGTTCTTATTTCTCTTTGCAGCTGTGTATCAAAGCAGCATTAGATGGAGTAGATTTCCACTGGCATGGCTAAGGCAGATAGTGACTAGAAAATAATATCAGCCGAAATGTCTGAGGTAGTAAACATATTAATGACATAAAAAAGGCAATATTTTCCCCTTAAAGTCAAACATTCATGTGCATCTGTTACATTTGTGTAAGTAAGCGTGAAAAAGTGATTGCAGGCATGTCTCGTCCCTGTGGTTTTGATCTTCAGGGCCCGGTGACAGACCCCGTGATTGGCTGCTGATGATGTTGTTTAGTTGGCCTGAGAGCAGCCAACATGCAGCCATGTCTCATCAGGGCAGCCACCACCTGAGCACTGGGCACTGAACCACACTGCCTTCACAGGGACACAGTCACGCAGCGGTCGGCATTGGACCCAATTTGTGGCCTTCGTGGGATTTTTTATGTAATCGTGAGATAGTAAAAATATCAGTGGCACACGAATGTTTCAGATTATTTATGTAAGTAAAAACATCAGTGCAACAATGTAAAAATACTCTAATACAAGTAAAAGACCTTCATTCAAAATCCTATTTAAAGTAGCTACAAGGATTTTTTAACTGGTTAACAAACACTCTCAATATAACACCCATGCCTCTATCTGATCTGGAAAAGCCAACGAGACCATCAGCAAGAAGACTGGCTGGTTGTATATTGTTTTTCTTAAACCCAGTCCCACCCCGAGTCACATTCTGAGAAATCAGAAGAAACTATATAAAGCATGCAGACTGGAAGAGCCCATTTTCACATTTTCCCTCTGGCAAAGTTTCTCAATGAGTAGTCTGTAAAAAGGTTAAAAGTAAGTTAAAAGGAAGCATGAGGAGATGTTGTTTTTGATGTTACATTTTGTGGTTATAGCTGACACTGCAGCCATCAATCCATCCATCAAGATCATTCCGCCATGCTCATACTGCCAAAATCAACACAAAATGAAATTTCTGTTTAGTTGGTTTAAGCAGTACAGGAGTATTATAGATAGATAAATACACTTAAAATATGAAAATAAAAGGCGACAATGATCTGGCAGTTGCGTTTTGAGCTCACAAGGGCCTCTTGGATTGAGGGCACTTAGCACTGACAAAGAAATATATATAGCATTATATATGACATGATTAGATTGTTAATACTGATGCTTCAGTATGTACAGTAAACAGCATTTTACCATTGTTGCTGGTTGGTCGCCTTCTTTAAATACAGTTAAAGCTTAGTGTTTCCCAACCTTATAGTAACAAAAAGTTTGCAAATACAACTGATTTAATCCTCAACAATGTGTTCTATTTTATGAGTGTAATATGTTTCTTTATGTAAATGTAGTTCAGAAAAATGTACAATATTTCTCTCTGAAATGTATGGAAATACTCAAGTAGAGTACTGGAGTAAATGTACTTACTTTCTTACCACTGAATATTACATAAATGCTCCTAAGAGACAGGGGAGCAGGCTATTCAGTGCATGTTATCACGCTATTCCTTTCCACCTCGTGTTTTGGTTAAAAGTGCACAGGTGTTTGTTTGCAGCAGGCCACGCTAACAACTCTCTATTCTTTACCATGAAGAAAGTGTTTTGATGGAGGTTGTTTGAGGAGACCGTGAAGAAGAAAAGCTCACTTCATGTTTAAGTCTCTCTGTCAGTCAGTCTGCCAGAGCTCTCCACTAACCACATCCTTCATGTCAGGGTGGCATGTGATACATCCCAGAAACATGTCAGGCCGTGGATAATGGCTGAGACAGATGTGCCATGTCTGTGCGCAGAGGAGGAGAAAGGGATATGTTTTTTGGTATGGGATTAATTTGACTTTTAGGACAGGTGCCGAGAGGAGCGAGAGCAGACACAATAAATCTAATGTTACATGCAACACCCCACATCCAGCTTCACAGGGCACTGGGAACATGTGATTGACTAATTCATATGGAAACTCTCTGTCAGCGATATGCTTTTACACCAGTGGTACTATTTCCTGTAATGCGATACCCTTCACACTGCTGGTCCTCTTTGAGAAATGGGGATTTTGGCTGGTAGCACTTGTGTAGTCAGCTGGCAACAACAAATTATACCAAGTCAATCTCAGTTACTTTTGATTTAAACCAGACATTACATCATATTTTAACCGAAACAGGAAAAAAAATCATCCTCTGGTCTAATGATTTCATATCACGGGGTCCCTGGTCAACTGCAGGAGTTATAGTGCACGGATGAATTTAGACATGTAATAAGCCATTCAAACATAATTATCAAGAGATGTAATTCAGGTTAGAAATGGCAGCACAGACGTGGATGGGGATGATGGGTTGCTGCACCCAAGGCTATGTAAATATATTATTTAATATTTTATGATTCATGACTTTATACATGAATTCTGATATCAATTCTCTTTCCTCCATGAAGCCCAGGAGAGATATTACAAATTTATAGCAGGGCTACATGTTCTCTGTTCTCTCCACCACGTGCAATGCTCTCAGGTAATTAATAAAAGAGGGCGAAAAAATCAACAATGTTTATAGCTATTACTCCTTTTCCGGCTCGTCTACTATTGTAAGTTTGCTCATTTTTCATGGGACAGCCTCAAAAAAATTAATGGACAAAAATATTTGATCAATATTGGAGAGCAAAGTATTTCTTGGCCACTGCTGGAACAAAGACTGATGATGATGATGGCATCCAAGATCAATGTAAATGTAATGTACCAACCAACCTCTCATAACAGGTTTTTTGGAGGTCCTAAACATCTGTGACAAGGTACATAGGCAGTTTTAGGACCATGCCCCTCCTTGGATGCCCACAACTCCAGAAATCAAAACTGAGGTTAAAGAGTTGACCTTTCTTGTGTTGCCAACTGGCACTGCTGCTCTGACCTCTTGAACCTCCTGGAGGACTCAAGCTCACACTGTGGAGCCGAACATTGTCCAAACTCACAAAACAGTACTTTAAATTCTGGTGGAGATCCAAAAGTCTCCAAAAATGACAAATATGTCTGGCTGACCATGGAGGAATTGTGTTTGATATGATGAACAAAAAAATGTAGAATAGTTTCATTTTGCATAACAGTGCAGCCATAAAAGCATAGAGAGTGAAGTGGAGTAAACATTACAAAGCTTCACTGAAGAGTGAGAACAAGCTGATGCAGAGTCTAAATGTCAGACAGTATGGAATAAGTTGATTTTCCCCTTAAACCTGCAATAACTGATTTTTCTGGCCGTTGTGGGGCAGCAGAAGCAAGCAGGGGACACAAAATTGACATATCATCACCTCTTAAGTTGAGATAGTGACCTTGTTTGCAAAAAGGTGGTTATTCACACAGAAACATAAGCATCGATTTAAAGTTGTGTTTCAGGCCAACTGGTTAATGCAACATGGTGGACTCTGTGAGGGCTTACTCTCTGTGTAGACAGAAAAAGCTCATTCTTGGTTCGGCCTACATATTCTGCCTGTAGAGCCCCTAAATCTTATACACTGGGCCTTTAAAACCTGTAAATTGCATTGTCACAAGGATGAAAACAGGCTGTTTTTCTGAGCTCATGAAAAGTTGACTTTCAAGAGACACAGTCACTTCTCACAGGAAGCTACAAATGTATGAATATGATGCATCGCTGTAAATTCAACTACCCAGCAGTTTATAAAATAGTTCTAATGAGCTCAACCTTAAGCATAGTAAGCACAGTAAAACACCGACAGGGACCATTTTACTGCACAGTGAATACACTTAACTTAACTTTTAAGTACATTTCGTGGAGTATTTTCACAGTGTGGTACTTTAACTTAAGTAAAGGATCTGGTTACTTCGTCCACCACTTGTTAAGGGTTTTAATTGTCAAACTATGCAGGTTTAAGAGACTGAGATGACTCCTTCAAACCACACTATTTTTTTTTACTGTTTTGCTGAGGACAGGAGAGATATCCTTAAAGGTGATGGTGTTTGCTTCATGGTAATGCTTTGCTGGTGCGGTGCCACATCTCCACGTATGGTTCAACATTTAGTTCACCTCGCTGAAAACTCACAGAGCCCATTCTCCTTTTTCTTAATTTCTATTGTTGTATCTGATGTTTACATCCTGCTAGAGGCCACTGCCTTCTTTTGTGAACAGGCTTACTTCTTGTCCTCGGTGGAAGGTTCCCACGCTCAGCGCTGTTATCGTGTTTGGTAACATTAACCACACCAATCTGCATTTTGAGCTCCCTAACGACAAGCAACAGATGACATGCCCCTGTGGACAAAACACAACACAGGAGCAGAGTTGCATGTCAAACACTGATGCTTGCCGCCTGCTTCTCCGGGCCCTGCTGGGACTGTCTGACCGTGTCATGCTGCTCCTCTCAGGGAGTGCACAAACTGGGTTACGTTCGCTGCAGCTTGCTTGGGACACTTTTGATGAACGCACTGACACGAAGACATCACAAAGCACATCGTTGTGTGTAAAGATATGTGCACCATCGCAGCTGCTGACAGTGAACTGCTCTTTTTTGAGATCAAGGCCCCGAAGAAGCAGCATGTTGGAGACCTCATCAAGGCGTGAAGAGAGCTGAAACATCACTGAGTTCCCATTATGCCTTTACTTTATCCCTCCAATTCAGACTGGTTTTTGCGTTATTCATGCTTGTACATGGCGAAACACTTTGAGCTTTTAAAAGCTGAGGAAGCTGTATCAATTTGGAAACCAGAAAAACATCCCTTCCCCTCTCGCTCTCTCTCTCTGTCTCGCTCTTTGTTGGCCTTGAAACAAAATTAATTAAAAACTAAGCAGAATAATTAAAAACTGGTGTGAATAAGGACAAAAGAATCATTCAGATGACTAGACAGCTGATTTCAAAAAAGAGTCACCACTTTGTGTTTTTTGATTTTCAGAAAGAGCCTGATCTACTGCATATCAAGTAAAAATTTAATTTTGAGTGACACTTTTTAGATATACAAAGCAAATCTGACAGCTAATTTCCTCATAATTATGGGGTTTTACACACAGCATATTTTACTTTACAAGATACTTTAACTTCACAGAGGGAAAATATCTCTTCTCCTGTTTCTATTTTATGTAGTTGTGATGTGTTTTTGTTAATCAAGCTCAATTGACAGCATGTGACTGGGCTTTTGTTTTAAACTCTGATTTAATTATTGTACATTAATGTCTTACTGGCACTGGTGGTGTGCAGAGAGAGAGGCGGCAAACTTTATAGTAACATTATTTATACAGCAGCTGTCATTCAAACGCGTGACCCATCAAAAAAACGATGCCACAACAAAAGGAAATGGTACGTCCCACCACCCGCATCCCTCAAGTCATATCTATATAACTTGAAATCATGTATAAGAACAGGCGTCCTCTTTTACAAGTGTGCCAGGTTTACACCATAAAAACAAAAGACAGAAATAGCTAAAAAGTTGTGATAAATTAATCAAAGATATCCAGTAAAAGTGGAGTATTAAGAATAAAACATGACTTGTAAGTATTACTAAAAAGCATCGGCGTGTCACTCAAAAGCATTGTTACAAGAACATACACAGCTCCGATAAACAGCATCTTTAATGAGGTCTCTGAAAGTGTTTAGACACCAGAGATCTGAGTGTCTTTTAGTCATGCATCATAATTTCCTCTAGAGGAAAATGAAAGCTTCTTCCCAACTTTTTCCCGACATTCAATGGAGGTCGTACATACAATAACTTCCACCTGTGTGAGAAAAAGGCCAAATCCGTGGATCAGTAACTCGGCCCCTTATGTTATCTAAAGCTTGAGTGCCTTTTGTGTCTTGACTCTTACATCAGAACATTACATGGCATTATGCTTTATTAATAAGATCTCTGAATAACTTCATTGCCCCTACATATGCATTAACACACGTACGCGCACACACTCTTACAAAGAGATAGATGGAGGGAGACGTTAATTTTTCATGTGTCAACACTGGGAAGTGGGTGCACACTTTATGGTGTTCTGACAATTCAAGCTTTGGTTTTAAAAGAAAACACACTTGAATATCACATCGGTGTATGAAATTACATCAGAGTTGAACCCATGCGCGTCCAAGGGCAGCTCTTCGCCTGAGGTGTCAAGCAACGGTCATGACTGGCCAGATTGTACTGTAACGGGTAGGTTCAGGACCCAATTGCAGTACCACCAGTACATGGAAGTCGCTTTCACTGACTTCGATCTCAGGCGTGACAGAGACGGATAAGCCGTAGTACAGATCAATGCTCTGTTTGGAACTATTGAGAGTCTCTTGAAATGTTTGGCAAGCAGAGATCCAGGGCGTGCAGGGCAAAAACCTTAGTCAGATACTGAAGGCAGACATCGCAGCACAACATTGTTTTGGATCTTAAGCTGGTGGGAGTCATTTGTATTATTAGAGCTAACTGACTTTTATCCTTCTCACTCCCATCTAGAAAAAAATTCATTCAATAAGGCACTGAGTGAGTGTGGGAGGGCAGCTTAAATAGACTGATTGGGAATCAATCTCAGGTGTGTGATCAGGTGAGTGGACAGGTAGGCGTGGCTGACAAAAGGAGTGTGAGTGGAAAAGTACTGGCTGAGCAGGTGAGCAGATGATGAGGAAATGGCAGCAGGAAAGAGGCTGAATGCAATGTGACTCCAGTGATAAATGCATTCATCCTCTTAAAAGCCTTGACTAACAGCCCATAAAGCTTTTATCATGTGATGTAATTGTGATTCAATTATGTTTTTAAGATTTTTAGGATCAAGTGTGATATTGCAAACAATTCAAGATGATTCTTACTATAATGTCTGAAAAGTAAGGAAAGAAAGACTACTGAGGCAGGCCTCAGAGGGTTTCAGAGGATGTGTTTGGTCTGTTCATGACACGGTAATGCTGAATCCTTAGAAACCTGCTGAGAGAGGCAGAGGCCTCTGCTCCAAGTGTCAAAAATGTAAAATGTAAAACGTAGCATCCCATTTTTTATTTCGGTCTTGTCTGCAGTCAAAGGTATTCTAAAGGACAGCTCTTGAGTCAGCTCTTGATTAAATAGATCTATGGATCAATTTTTCATCCTCAAAACCCTTTTTTAAATGACTCGAGGCAATTACTGCAGAGTTTGCCAAAGGTCTCTGCTCTGTCTTCCCTCTCTCTATCTCTCTCTCTCTCTCTCTCTCTCTCTCTCTCTCTCTCTCTC